>CM053793.1:269439343-269964343 GCA_028749045.1 Cupressus sempervirens
GTAAAACTAAATATGAGCATCTTAAACATATAGAAATTGTACTTTCTAAAGTTGCATGATGAACAACTAACCATTAATTTTGAGAAATGTAAGTTTATGAAGTAGGAACTACTATATTTAGGCATAGTGGTCTCAACAAGTGATTTGAGTATGGATGCATCAAAGGTTGAAACAATACTAAACTGGCCCACTCCCAAGATATCTAGTGAGGTGAGGAGTTTTCATGTACTTGCTTAGTTCTATAAAAATATTATAGCAAACTTTAGTGAAATTTGCGCTCTAGTACTTGATACTATCAAAGGTAGTATGAAAACCAAGTTTAAATGGACCAAGGAGGTAGATAAGGGATTTGAACTCCTAAAGAAGAAAATTTCCACACAACCTATATTGGTGTCACCTAGCTTTAGAAAACTCTTTACACTAGAATGTGATGCAAGTAACATTATGGTAGGTGCAGTCTTGAGCCAGGATAACAAACTAGTAGCATTTTATAGTGAAAAAATCAATGAGGCTAAAAAGAGGTACTCATCCTATGGCTTAGAAATTTATGTACTTGTTCAGGCACTTTGGAAGTGGAGGCATTATCTTTTTCGAGAGGAATTTGTTGTGTACAATGATAGCCAAGAATTGAGTTTCCTTAACTCACAAGACAAATTAAGTCATAGGCACATCAAATGGGTGGAGTATTTACAATCATATGCATTCACAATAAAGCATGAGAAGGAGCAATGCAAAAAGGTTTTTGATGACTTTAATAAAAGACTACTTACAACTCAAAAAGTATTGTTAAAAAGTATAATAATTGAAAGATTTAAGGATCTCTGAGAGGAGGATGAAGACTTTGGAGAGGCTTGTAAGGCATTTCAAGAGTTCAATATCCATTTTAACTATGAATATGAAGATTTAACATTGTAAGATGGACTCTTGTTTAGGGGTGGATAGTTGTGTGTTCCAAAAGGATCAATGAGATAGAATTTAATTCAAGAAAAATACAATAGAAACTTAAGTGGGCTCTTTGGTTTGAATAAGACCTGAAAATTGGTCCAAAGGTTCTATTACTTGTCTAAAATTCTTAAGGACACAAGGAAGTATGTTGAATAGTGCATTAGATGTTAGAAAGCCAAGGGTACTTCCTCAAACATTGGACTTTATCAACCATTTTCAATTCATAATAGGCTATGGGAAAGTGTAAGTATGGATTTTATTGTTGGTTTTCCCAAGACAAGGAATGGTTTTGAAATTATTTATGTTTTTGTAGATAGGCACAATAAAATGAGCCATTTTTAAGCTCATTTTTTTTCAAAGAAGTAATAAGGATTCATGGATTACCAGTCAACATAGTAGTAAACAAAGACACGATGTTTATGGGGAATTTCTAGAAAACCTCGTAGAAGAGGTTGTGCACTAATCTATCTTTTAGGTTTTATTATCATCCCTAAATGGATGGGAAGAAAGTGGTTGCTAGCAAGACACTTGGAAACCCCTTGAGATGTTTGACCAAGGAATATGGACAGGCTTGGAATCAAGTAATTTACTAGGCATGATTTTCCTACAATGACATTGTGAATAAAACAATAGAAAATAAGCCATTAGAAATTATCTATGGACTATATCCTAGAGGGGTATTTGAGCTTAGAGAACTTGGAAATATGGAAGGTAGGAGTTGACATGCTAATGACTTTAAAAAATCAATAAAGGAAGTGCATGATGAGGTTAAACAGACTCTAACTAAGACTGATTAAAAGATAAAGGATAAAATTAATGTCAAAAAGAGAAATGTACAATTTTAAATAGGAGAGTTAGTAATGATCCATTTGAACAAAGAAATACTTTAGAAAGGTGTGCCAAGAAATCTCCAGATGAGGAGAGTGGGTCCTTGTAAAATACTAGCCAAATATGGCAATAATGCATACAAGGTGGACCTACTAGAAGACATAGCTCTTTTCCCTATATTTAATATACCATATTTGGTGAAATATAAAGGTACCAATGTAGAGGAGGAAAAATGAGTTTCTGAAGTTGCAGAGATTGTCACTGATTTGACTTTACCTCCCCAAACCAAACCCCAAGCAGAGAGAATACTAGATTTAAGGGTTAAAAAGAAAATGAGGCATGGAACATACATGAAGCAATTGATTAAGTGGATGAATCTAAATTAATATAAAGCCATTTGGGTCTCTGAAAGTGACTTCAAAAAGTTTGGAATTGACATGCACTATTGTCACCTGATGTGACTTGACTTACTTTCTATAGGAGGGGAATGGTGCGGGAGCACCTAGGGTTTGGATGATAAATCATTAAAAGAATTGGCTTTTGATGACCCTATCCAAGTCATGGATTGAATAAGGACCATTTTAAGGTCTAACAGGTGTGTTTGTAAATTTATCCAATATTTTTGTATCATTTCCAAAGTTTGACAATGTTTGGACAAAATGTTGCTATATAAGCCAAAGTTGGCATAGTACATGAAATGACCTCAAAATGGAATGAAAGGTCTAGGTAGGCATGTAGATATGCTTCAAAAATTAATAGAATCCATTATGCATTGTTAGGATGCCTAGATGTATCAAAAAGAGTCAAGTTGCACTTTGGATGAAAAGTTGTCAATGACAACTTTGCAATTTTGCAAAGAGACATGACAACATTTGGGCAACTTTGTGCAAAAGACCCAAAAATTAGTTATGGGTCTGAATGATTAGGTTAAAAATGATGTTTTGGTGTATAAAAAACCTAATTTGGCATTATAGAATGGTTGGTCATCATTTGGTAAAGATTCCAATAGAAAAAAAATGAATTTTACTGGAAAATACCTTGTAGAGTCATTACTTCTAAGTCCTCACATGCAAAATAAATTGGATCTTTGAAGTTTTCATTTTGAATATCTATATTTATTTATTTTTCTTTCTTTGTGTGCTTTGGTAGGATTTGTGCTAAATAAATTCAAACTCCTTAAGCATGTTCATTGGACAGTCTTAGGTTTGTAATTGAAAATGGCTCTAACTTTAGACTCCACTATGGGATTTTCACAACCTTTGGAGTTACATCAGTAGGACCAATTTACTTTTATTTCCATTTTTTAGAGGCTAGAAGATATGTTTTTTTATTTTTAAAGTTTTTCCCTTGGAGAACCTTGCTATAGCCTAACTAGGAGCAAGAAAAAATTAATGCTTGTAACTTGCAGGAGTTGATTGTACAAGACAAATAAATGGTAGGGAGATGTGCATGAGACCTATATAGAGTCTTTATTAGTAATTGAAGACTCGGTGAATCCAATTGAGTGTATTTTTAGTGCCAAGATTGAAACTAGTTCAATTTCCTTTGTAATTTTGCTCAATTAGGGTTTTGTGTTGTATGGACATGGGAGAGACCTAAAACACCAAAAAAATATTGAAGTGCCCAAAAGGGTATTAGGAATGGTATTTTATTCATAGAATGACATGAAAGAGTCTTAATTTATAATCCAAAAACTCATTTTGAAGGGCTAATGGAGACCTAGTAGGCCTACTATACCTAAAAACTAGGAATCATGAGATCGATAAGAGAATGCTCACAAGATAAAACAAAATGCAAAAATTTGTACTTAATTAGTGCATTTGAAAGACAAATACTCTTACAATGTGTTTGAGTAATTCATAGGTTCTTGGTATCATGAACTTACTTTTGTGAGTTCAAAAGAGGAGAGTAGCATGAATTGATAGTGAAACTCAAGTTGAGTAGGGGAAAGTGAATGAAACCTCCTAAGGGTGTAGGGCTAATAATAGGAGAAACCCTAATAGGTCCTAGAGTAGACCTTGTGAAAAGATCAATGAAGCTCATTTAGAGAGCCTCACTATCAAATTGGTATCATAGCCCTTAATATTTGGGCTAAGGTGGGTCTATGTCATTCATTGAATTAGCAGGTGACAAAAGCATGGTGACTAACATGGAATTGACCAAGATGATCTAAGAAAAAGAGAAGGAGAATAGACTTCTTAAGGAAAATTTGGAATTGATTGAGACTAAACCTAGTGAAGTAGAGGTCGAGATTGAAGAAGTTGGTGAAAAGATAAAAGAAATTTAAGGGAAAGGAAAGACAGTCATAGAAGAAGATGAAGTACAAGAACTTGATCCTAAACTACTTGAATAACCCTCCTTGAAGCCTTTAAGAGCTATGTGTGGAAAGGATTTGGAATATGTGTCATTATTTAGTGGAAGAATAGAGCCATGCTTAGTCATGGAATAAATAGATGGGCTAGAGAATTATTTTATTGTAAGGGTATTAGTGGGGCTCAAAAGGTTAAGGTTGGTGGATCAAGATTGAGAGGGGTTTCCTTGACATGGTGGAAGTTTATACAAATTGTGAGAGAGAATGAAGGCAAGAAAAAAAAACCACTTGGAAGGGTATGGTAGCCAATATTAAGGACACTTACCTCCTTGAGGATTATGAGATTCAGCTGCATAGGAAGAGATGGAACTTGAGGCAAAAGGAACTTGATATGAACACATAAACTAAATAATTCCAAAGATTGTGCTTGAGATCCAATATTGCAAAGGAGGAAAGTATCGAGGTTTCAAGGTACTTAAATGGATTAGGGTGGAATATTAAGGAAGAAATCAATTTACTTAGCCCAACTACTATTCAAAGATACTATCAACTAGCATTAGAGGTAGAAGAAATGATAGAAAGAAACATTAATTGATTCAGTGTTGGCGTGTAGGCGAGTGGGTATTTATAATTTAAAATTGGTTTCACCAACATTGAATTTATTAAAGCAGATATGAAGCCTCCTGATTTCTACCCAAGCTAGGCGATCCAGTGTGGTGACCTAAGATGGCTACCTAGGTTAGCTACCAAGTTAGGTGTATGATGTTTAATTTGTTGATGGCTTGAAACACAAATTTCTAAGTGTTGGACAACTTACAAACAAGGATTATCATTTGGAATTCCTTGATGGGAAATTTTCAATAAAAAATAAAGCAATGAATGAGATTGCAACTAATACTGAGATAGGAGGTAATGTATTTCAGTTAAATCCTTTTGAGGTAAGTTATTTTGTTGAAAAAGTTGATGATATATGGTTATGGCATAAAAGATTTTGTCATATAAAATTTGACAACATAACAAAGGTCGATAATTCCAATGCGGTTAGAAATTTATCTAAGATGATGAAACCTTCTATTAGAGTGATATTTTTTTCTTATTAATTAAATAATATTGATTTAATTATTAAGTCACTTATTATCTCTACTTTACTTAAGCTAAACTTTAGACATATAATAATTAATTATTTTATTAATTATTATCATGCAACCTAGGTTTTACCTTCTAGGGTTTTAATCTCCTTTATAAGGATGATCTCTTTTTGTATATTACATTCATTTTTAACTTTTGATAATAACAAATTATCTTTCTTCTCATCTATGGATCTAGGAATTCCAACCTCCATAGCTTTTGCTTCTCTCTTTTTGTGATAGGTGTTTGCATGTAAATGGTTCTTGGGAGTTGTGGGGTTGATCTTTCATCAACTTAAACATGGTATTAGAGCTTCAGATCTTCAAGGTCCTATTAGGTTTGTGAGAGATTTGGCATCAATTTTCAGATCTATGGCTTTCAGAGGATTTTGTATTGGATCTAGGGTTCACTTTTTTTCAGGGCACTTTGAGCACAAATAGACATCACTGTTGAGCTCAAAGCACTTAGAAACCCCTAATTCCATATTTATTTTGTCCAACTTGGATAAATTTGTTTCTATGGCAAAAAGTTGTTGTACCTAGGTTGTATTGACTTGGGCATGCAAATTGAGAAGACAGTTTTTTTTTATCAAAAAAAATTATCACAATTTTTATTCACTTTATTCAAAGCACTACTTTTTTTTTTTTTTTTTTGGGGGGGGAGAATGCAACTTTTATTGGAAAAAACACATGTTTTTTGGTGGGAAGGCACATTGATTTGAAGCTCACATGAAATAGTGTTTTTTAATAGGCAAACCCATTGACAATCCTTTATCTGACATCTTTTTTTTGGACCCCTGCACAAGGAATTACCTTTGGACTTTTGTTTTGTAAAAAGAACGCATGCCCCTCCATCTAATCTGACATGATGTATTGGTTTCAAATCTCTAGAAATTCTTTCAGCACTACATGATCAACTTTGTCAACAATGAAAATTCTGTGTGGAGGTGCGGGCACTCCAAATACTTTTGAGTTCCCATCAACGCATCCACCAACTTCAGCTTGCACGTGTGATTAGGGGAAGTACATCCTATTTTGGGTGTCATGCGCTTTGTTTTAGCACCAAATGTGCACTCAACCCACTCTGTACTATGTGATTTGGCAATTATTTATGGCATCTACTTGTTGGTGAAGTCTTCTTTTGTTAATTGGCATTTTTTCTTCCATTTTCAAGGAGTGACTTTAGAGAAAGACTCCACCTTGGGTTATGAATACGCCCACTTCAAAACCCCGCATGCCATGATTTTCAGTGGATGACAATGTTAGTTTGCATGACTTTTGGTGGTTAGCATCTATTGGAGACACATTCTTTCTTAGAGTCAACAACCAATATTTCTTAGTTATCATGCCTTGTTTTGGTGTTCATGCCCTTCATGCATTGCCTCTCTCAGACTGTAGCTGTTGGCAGTAAGACCATCATCCTTAGTAGTGCCTTAGGCTCTCTGGCTATCTATGTGGACCCCCTCAGCCATCCACAAACTCTTCTTTATGCTACGAGCATACTGAAATGATTGTGCATTATCTTGGGCCTCTCAAATACATCTAACCTTGGTTTTTTTGATATCTACGCCACCTTAGCTTGCATCTTGACCCACATAGAATGACCCATGTCCACCAATTTGGGCATGGGTGACAATTTTTAATGTGATCCAACCTTGGGTTTCAGCACCACCAATCATGGCTTTTCTTTGACCTGCAGACTATATTTTGGAGATAGTGCAATAAAATGCTTGTCCAACCCTAATTTTGGGTACCACACCAAGGTATGGGTTGAGAAAAAGTTTGGGGAGATTTTAATTTGGTGCAGGCCCTCTACCTATGATTTTTCTCCCAATATTAGTGAGCTCCCCACCATTTTTTTTGGTTGAGTACCATTGGTGGTATGTCCGGCCCACCCGCATTTTTTTTTCCAAATAGTTTTCATGGAAAGTTTGGCAAGGTCTTGTGATCCACTGTTTGACTGGCAATGACATCAATCTCTCCTATGCCTTATTGAATCGTTTTGTGCCACGTGATTCCCCTATGTTAGAGGTTTGGGCCCTTTATTGCTGGTTGTTTCTTGCCTTTTTTACTGGTAATTTTGGGACATCCTCTAGGCAGTTTCTTGGAAAGTATGATGGTCTCTGACATAACGGATAGTCACGTAGATTTTTAATGGAATTATTGCCCTTTTTGGAGGTTTCTTCCTTCCATGGACATTTTTAAAATATTTCAGAGAATATTCTTGTATGTGCTCATTATTTTGGCCACTAGATTTTTCTTCCAACATCGACCGTTTGATCTAGCATAGTATTTTTAGCAAATTTTATTTTATTTTTTCTTTCGAAAGGGGTTTTTTTTATGGCATTTTTTTTGCCTCGATGACCATTTGACCATCAAATTTATGTTCTTCAGTTGTTGATGCCAATATTGCATCAACACTCATGTCACCCTTTCAGGCCTTATTTGGACCTACCTTTGTTTTTTTGCTCAAATCTTAGGCATACATACTTCGTTATGCGCAAACAATATATTGTCAGAAAGCTGGTTCCAACAACACCATCATAATGGTACATGTAATTTTCATTGTCGATACTTTTTAAATGTCTTTTTTGTTGTTGTCAAAGTCAGGGGTTCTATTTTGCACTCTAGGAGACACATCTTAAGCATTCAATCTTCATTTTGGGAATTCTTTATATCATTGGATAAGTCTTTCAGAGATCTTTCTAGTGATATTGGTTGTTTTTCTATATTCTTCTCTAGGCACATTCTATTTAGTTTTTTGCTTTTTTGCATTTTGGTGGATATCTTAGTTGTTTCAAGTTTGGGGATCAATTTCATTACTTTAGATGATTCATCTTGGGTTGTACTATCTGTTGTATCAGCCTTATGTCTCTTCTGGTCTATTTGGACATCATTTGTATGCATTCTTGCAAACACAACATGCAGATTATTGTATTATTGGGATTCACCGTATCTTGTGCCTTATTGTACATGCACTATTATGATTAAAGTGACATAAGGGGTTGATATTTTTCCTTTGTCTTCCATCTTCCTTTGTCCAGTGAGTTTCCCTTCTGTGACATTAGCCTCATGACGTGTTTGAGATTGATCACCTTATTACACACACACGTGCATTCTTTTGTGCATCTTGATTGTGGATCCTTGACATGCAGTTCTATTGGCCCACTTTTCCAGTTTCCTATCACTTCACCCTTGTCTACATTAGGGGGAGGGTGTTACTTCTATTGGTTTATTATGCTTCCTTGGTTCAATGATGTGAGCTATGTATTCAATTTTTGTTCTTATGTACTAGGCGGATGCAAAGGCTAAGTACATATGCATTTTGGTGAGATTGATCATTTACCATGCAAGCACTCTTCTTTTTGTTCCTACTTTGGTTGCAACCTTCCATGTTTGATTAATCAACTCTTCAGGCTTTGGTGTTTTATGCCATATATATCTTCGATTTTAGTTGTTTGGATTTGTGTGCCTCTTGATTCGAGTAGTGTCTTTTGAGAGCACTCATACATATTATAATCTTCTCTACTTGGTTAGGTTAAATTTAAGTCGAGGTTCTTTAGATCAACAATTACTTTTGACTGAGCTTTGCAGCTTCTACATGCTTTAGTGGTGTTCTTCATGATCATCTTTTATTCCTATCTTCTGGGACATTCTCTAGTCTAGATCATCTTTTGTTACTATCTTTTTGGCCTTCTCTATTTCTCCTCTTTTTAGAGATTTGGTTGTGCTTGGTTACCTCATCAAGCCTTGTTGCCAGGACCCAAATTTATTTTGAATAGTAGTTTCTAGGTTTTTAGCTACTCCCTAAGTCTATCTTAAGAGTGGGGTGGATTGGGGTGGGGGGGTGGGTAGAGTAATAAAGTTTATTTCTTATTAATTAACTTATATTAAATTAATTACTAAGTCACTTATTATCCCTAGTTTACTTAACTAGGAATATAGTAATTAATTCTTTTATTAATTAATATCATGCAACCTAGGCTTTACCTTCTAGGGTTTTGATTTCCTTTATAAGGATGACCTCTCTTTTTTATTATTACATTCATTCATTTTTGATAATTCATTCACTTTTTTCTCATCAAGAATGTCTCATCTATGGATCTAGGAATTCCAGCCTCCATATCTTTTGCTTCTCTCTTTCTGTAATAGGTGTTTGCATGCAGGTGATTCTTGGGAGTTGCGGGGTTGATCATTCATCAATTTCAACACCTTTTAACATGATGTGTAAGGAATGTGTTATGTCAAAGTATAAAAGGAGTATATTTTAGAGAAACATATTTATTGCTTCGAAAAAGTTGGAGATTGTATGCACAAACTTGTATGGACCTGCAAAGATAAGAATATTCTATGATGAGAAGTATTTTACTCTTTTCATTGACGATTGTAGTATAATGATGTGTGTTGCTTTATTAGGAGAGAAATACAATGCATTCGATAAATTCAATATATTTTAAGCAAAAGTGAGAATGCATAAAGATTCAAGATAAAACCTTTAAGGCCTAATAGAGGTGGAGACTTCACATCTAACCAATTCAATGCATACTGTGAAGATAATGGAATTCACAGACAAACTTGAGCCCCTAAAACACCACAACAAAATGGTGTACCAAAAAGAAGAAACAATTTTTTTTGTAAGACAACAAGAATGATGTTACTTGAAGGCAATGTAACACATGTACATTGGAGATAATCAATAAATATTATAATATACACCTTGAACAAAGTTTAAACAAGACAAGGAACATGTAAAACACCTTATTAACTTTGGTTTGGTCATACTCCTATAATTAAGTACTTTAGAATCTTTGGAAGCAAATTTTATATCAAGAGAGATGATGAAATATGTAACCTTGATCCTATAAGTTGTGAAGGCATATTTATTGGTTATTATACTGAAAGTAAGGCCTACATATGATATAGCTTAAGGCTAAAGAATATTGTTAAAAATGCAAATGTAATAATTGATGAAATAAATAACTTGTGAGTAAGTTTCAAATGAGGATACAAATAAAGTCAGCACAAGTCAAAGGCAATACAAAACTAGAACACAAAACAAGAACTATTCTTCAAATTTGACAATGGAATTCATATTTAGGTTGAAGAACCTAGAGAAGAGATTGAACACCAAGGTATGTTGCTTTAAATCACCCTGATGATTAGATAATTGTAAATTCAAGTAGTGGAGTAATGGAAAGAGGAAGAATAAGAAATGAAGTATGATTGATTTCACAATTCAAACCTAAGAATACTAATGAATCATGGATAAATGCCACGAAGAAAGATATTGAACATATTGAGAAGAATAACACATGGGAATTAGTTCTTATACCTAGAGATACAAATATTTTAGGAATTGAGTAGGTATTTAGAAACAAGATTAATGGGCAAGGAGAAGTTGTGAAGAAAAAAAGCAAGACTGGCATGTAAAGGTTATGAACACAACAAGAAGGAATTGATTTTGAATAAACCTTTGCCCCTATAACTAGATTAGAAGTAGTAAGAGAAATTTTGGCATATGTAGGTAACAATAAATTTTGAGTGTATCAAACAAATGTTAAATTAGCTTTCTTGAATGGAGGATTAGAGGAAGAGGTATACATTTAGTAACCAAATGGATTTCCATTGAGAAAGAAAAAAGACACATGGTGTGTAAAGTGAAGAAACCCCTTTATGGATTGAAATAAGCTATCACAAATTGGTATGCAAGCTTAGATAAACACTTATTACATTTGAGATTCAGAAAGGGAAATGCAGACAATAATCTATACCTAAGAATTAATTTAGATGAATTGTTGGTCATTGAAGTTTTTGTAGATGACAATGTATTTGGAAGAAACCACGAGATAAGTAACAATTTTATTGATAAAATGAAAGATGAATTTGAAATGTCTATGATAGGTGAGATGAAATAATTTCTTCAATCAAAGATAACTCAAACTGAAGATGGTATCTTTATATCTTAAACTAAGTATCTTAGAGAGTTACTAGTAAGATTTGGTATACAAAATTGCAAACAAGTTGGAACACCTATAGTTATAGGTTGTAAGTTGACTACTACACATGATTCCCCTAGCACTATTTTGACAAGGTATAGATCTATACTTGATGGTTTATAATATTTAACTTATACTAAACCTAACATAAAAGATGTAGTTGGTATCATGACAAAGTATCAGACAAAACCTAACAAATCACAATTGGCAACAATAAAAATAAATTTCAAATATGTGAAGGGAACTTTGAAATTTGGTTAATGGAATGATCGATCTAATGATTTCACATTATATGTTTATATTGATGTAGGTTGGGTAGGAAATGTCAATGACAAGAAAATTACTAGTGAAAGCACATTTTTCCTTGGAGGAAGCCTAGTTTCATGGCTAAGCAAAAAGCAAATTCATATATCATAATCTATTGCAGAAGTAGAATGTGTAGCAGTAACAAATGATTGTAATAAGTTGTCATAGATGAAACAAATGGTGAGAGATATTGGTATAATTTTTTCTTGAATCTATTATCATGCATTATGATAATACAAGTGTAATTAACATGCCAAAAAATCTAACATTGCATTCAAAGACTAAACATATTGCTATTAAGTATCATTTTACGAGAGAGAAAGTCACGAAGAAGGAAATTAGATTGGAATATGTAAGCAGACAAGATCAAGAATTAGACATATTTACTAAAACTTTGTACAAGGACGCCATTGAATATCTCATTAGTATGATTGGGGCACTGACCCCACCTTATGAAGAATAATTTATGCAGGTTTGTAGCTATCTAGTGTATTTAGAGAATATTTAATAACTTGGATGTGATTCTTGGTACTACCCCATAGGGGTAGTGGTTGCTTGGTGCATAGCTAATCCTATAACTCTTATGTGATAGTATTTATATAATAGTGTTTGTTGGCACTTAAACATTATTTTTTGTTGAAGATTGACCTGATCCAATAGAGGTACAACATAATTTATTGTTGAAGATTGGCTTTATCCAATAGAGGTACTTTGAAGAGTTTATTATCAAAGGGAGACAACTTCCTTAAAAGGGGATAGAGCTTCTTAAGAGGAAAAGATTGGTAGAGAACTCAATATTTGGTATATTGGCTCCTTTGCTATATAGATGTCAAAGGGGGAGACAATTAGTGAAAAACCTTTCATCTAGTAAGACATATACATGAGAAGTTTAAAGATTATGTGTTGAGGATATTTAGAAAATTGTATTCTATTATTTACATTTTGGATTTGATGATTTTTCACCATATATTATCATCAATGCCAGAGGGGGTGATTGTTAGGAATTAAGGATATTGTTGGCACTTGAGAGTATTTCAAAGATGTTGTATTAATGGTTGGTTTTGTCATTGATGTCATCATACATTATTTAGTTTATAAAAGATTCATATTTTGTACATCACAAGCTACTTATTAGTTCAACATAGACAATGGTTGACAAATTTGGATATGTGAGCTTGTATTTGTGTAGAACAATGGGTGTAGACATCATGTCTATGTTCATTGTGATTTATATAATATTATAGTCAAGTTATGGTTTATTTTGTGAAGATCAATAGAAGAGCAATGCATAGGAAATGACAAAGGAAGTTGCAAAGTTTTTGCTATGTCTTAATGGAAAACAAATAATTAATGCTAGTGAGCATGAAAAGTGGTAGAGACTTGTTCCTATGTGTATGTTCAGATTTGTGAATCATTTGGCTTATTATAGAAAGGTCATTGGTGTCTAACATGTGATGCATTTCACTAGTAGTAGACAACATTGTTATTGTATGTGATTTATCATTGGAAAATGTTATATTCTTATTATAATGTATGAGAAACTAAATGTAACTGTTGCATAAATGCTTATGAAGGTGTGTATGCATTATCATGGTCCTATGTAATTAATTTTGGGTAAGTTCTAATAGGTTGACCTAATTAATTATTTGTAAAAGGTGTAGAGCAAAAATGTTTTCCTTATTTGAGATATATGCACGATATGTATGGTATGGCTAGATACATATGATGCAAGATTTGATGTTGAATTACTAGAGCATACCAAAGATGTTGTTTGGATGATTAATGGACTTCAAAGGAACTATTTTGGCAAGTAAGTTGTAGATCAATCAATTCATGTTTATTGGATATGTTATCCTAAAATATTCTTCTTTCATTTTTGACAAAGCATTTGGATAGTGGGTTTACTTGTTCTCATCAACCTTTAACCTAGTTAGAACCTTTTAAAAAGGGTTAAAGTTCTCCTAACGGGGATCTATCCTTTACCAAGGACTATTGCATTAAATTAATTGTATTTGGCTTCTAGTATACTATCTTGTGGGTACCATCCCCTCCCTAATTTTCCCTCTGATCAAAGGTTTCCCTAGTCAACAAAATCATTGTATTATGGTGTATGGTTTCTTATTATTATGCATCATTTTTCTAATTATTGGCGATCATTTTATAAATTCAAATTTAATTATATTTGTTTACAATTGATTCATCCCCCCCTCAATTGTGTGTGGACTTTACTTCTTAATAGTAGTAGGTGTTTTGTTGTCTCCCTAATCCCTAGCATTAATGACTATCCAAGATTTGCAAGATGCTTCCCTACCATCAAATACAATTGGTGGTATCATGCATGTCAGGGCCACGGTAGAGTAGAAAGGCCTTGACATGTTCCTACAAATAAACAAGGTAGATCATAACAATGACGACTCAAACATGGAGGATTATGATCCCGCTTCTAGAGTGAAAAAAGGCTTGGGGGCTCAATTATTTGAAATATTTTTTCTATGTTTTAAATCATTTTGGTGTCAAACCTAATTGATATAAACCTATCCTTCAAGGTTACTAGACTTGATTTAGATCTTAATGTTTTAAATTTCAATAAAGACAAATATAGACTCACATCTTTAATTATTTTATATTTTAAGACTTTCAAGAATATATATATCGCCACATAATAATAATGTTATAAGAATGAGTGATACAAATATATCGATCCACAATAGCATTGAGAAAATTAAGACCATGCCATTTAGAAAAGAAGAAAGAGGTGTAAAGAAGTATTCAAACTTAAAACAACAAGAAGAGCTACATGGGCACAAATACAAAAAATATATCTTAGGAACGTCAATGGTCAAACCCCATAAAGCTTAGGGAAAGGGATCCAAAAAACTAGAGAAAGAGGAAAAAAAACCCTCCAAGGACAAACCCAAATATCCCAAAAAGACAAAAGAAAAACAACTCGACCTGGACAAGAAAAACTCATGTGAGAGATAAAACTAATCACCTATCTCAAAAGAGAAAAGTAGAAAACCATGAAAATAGGTCAAAGAAAACCAAAAGAGGGCCTTTAAAATCCACAAAATATAAAAAGGAAAGGCCTATGAAACTTATAATGTGAGAATGACGGAAGCTAAAATGCTAACATGAGAGATAACCAGATAAACATAAGATACCAAAAAAAGACAAAAAAGGGATGATAGACCCCACTTAAGCCAAAAGATGGAAGAAATGTTGAATGAGCTTTAAATAAACATACAAACATAATTTCTACCATTTGTGTGTATAGTTGTTGATATGGACATATTTTATACTTTGAGTATTTTGCTTAATAACATGGCAGGTTGTGTAGCAATTATGTTTATATAATTATTTTGAGCTCGTTTGACCTTTCTTCCATCTTTTGGCTTGTTTTCCTTTTGTCTTTTTTGAATATTTGGGTTTGTCCTTGGAGGTTTTTCTTTTCTATTTCTCTAGTTTCTTGGGTCCCTTTACTAAGCTTTACGGGGTTTTGACTATTGATGTTCTTGAGAGATTTTTTCTATATCTATGTTCCTATAGCTATTCTTGTTGTTTTAAGTTTGAATACTTCTTTACACCTCTTTTTCCTTTTCTAAATAACATAGTCTTAATTTTCTCAATGTTATTGCAGATAGACATATTTGTATCACTAATTATCATTACATTATTATCATGCAACATTAAACTAAAATCTTTTCAAGATGTTTATTTTATATTTCAAATTGTTGTTGTTGATTTGTCTTTGTCCTCTTGTAATGATAACTCTATTTGGTTATTATATGACAAGCTTTACTGAACTTCAAATCTTAAGGGTATGATAGTAAGTAGATTAAAAATTATTAAATGTATATTTTTGGATATTAAAAGTTACCCTAATCTTGTCAAGAAGTTATATCAATTTTTTTAACAGTTTCACGGTCAAGTCTCTATGAATGGTAAATAGAATTGATCTTTACATATTACCCTTTCTAAATAATAATTTGATATAAGTATCAAATCAAAGATGTTCCAAGAAACATTTCTCATGATCAAAGTAGGATTTTAAATAAACATGTCTTTTAACTAATTTTAAAAAAGTTGGGAATATGTTCATAAAGGAGTACAATTATAAGATTCTAACAAAGATCTTAGCCAAATCGTTGAAGTTTATAGGTGATATACTAAAGACCGGGTGGCTAGAGCTAAATATATAAGTCTAAAAGGATGGCTGAGAATGTTATGTATTGTAATTACTCGTTGTGAAGAGGAATGCATTATGAAATCTCTTAACTTAAGGGCTATGTAATTATCATTACTACTTTGTATCTCGTTAGAGGGAATCTCAAATTTTGTAATGAAAGGACATGCCTTCTCAAAACTCTCAATTAATTAAGAGTTCTTGTGTTCTCTAATGAACAAGACAAAAGGTCCTATATTACACCAAAAGTTTTCGTCCATATTTTTTCCTTTTTAATATTTACACTTCAAATAAGATTAGAAATGTAAAATTTAAAATTTAAAATAAATAAAATATAAGACATATGCCTTTATAGAGGAAAAAAACAACTTTGTCGACTTTTTGGTTTCTTTCAAGTAGCTCCACCATATGCGATTTTCATGAAGGTCGGTCTATTTTCCTTAAAAATCCCCTTCTTTCTAACCAAAAGACATTTGGTTGCATTCTCAATAGACCTTGCAATTCTATCACTAATTCTTTTTGTTGCCCTATCCTCAGCATGGCCCTGGGAGTGCACGGATGATCCTGTCCATGCCCGTAAGTTGGTCCTTAATTCTTAAACTTCTAATTTCTTCCTTCGCACACAAATACTGAACACTAGAATTCATGATAGATTTTGCTCTGTCTTATGCAATGTGGTTTTCGGAATAGACTTTAGTAGGGTTTAATTTCCGAGCAGGCTGTATGTGTTGCCTTAACCTTCAGTTTGGTTTTAAAAATCTGCCAGAATCATTAACTACAGTTTACAAAAGTAGCAGTAGCTTATTATCCATCTCTCTGCTGTTGATCACTTGAAGTTTTCGGTTGTTCACGACAAAGTTCACGTGCAAGGTAAGTGCTGCAAGTTTTTTACCACTCTCATTTTCGTACATTTTTATTATTGCAAAATTTCCTTCGTGCCGTATTCTTTTCATTTGTTTTCTTCTTCCTGTTGGGGAGACGTCTTCAAAGTTCACTGGGTTAACTTATTTTTCTTTTCGTCGGGGAGACGTTTTCAAAGTTCACCGGGCAAACTTATTCTTCTAGGTTTTTTTTATATTTAAAACACTGCAAAATTTTCTTTCTATATTTTGAGAATGTTATTTACAGCCGTCCTATTGGAAAGCAACCATCCTATGACTAGAGTATGTTTGTCCTGAGATTCGTCAAGCACCCGGAGTGTTCTGAACCTTGGTCTCACCGCAATACGAATCATTAATCCACATCTTGCCTGTAGACTCCTCTTTGGTGGCTTGGCATAAATTTTTTGCAACCATATGGTACGTTGGTTTTGACTGTATTGTTCAAATGTTGTTCTCTGGGTTTCGAGCTTATGTAGAAAATGGAACTTATCATGTATGCTGAACACATTGATTTTTTTCTCATCGAAGTTCATTCATATTTACATGTCTACAAGCATGCATTGACTTCTTTTCTCATCATTACTCTAAACTACCATGATTCCTAGTTTTTTTTGGCAATCATCAAACTGATGTAAGGACTAGGCATCGTGCCTGCCAATTTTTTTGCAGAAGGCATATGCATTAGTAACATTATCTGGCTTTAAATCTCTGAGAGGGGGTGGGGAGGAGAGTTGATTGTGATGCTTTCAGTTAACCTCTTAGAAAGAATATTCTTGTCATGAAATTGCTTTATGCTCAGAGGCTGACAGGTTCTATACTTGTGAAGGAAGCTATTCATAATTAAGACTCAAAAGTCAAAAAATATTATTGGTATAGAGTTGTTTGTTTGCTTCAACGTTTAGAGGCTGTGCACTCAGTAAAGAAAACCAATTCATACATGTACTTCAGTAACTTTATCAACTAAAGTGACTTTGCAATAGCACATTCTGTGCTTTCACTGATGATAGAGTACTGAATGAGGATGAGATGTGTATGGTTGGGAAGAATTGTCTTCTAACTGATTGAAGAGGCTTAACTTGTGAAAATACAAATTTCTAATATACTTCCTAAGGTCATCATGGTAGGCTAGCTCAGATCTGAGCAATAACACCATGTGGATAAGCTACTAGGAGCACTACAACATATATAAAAAGTTTGAACAAGATTGGACAGTTCTAAAGATTTATCTGTTGCATTGTGGTTACTTTTTCTTGTGGCAACCAAGTCCCGTTTAATACCCTTTTACTAATTATTTGTAGTAGTAAATCAGTTGCAGCTTTGGTATAAGAGAGTTAGAAAAGGGAGATGGCTATCTTTCATCTTATCAATCCTGAATAGCTGTTCCTCACAGAGCGTGGAATTGGCACGAAGAGGTGAAGGAACATAATCATTTGGTACCTCCCAATTCTGTGGATTTTGAAGCGGAGTATGGTAAATTGATGATTTGTAGGTCGGGTTGATTGCTTTATTGTGCTTATGAAAATGTAAGATTTTTATTAGTGTTGCACCATCTGCTTTCACAGGTGCCTAGAAAAGTGGATGGCCCAACCCTGGTTATGTCTAAAACTTTTAAGCTGCAGGAGTCTGTTGGCTTTGTTGCTAAATGCTGATGGTAGTGAGGGAAGTCTTGATCATTTCTCTTTCTTGGGTAACAAAAGGTATTTAAGGGACCCACAATGAATCCAAGGATGCAGCGTGTCAGTTCTTTTCAAATGGAGGATTTTGTAGTTCCTTTTTTTTTTTTTGCCTATAATGGGTATAACCCTTTCAACTTGCTGGATGCTTCTTTGGTTTCATCCGTCAGAGGAGGGTGTTGTTGGGTTAGTTTTGGAGGCATCTAAATCTGTAGTTGGAAAGTATGTTGAATTAGTTTTGAATGAGCTTGACTTCTTTAGGTAGATGGACCTCTTGATGTGAAATTAAGTTATCTGCTCCTTTGTTCGTCCAAACGTTTTTTTGCATCTTCAATTCCAAATGGTTGATGCATGGCTGAAGAAAGGGATTTTGTTTGGAACTAAGAGATTTTGTTCTTTGTAAGATTTGGAGTGTTTTTGACTCCCTAACTACCTTTTTTTCACCCAAACAATGTTATTTTCTCTGCAAGTGCATGTGTGTCATGCCCCCCCCATTACTTATATAGAAAGCAGGGCTGCAAAATTGAGAAGGGCCAACTTAGGGCTAAGTGGAAATAATAAAGAGCATGGGTTGACTCCCTATTGTATTATGAATAAAATAAAAAGAAAACCCAATGCCAACCAACCTGTTGGTGCCTAAAACAAACTAAAACTATTTTTGCTTTAGGGCTAACTTCCTTTGGGCAAAGAGAAAGGGCGTATTTTTGTGAGGTAAGGTGATATCCTTTAAGGGCAAAAAAACACAATGAACAATTACAGCGATTAGATTATATAAGCAGACAGCAGCAATCTTAATGAAGAATGCACAAAATTGCAGGGACTAATGATTAGTATGAAAATAAAATAAAGATTATTATTGAGAAGGTAGCAGAATATAAAAGGACCTATCTAATGATGGAGAAGACACCAAGACAGAGCATTGAAGAACATCAGCAATTTTCTAACAACAATCAAGATCAGATCAGAAGTTGCCACTGATTAGTAGGCAGTGGCATTCCTGTTTATTGTGGTGTGCATGGATATATTCATATATGTCTGTGTCTGTGCGCACCTGATATATGCAGCAATATAATGCACAATATTTACATAATATCTATTTGACACATAACATATCTATATTGGACAAGTAATAATATGGAATTCCAAATAGCACCAATAGATAATGGAAAGGTGAGGAAGGGAATACAAGGAGTGCTAGTGGCTATAGGACACCCGACTAGATACACCACCTCATATGAGATGGTAGAAGGCCACAGGATGCCAAGAGGGACAGTATAATAGCTCTTGAGCCTCAAGTAGAGGATCACTTCAAGCACCCTATTATAGTTCCTCCAACATTTACATTAAGTGTTTATTGAGGTGGATTTAAAGGATTCTCACTCATAGGTTGGTGAATAAGGGTGGCATGGTGAGGGGGAATTGCTATAGGATTCTTCATTGGGAACACCACCTCATATGAGGTAGTGAAAGGCCACATAAAGACGAGTGATGGCATATTTGTTCTTGGGCTTAGGATAGAGGATTGCTTTATGCACCATATCACGTTTCTTTATCCAAGCTCTGTTATACTTGACACCCAAACAATAAATTAGATTTGTTATTTGACTAAGGTAATTTTGAATATGTTCTTTAACCCTAGTATTGATTGATCTTATGAATTATATCTTCAATATTTATCTGACAGGAGTGTAGGATCTCAACAAGGATTTATCTTGTTTTATTCTTTTGGGTAAAGTTATATCTCTTACTATATTATGTTCCTTGTTTTATGGAATTTGTGAGTCTAGGACAATTTATAGGGCAACCCAAAAAGGGGACATTTCAATTGGTAATCAGAGCACCATTTTTGCCAGCTTGAGGGACAAAAGATAATAGATGCAGCTCAACGAAAGAGCCCAAAGAGCCTTGGAAAGAGAAAATAAGAGACTTATATTTGTCCATAACACCTCCCTAAACAACACAATGCATGAAAAAATGGGAAATGAATTGAGGGCTTTCTTGGAGCACATTGAAAAAACAACCCAAGCCCTCAAGGAGTAAATTGAAGGAATACAACTACACCAAGGCATCCAAAATAGGAACAACAATAATCCTAGACCAAACCATACCAATGGGATGGATGTAAATTCTAATCATTTTAAAGATAATAGAGGCTCACTAAGATCAACAACAACTACAAATAAACTCCATTTCGTATCTAGAGAAGGGTCAAATATTAGAAGCTAAACAAATTAATGGACAAAATGATAACTTAGAGGAGCCTGTCGAGTCACATTCAAGACTTGATCTTGAAACTAGGAGGAACATTTCATTTAGAGAATTTCATGAGGTTGTATCAAGAATTAATGATAGAAGGGAAAGGGGTCAGTAGACTAAATTCCTACATCACAAAGTAGGCAAAATAGCTCTTCCTAATTTTGTTGGATTAGGGAACATCACTACATTCATGGGTCCAAAAGTTGGATGCCTACATAACCTTATGGTGGAAGATGCCATCATATTCACCATCCTCCATCTAGAAGGCATTGCTCACGATTGGTGGCACCATACAAGGCCATCAAAATGTTGTTTTTCTTGGACTGATGCAAATTTACCAACCACTGCCTTTATATTTGGCATGTGTGTTCCAAATAACAACAATCTCTTATTTATATTGAGAATAAACCATGAAGAGTCTATTCGTTAATCAGGTAATTAATATAATAATAAATTTAATCATTAATTTATATATATCTATCATTATTATATTAATTTCTATCATACACTTATGTTTCAATTATATCTCATATAATTATATATAAATTTATCCGACATAAGCTATCAAACATTAACACAAAACATAACATCTTTTGATGACTATCAACAAACTCATTGAGAGATTTGGTCAAAAGCATCTTGGAAGTATTTCCAAGAACTAACCCAATTAAGGCAAGACAACATCTTAGAGGACTATGTGATAGAATTCCAAAGGCTCTTTGTCTTTGCTCCCTGAATAACTAAAAAGAGACTGACATACCTGTTTATTGAGGGACTTTGAAGTGTATCTGAGGCCTAGAAAGTGCCTTTGATCCTACCACTCTCCAAGATGCAATCCTAAAAGCTATATGACCTGATGCCACTAAGAGGAGGGGCAAATGTTTCTTTGAAAATATATTAGTAAGAGACAACCCTCTTATAAGGAAGACATGTAAAAAATGTTTCTTCCTAGAGCTCAAGATAAAAAACTTTAGAGCGAGTTTATTATTCAAATGCAAGGCAAAATTGGAGTATGGTCATGTTTGTATGCTAGAAGAGCCTCAAAAGAAGTATTTGTGCTTCAAATGCAAAGAGAAATAGAGACTAGGACAAATTTGTGCAAGAGAAGCCAAGTATGCAATCTAGAGGCATTGTTTGTCAAGGAAGCGACAAAAGAAGAAAAAGGAAAAGAAGGAAATCCAAACAAAAGAAAAAGCTTTGATGAAGAAGATCTCAAAAGCATTTGATCAAAGAAGTGAGGACAATAAACAAACAGTTACAATTAATTGGACAATTCAAATCAAGATGGTTTAATAAGGATCTTTGGTGTGGAGGAGCACATTTGGTAGTGGTCACACCCTTACATCTTCAAGATCTAAAAACAAATTGTCCAACCAATATCAACAAGAAAAATTGCAATATGTCAACTTGACTTCTCTCTAGAACATTGCATAGATATGTGTCATGCTTGTAATCCTCAGTTGCATAATCATGTTCTTGCTTTAATGTTAAAAAAATCAATGATATACATAATCATTGAAACAAGATAATCAAATATATATATATCACAAGAAGGATCTAAAGATGACAAATCTTCAAGGACCAGTTTAGGATTCCTTTTGTTGGAAAAGATTTGGTTTAAACTATCATTGCTTGAGGACAAGCAATTTTGGGAAGGGCAAACTTTCATGCCCTTGCCATTACTTATATAGAAAGTAGGGCTACAATATTGAGAAGAGCCAACCTAGGGTTCAAATAAAATGTTAATAACAAAAATAATGGGTTGACTCCCTCATTGTATTATGAATGATATAATAAGAGAAGCCTATGCCAATTGACTTATTGGTCTCTGAAGAAAATTAAAACTATTTTTGCTTTAGGGCTGACTTCCTTTGGACAAGACAAAGGGCATATATTTAAGAGGTAAGGTGCAATCTGCTAAGGGCATTTTTTTTTGAAATTAAACAATTAATGGAAACAATGATTAGAATACATAAGCAGGCAACAGTGGTCTTAATTAAGAGTTAACATTTATTGCAGGGACTAATGATTAGTTCAAAAACAAAATAATGGTTTTATTAAGCAGCAATAGCTTATGAAGGGTTGTGTCCTCTGTTGGAGGGTTGACAACTTCCAACATACACTTACCTTCATGAAGCTATTAAGATATATATAGAGAGGGTCATGATAGAGAAGACTCCAAGAAAGACCATCAAAGAACATTAGCAATTTCCTAACAGCAATGAAGATCAGATCAAAAGTTGCTATCAAGTAGTAGGCAGTGACATTCTTGTTTATTGTGATCTATCTATCTATATCTATTAATGTGTGCGTGCGCGCGCGCGCGCTTAATATATTAAAAAACAATCAATCATGGCAAGATGAGGAAGGGAATACAAGGAGGGAGAATGGCTATAGGACACATCATTGTGTACAACACCTTATATGAGATTGCAGAATGCTACATGAGGCCAAGAGGGATGCTATATGCACTCGTGGGCTTAGGGTAGAGGATTGCTTTGGGCACCCCATTGTAGTCCCTCACCCAACCTCTAATTTGTGTGATTGTTGGAATGAGTGCAAGGGAGTCTTGTTGTTGGGGCTGAATGAGGGTTGCATGATGAGGGAGAAAGGCTATTAGGTTCCTCACTGGGTTAACCCCTGCATATGAGATGTATAAGGTCACATGATGCCAAGAAGATAGTATACCCACTCTTTGGCCTAGGGTAGAAGATTTTTTTTCAAGCTCTTTTATGGTTGAACCTAAACGATAAATTAGATTTTTTACATGACTAAGATAATAATGAATATATGTTCTTTAACCTTAGTAATTGTTGATCTTGTGAATCAATATTTGTGTAACATGTTTGTAGGTTCTCAACAAAGATGATTTTTGCTCTACATCCTTTCTTGTAAAGTTATCTCTAATTATATCATGTTCTCTGTTTTATGGAATTTGTGAGTCTAGGGCAAATTGCAAGGTAGTCCAAAAGGGAACATTACGATGTGACAGTGGATCTTTTTTGCCTAGTTACTTGTTCAATTTGGTATTGATCCTTTCTAGATTTGTGGTTACAATTTATGGGTTTTGAGGGCTTGCGTTTTTTTTTCATTGTAACAGGATTGGGTATCATAGATCAGATTGCGTCTTTGTTTAGTAGTGTTTGGTTCAGTTGCAAAGAAGGGGAACCAAATTGTTTGGAAGAATTGAGTGTCTTTTACCTCTTCTATTTTTACTTCCCGTGGACAAGTTTGATGATAATCCCCAAGTTGATCT
Source organism: Cupressus sempervirens (assembly GCA_028749045.1). Lineage (NCBI taxonomy): Eukaryota > Viridiplantae > Streptophyta > Pinopsida > Cupressales > Cupressaceae > Cupressus > Cupressus sempervirens. The sequence goes on from CM053793.1 coordinate 269,463,106, forward strand.
TGTGTTATATAGTTTCAAGGTTTAGGTGCTGCAAATTGACAATCTTGTCCTTATGGAGGATGTAAGTGGGGCATGGAGCTTTAGGTTGTGTGGGAGGTATTTGCTCACCGATGCAACAAATTGTGGAAAAACCCACAAGAAGCATAATGGAGGCAAATACAAATCAAGAAGCTTTAGCTAGAGGCATAAGAAGTGATTGTGTAGGGCACTGGGCCACCAATGTTCTATAAGGGGCTTTTTAAATTCCTTATGACACCCCTCCATGAATTGTAACAGTGATTCAGTTGTTGAGATTACGGATCACATGTTTGCTTGTTTTGCTTGTTTGATCATTTTTTGTGAGACAGGAGTCATGACTTTTAATTCAGCTAGGAATCTTTGTGCCGAGTCTTTAAGTGGTAGTATGCTTTCTGTACTTGCCGTGGCTCCACCCTTTAGATATCCTACGTCGTGGCCCTCTACCTCCATTCTTCTTGTTTCTGGCTGGTGATCCATATCCTTAGGTCGTCCTATTATCAAGGTCGGTGAGGGTGGGAGTATCTCTTCCACTCGCATTTGAAACTTGACCAACACAGTGTTAGTTTTGGTCTTTGCATCCATTCCCATAGCATGCTCCTCAATTTTTGGGGGCCTGATGATGAATGAAGTGATGGTCCTAGAGTAGGAATGAATGGGTTGGCCTGGGCGGACAATACTCTTGTTGGCGTGACTACTAGTGCAATGAGCTGTGCTGTCTCCACCCCTTGGGAAGTAGTGATTTATATGGTGTGGGTGACTTTCTTATGTGATCTAATGTCTACCACCTTTGCATGGGGAATATGGTCTATAGGAACTAAATTTGCCATCAATAAGAGTTGAGATGGCTTAAATGATATGCTCTTCACCCCCCAATCTGGGAAGGAGTATGTGTTGCCAACCCCTTTCTCCATCTTGGCTGCCCCAATCATTTTGCCAATCATACTAGTCATGCCAACTATGCCCAGTGTCCCTATTGCCATTTTCTTCCTTGTTACCATCTGTACAACCAGGTTACGTACAACTGGGGGCTGTACGACTATGGTTTGTAGGACTGCCCTCTGTGCAATGGCCTTTTTTGGCTCTGTTCCTCTATTAGATACCTCCGATGAACTTTCAAGTACAGGTCCAAGTATTAGCCCTCCCACTACCAACACAAACTCAATGTATTCCGATGTTTCGTCTATAATCTTTTCTCTAGTTTTGGTGGGTGCCAATTGGAGCTCCCCCCTTTCTTTGGAACCAGAATTTGAACTGGAAGATGTGTCTTGTGCAATGGTATCATTTTCCTCCTTTTCCTCAGAACTTTCGTCCTCTTCCTTAGTGCTATGAGTACTGGTTGAAATATCCTGTCTTATCCTCTTCTTCCTTGGCTCAAGATTCCTTGATGCAACTTGTCTAAGCGTATGCAGTAAGACATAGCAAATTTATATGGCTCCAGTTGACTGGCTGGAATGGATTCACCTGAATACTATGGTGCTACTTTTGTACAAAGTGGACCCAAAACTAGGTCTATTGCACTGTGAGACATATAAAATGTCTTATGCTTCAGCTGTAGGATCTCTTATATTCTATCTGATAAGAGTTGTGCCCAATTGTGAACTCTACCACAACTCAGGTTGTTTAATTGTGGTAACATTATGATGGCAATGCCTGAGGTTTTGCTACCTCTGTAAGCTTGCCCTTTACCAGTGCCACTATACATCTTCATTTTGCGTTGGCAATGAAAATATTCTTCACCCCTTTGCTATTGTTTTTACTCCATATACCTTCCCATTGCCTCACTGTGAGGTCCTATTTGCACATAAGCTCCAACAACTATTTCTTGTCACTTGTGCTCATCTTAAAGCAAGATTTTGTCACCTGGTGCCCTCATTTTGGTACCCCAAATACTTTGGTGAAGTCTTTTGGGAAATAGCATACTACCACCACTTGTTACAAATATTGTATGGTAGATTTGTGTTTTTAATTATATCCATGCACCATGGTTCTTAAAACTGGTCAAACTCTTTTAGCTAAAAACTGGGAATGAAAATTGTTTTGTCCACCTAAGCCTTCCATAATGCAACTTTCAATGGATGATCATTGTTTGTTGTGCCTTCCTATCAATTCCTGTGTTTTACATTAGAGACCCCTTCGAATGTGACTTTGACAATTGTAATCTTTTCCTTTGAGCTTTTACCCTTGTGCCTTAATTTTGTAGAGGCCATAGTTTGTTTCATGTATAGGTGTTTACCCTTTCCTCCTTTATAATTGTCTATGGTTGTGTCCTTTTCAGGATTCTCGATACTGTCTTCACCACACTATATATTGCCTTTAATAGCCCTACTAGTTTCTCTAGTTCCTTGCTAAGTCTTCCAAGTCTTCCTTTCCATCAACCTTGTTTTAACTCTGTACTCGTATTCGTATGTCTATTCTCTGGGACTTTGCAAGCTTCCTCGTTGACATACAATCCTTGTACTGGTTTTTTCTCCCAAATATAGGAGCTTTCTCCTATTGTACAAACTTCTCTCTTGAGGTACAAACTATACGTGGAGCTGTTCCTTCGCATTTTTGCCTTCTTGCACCCGTACGGTGTATGCCAAGGTAGCCCATATGGGTAGTTTGTGTACAATAATTGCCTTCTTCTCTAGGTGTACGATTTTGACTATTTGGATGCGCACAGTCGTCTTTGTACGATGTTTGTTTTGGCGCGTATGCTAACTTGCTTCCACTGCACAACATGGTGCGTACGAAGCATAGTAACACAGGGACATGTCCCCCACCTTTGCGCTCCATGCTTCAGAGACAGGGACACATCGGTGATTTGGGAAACCCGTTCCCTCGTCTCTAGTGGCGCCACCAGGTTCTGCCACCTCTGCCAAGGATGGGGGGACTTGTTGACTATTTGCTGATTTGACTATTTATGTTCAATGCAATGTTCAAGTATTTATTCTTTTACATCTTTATATCTTATATTGCAATACATCTTTTCATAACTAGCATTTTAAGTACCTTATGTATTGTATATACAATCCCTCTTGTATGAAGGCCCTTCTGTTCGCTCGTCTCAGAAACTTGTCCCCTCGTTCCACTGCCCCACACCTCCAGGGTGGTGTAACTATGGTACAAAGTCCTTCTTGTCGGGGAGCTATTCATATCGTATTGCCTTCCTCCCACTTGTCCGATCGGCTCCGTAATCACTCCTTTGTATGGTTGTGAATTCTAACTCGACAACTTCCTCCTTGCTTCATTTGTATGGCTTGCTTGTACTCCTCCTTATGTCTTGTGTTTTTTATTTTAATAACACTGTTTAGGTTTAGATTAGGAAAAATCACTTTTTGAAGTTCCTACCTTTGTCCTCCCTTATTGATTATACTTTCCTTGTCTTCCTTGCTTCTTTTTTCCCATTTTTCTGATTTGTCCTTTTATTATTTTTTGTAAATGTACTTTTATGCAAGTCTCCATATCTTTTACTTTGCTTTGGTTCTTTATTCCTCATAGTTTCATCTTTTTATCCCCATCTTGTGTGTAGTATTCCTTTGATTTACTTGGCCTCAACATTTTGGTTTATTGAGAAATCCATTCTATTCTTTGGTTTCCTTTCTGAGCCTTTCTCCTTGTTTTAGACAAATACTGCCACATGCAAGTGCTTGGGTATGTATGGTAGCATTTATTTTCACATGTTCCCAAACATTCAAGATCAAAGATTTTGTCTAGGTGGGGGGGGGGGGGGAGGGTTGTCTCACTCCTTTAGAATTCTCATCCATATACCTTCCTTCGTATTTTTGGTACCACATTGTCTCTTCCCCATTCATTGTTGGAGGTTCTGCAAGGTTAGGGATCACCTGCCATAGAGCATTTGGTTTCTTCTTGGAGGGTGCTTCTTCCCCTTTGTTTCAACACTTTTTGATTATTTCATTCATAAAGCCATCTCCTTCACAAATGAATAAATCATCCATCTTTACTAATGCCTTCCGGGGTGGTCCCAGAGTTGCACCATACTCCTCCAAGTTGATTTCTTCCTCTGAGCCTTCCTTTGACCCATCCTCCTTGGTTGCCTGCTTCCTTGCTTGGTCTTCCTCTACCTCTTTGTCAATATAATAGGCAATGAATCCTTCTCTTCTTTCCCCATAGGGTGCTCTTAATATCTAAAAGCCGTTACTCCTTACTTGGAGTGTAGGAGGACCTAACAGAGCATTGGTAAGGTTTTTGTGAACTCTAGGAACTGTTATTCCTTCGACGTATTTTCTTACTAATCATTCTTCAGGATCCATTATTGATTTCTCCTAGTTCTCATCCAACCTATAAGGTTCTTGGGTTTAATTTGGATATTCTCTTGTTCCTTGGTGGCTAATCATCCAATCACCTTTGGTGGCATACCCCAACATGTTGATCTTGACAATGTGAATCTTCCTTTCCTAGTACGCTTTCAGTTTAGACCCCTTCATAGTTTCCTTGATAGGTTTGTTGTCAGAGCCGATTGTCTTCTACTTATCGTATCTTGTAGGGTCTTAACCAACGAACTTTGAATTTACCTAGTATTATTTCGTTTTGGTTGTTATATTTTAGAACTAACTACCCTAGTTGGAAATTCATTCGATGAAGATGCTTATCATGCTAGATTTTCTATCGTTCCTTGGTGGCTAATCATCCAATCACCTTCGATGGCGTAGCCCAACATGTTGATCTCGACAGGGTGAATCTTCCTTAGTACGCTTTCAGTTTAGACCCCTTTATAAGTTCCTTCATGGAAATTTGGATCTTTTATCGTTCCTTGGTGGATAATCATCTAATCACCTTTGGTGGCATACCCCAACATGTTGATCTCGACATTGTGAATCTTCCTTTCCTAGTACGCTTTCAATTTAGACCCCTTTATAGGTTCCTTGATGGATTTGTCGTTAGAGCTTGTTGTCTTCTACTTATTGTATCTTGTAGGGTCCTTACCAACGAAGTTTGAATTTATCTAGTTTTATTTCGTTCCGATCGTTATATTTCAGAACTAGCTACCCTAGCTGGAAATTCATTCGGCAAAGATGCTTATCATGCTAGATTTTCTCCGGCTTTGGGCTACCTCCATGCCCCATTGCATCATCATACCTCTTTCCTCCAATTTTCCTTGTTGATTAATTGTATCTTCAGACTGTCAACATCCCCCATCTATTCTCCACTGCCACTTTGAGGTTGGGTATGATGTACCCATACATTAATTGGAAGGGGGTGTGCCCCATTGTCTCTTTTTAAGTCTTCTGATACATCCAAAGTACTACAGGTATTCTCTCTTCCCAGTCTCCTTTAACCCCACATGTTTAGTATATATTTGATACCAGTACTTTATTAGTGGCTTCAACTTGTATGTTGGCTCGTGGGTACTAGTTGCTTGACAATTGTGAAATGTGCAAAATTCTGTGGTGATATTCCAAATCACTTGGTTTGTAAAGTGTACTCCCCTATAACTGGCAATTGATATAGGGATCCTTAATTTGGTGACAATTTGTTTATATAAGAGCCATGCACTACTTACTGCGGTGTTGTCTGGAAGTGCCCTAGCTTTTGCCCACTTAGATATTTCGTGGCTACTACAATGTACCTACAACATCTAGCTATACTTGTAAGCGGCCCCACAAAATCTAAGCTCTATCTCTCAAACAATTCCTGCCGTTGCGAAGTGAATAGGGGCATGAAGTCTCTTTTGAGAGGTTTCCCCGTTTTTTGGCAAGTGTCAGGTCCTAACACCCTTTCCTTTGCATCTGTATGTAGTGTTTGCCACAACAATTGAATGAGTAAAACCTTCCGGGCTGTGGCATTGAGACCTATGTGCCCTCTTGCGGGGCCTTCATGTGACTCTTGTAGCATGCTGGGAATTCTTGCTTTATAAAGCATTTACGAAGAATGTGGTCTGGTCCCATATTGTAGAGCAACCCCTTGTATGAGTTGAAATGTGTTAATTTTTAAAGCCAACTTCCTTCACTTATTTAGTGGCATCTTAGGTGGAAATGAGGCCACAAAGAAGTACCTCCAAATATGTTCATACTAGACGATATTATGGCTATTTAGAATAGGTGATTGTTTGGAAAGTCTTTGTTCACCCCTTCTATTGGATCTCCTAATTTTATCCTTGATAAATGATTTACCATAATGTGGCTCTTGCCAGTCCACACAACACTAGTAGTAAAGGTGAATTCCTGGAGTAGATGTAGCCATTTGTCCTCCCCTTTATGATTGGCTTATTCTCTAGGTACATCAAGACTTAATGTCTACATAGAAGGCGAAGGGTATGGCTACATAGTGTCCCACATGACCCAAAAAAGACTAAACCCTTGTTACATCTTCTGGGTCCTCCATCTCAATAATTACTTTTTTTTTTCATCTGGGTCAGTCTTCAACTCTTTACAAACAATGTGGCTAAGTAGTTTGCCTTGTGGAACTATGAACTGACGCTTCTTTGGGTTATAAGTTCCATGCATGACCTCCAACACCGCTCTATGCATTTTCATAATGCTGTAAGATGGGTTTCCTTTCCACTGAATATTGACCACTCATCCAAGAATTCCTTAAAACTTCCTATGGAGATTCTATTGAAAATTTGGAGTATAATTCTCTAGAAGGTTGTAGGAGCGTTGCATAAACCGAATGGCATCCGATTATACACATACACTCTGTGTTCCACCACAAAGGTCGACTTTAGCTTATGTTCCCCTGTGATTTTAATGTGGTTGTAATTGGAGAATCCATCCATGAACGAGTCTATTTCATGTACAACCACTTCCTCTAGTATGCTATATGTAAATGGGATTGGGAGTGGGTCATTAATTGTGATTGCATTTAGGCAGCAAAAGTCTAGACAAATTCTGATCTGATTCACTTCCCTCTTTAGTGAGATAACAATTGGTGACCCACTCGCTCATCTTTACTTTAAAAATAATTCTAGCCTCTGATAGCTTAGCAATTTCCTTTTGTACCTTTGCTGCATAGTTTTTATTCATACGGTGACCTTTTTTGCATTGGCCTTGCTCAGTGCACCAGGGGTATTTTGTGTACATATAATTCCATTGGTGCCTTCTTCAAATCTTTGTATGTCCAGGCGAATTCTGTTAGCTTGAATGCTGATAATATTCCTATGGGGGAGTATCCTAGCATTGCTGGAGAGAAGATTAAGAGGTTGTGTGTTGCATTCATGACAGAGTTTGTTATTGATGTCAACAAACTTGTTATTCTCTGAGACTGATAGAGCAGCAAACAAAGATTTCATGAGGATCAGGGAATGAAGTTGAGCTTATGCGGACTTGGTATAATGTTCCATAGAGTGTTGTAATGCTATGGTGAAGAGCGCATGCAAAAATATGAAGAGAGTGTAGGGTTATTTGAGATTTATTGAGGACCATGTTCAGATATAGTTTCTGTATAGCAATTATTGCTGTTTGGATTGTATTTCCTAACATAGATAGAATTTGGTGAGCATTGAGTGAAGAGTTATAAAGATTATAAGCTGACAATTTGTTTGTAATTGTGAAAATGTGTAATATTATAATGAAACGTGTAAATGTAATATCTTAAGATGGTCCTATATCATTATTGTAAATTGGGAAAGCCTCAAAGCCAACTCTAGATGTTTTCCTTGAGGTAGAGTGTGCATTGTGCGGATATTTGTGAGATGTGATTATGTGAACTTGTATGTGAGATCTAGTGACCCTAATATTGAATATCTTTTGATTAGAGAAGTGTTTGGTGCAGTTGAGGCACAGTGAGCAAACAAAGAGATTGTATTTGGAAAAGAAGTTGTTGAGGACAGTTATATTCTTATATTACTTTGAGAAGGATAATACTAAGGCCAGTTGGATAGTGAATTCGGTGGTGTTTCCCTGAAGCTGTTTGGACAATAGGTCCTTCTGCCTTTTACAACTCCTAATTGGGTTGACACAACTCCTAATAAGGTTGGAATCACCTAACAGAGATTCAAAGTCTCCTAACAGGCAGTGATATTTACTGAATGTACTTCATTGTCTCCTAAAAGGGTCCATCCTCTTACAAGGAAATTATATATTAGTACATAATTTTGTGGGTACCATCCCCATCAGAGTTTTCCCTTTGATCAAGAGTTTCTAAGTTAAGGAATTTGGTGTTATTGTGTATGGTGATCTTTCTATGTTTGTTGCATCTACTGTTTACATGTTTTGGAATTGATAAGTATATGGAGAGTTGTTTTAATTACATAACTGATTCCCCTCCCCAGTTATCTTGGTGGACTTTACTTTCTAACAAAAGGTACCAAAGCATCGGGTCCTTGAAGAAAAAGTTGAACAACTTAAGGAGATCTATGACATAGTTTAGGAAAGAAAGTACAAAGTTTTTTGGAGTTAATTATGACAGTTGGAAGGTGAAAATGAAGACACATTTGCTATGCATGTGTCCAGGATGTTGGTTGAGCATTAAGAGCAAGAAGGATGTGATTGATGAAAATAAGCTTGAGATTTGAACTGAACTTCAGAAAGAAAGTTCGTGTGCAATATGTTTGGTAGAGAAGCACTCATGATAGCTCTTCCTAAAAATGAGTATAGTTAGGTAAAATCTTTAAAACTAGCTCATGATGAGTTTACATTTGAAGGTGATATGCATGATAGAAAGGTTAGACTACATAATTGGATATGTTTTTTTCAAGATGCTAAGATGGTGGAAGATGAATTTGTAAGAAGTTATTTTGGAAGATTATCTGAGATTGTTGCAGGAATTAAGGCTTGTGATCAAACAAAAGATGAAGATGAAGTCGTATGGAAATTTATTGAAGACTTTGACACCTGCATATAAATAGACAACATAGATGATAGGAGAAATACTTCCATGCACACCTAATTTCACAATAGAGACTCTTCTTGGGATAATATTGGAATCAACTAAGGTGTGGATGAGACATGCCTAGAATTTAGATTGGTTTCAGTGCATTAAGTGTTCGATCTATGTTGACAAGAAGTGCAAGCAGAAGTGGAGATTATGCTAGTAGTAGTCGAGGAAAAATAGAAGAGAAGAAGATTGAAGGCCATCTTGCCTTGCTTAGCAAGAGAGAACCTAAAGGTACGAAAATCTTTAAATGTTGGACATGTGATGAATATGGTCATTGTTCTTCCAAGTGCCCTAAAAGGGTAAGAAAGTTTAAGAAGAAGCCTTATAAGCCAAGGAATTGCCTATTTGCTAATGATGATGAGCAAATTATATGCTTGTGGAAAGAATTTTGAGTGAAAGTGATGAAATAGGATTTTTTGTTTTTAAGGAAGAAAGTCTTGAAAAAGCAAAAGTTAGAGAAGAAAGAGCATTAGTATCACAAGTTGAAAAGAAGAAATCTGACTGGATTATAAATAGTGGTTGTTCTCATTATATGACTGGAGATATGAACAAGTTCATTGAATTTAATAGCTATGACGGTGGAATTGTTAGTGTTGGAAATAATGCAACCTATCATATTATAGGAAAATGATCCATTACAGTTGATGGAAATACTAACACTAATAATGTTTACTTTGTTGATGGCTTGAAACATAATCTTTTGAGTGTTGGACAGCTAGTTGACAAGGGATATCAATTGCAATTCACAGAAAAGACATACATTATCAAAGATAAAGATGGTAAGCTGATTGGTATTGGTATAAGGACAAGAGGTAATGTTTTTCAATTGAATCCTTTTGAGATGACAGGCTTAGTTGTGAAGGTGGGTGACAGTTGGATATTGCATAAGAGGTTTTGTCACATAAACTTTGATAACATTGTGAAGATCAGTACTACATTTGTTGTTAGAGATTTGCCTAAGATTGTGAAGCCTACTAATGTGGTATGCAAAGAATGTGTTAAGGCAAAGCAGAAGAAAAGTTCATTTTGAAGCAAGAAATTTACTGCATTTGTGAAGTTAGAGATTGTACACACAGATTTGAGTGGTCCCACATAGACAAGAGCTTTCTATGGTGAAAGGTATTACATGATTCTTGTTGATGATTTTACTAGAATGATGTGGATAGCATTTCTTAGAGAGAAACTGAAGCATTTGAGAAGTTTAAGTTGTTTAAGGATAGAGTTTAAAATGAATATGGAGTAAAGATTAAATGTTTGAGATGTGATAGAGGGGGAAAGTTTACTTCAAACAAGTTTAACAATTATTGTGAAGGAAATGACACTAAAAGGCATCTTTCAACCCCTAAGACACCTGAACAAGATGGTATAGCAGATGGAGAAACATATCTGTAACAAAAACAACAAGAGCTATGGTGTTTGAGAATAATGTGGTGAAGATATTTTGGAGAGAAGCTGGAAATACAACAATATGCACTATCAAGAGAGTACAAATCAGACAAGGTACTGGTAAGATCCCCTATGATCTTTGGTTTGGACATGCACCATCAGTTAAATATTTCAGAATCTTTGGAAGTAAATGTTACATTAAAAGGGATGATGATATTGGAAAGTTTGATTTAAGGAGTGATGAAGGTATGTTTCTTGGTTATTCATTGAAAAGCAAAGCTATGTTTCTTGGTTATTCATTGAAAAGCAAAGCTTTCATATGTTTTAATCAGAGAACTAAGAATATTGTTGAAAGTGCAAATGTTAGAGTGGATGAGAAGTTTAGAATTTAGGAAAGAATACTTGATGATAATTTTGATTAAGAAACTAATACAAGGACTTATACAGAGAATGTTGAATTGTTTTATGAGATTGACACTGATCTGCAGAATGAGATACAAGTAGTAGAACAAAGAGAACCTAGGACTGAGCCTAGAGCAGAAATCATTGTTCAACTAGTAACACTTAAAAAGAATTTGATAAAGAATCACCCTGCTGATTAGATCATTGGAAGCAAAGATAAAGGAGTCATGACAAGGAATAGGGTAAATGAAGAATTGTGTTTGATTTCTCAAGTTGAACCTAAAAGTGCTGATGAAGCTAGTACATATGACTTTTGGATTAAAACTATGAAAGAAGAACTAGATTAGATCGATGAAAAGAATAACACTTGGGAATTGGTTTGTAGACCTAAAGATAAGAATGTTATTGGCACTAAGTTGGTATTTAGAGATAAGATGAATGAACAAGGTGAGGTTGTGAGAAACAAAACATGACTTGTATGTAAAGGTTATTCATAGCAAGAAGGTATTGGTTATGAGGAAACATTTGCACCTATTGCTAGAATAGAAGCAATTAGAATGTTTTTGGCATATGCAACTACCAAGAAATCAAAGTGTATCAAATAGATGTCAAATCGACATTTTTTAATGGTGAACTAGAAGAAGTATACATTGAGTAGCCTAAAGGTTTTCCTTTGACCGAGGAAGAAGATATGGTTTTAAGTTGAAGAAAGCATTGTTTGGATTGAAACAAGCGCCTAGAGCCTAGTATGCGAGATTGGATAAGTATTTGTCACAATTAGGATTTGCTAAAGGTAATACTAATAGTAATTTGTATTTGAAGGAGATTGACAATGGCTTACTAATTGTTGAAGTATTTGTGGATCATATGATCTTTGGAGGTGATGATGAATCAAGTGAGGCATTTGTAGCAGAGATGAAGAAAGAATTTGAAATGAGTATGATTGTTGAGATGAATTATTTCTTGGGATTACAAATTGTTCAGAAAAAAGATGGTATCTTCATATCTCAAGCTAAGTATCTGAAAGATTTGGTTCAAAAAGTTGTAAACATGTTGGAATGCCTATGATAACTGGATGTTAGTTGTGTAGCGAAGATGGAACACCTACCATTGAACAAAAAAAGTATAGGTCTATGATTGGAGGCTTGCAATATCTAACACACATTGGACCCGATGGCTAATGCAGTTGGTATTATGTGGAGATTTCAAGCTGATCCTAAAGAATCACATTATGTAAAGTGAAAAGAATTTTCAGATATTTGAAGGGTACACTTGCTTTTGGATTATGCTATGACATACCAAATGACTTTACTTTATGTGCATACATCGATGCAGATCAGGTAGGCAGTGTGGATTACAAAAGAAGTGCAAGTGGTGGAGCATTTTTCTTGAGAGGAAGATTCGTTTCTTGGCTAAGCAAGAAACTGGATTGTATTTCACAAAGTATAACAAAAGCAAAGTATGTAGCAGCACCAAACAATTATAATCAAATCATTTGGATGAAACAAAGAATCTAGTACAATGAGTATGTCAAAGAATTTAGTTTTACATTATAAGACAAAGCATATATCTATTAAGTACGACTTTTTGAGAGAGAGAGATTAGATTGGAGTATGTCAGTACAAAAGAGTAGATAGCAGATATATTTACAAAACCTTTGCCGAAGGATATTTTGAGTACTTGAGAGATATGCTTGGGGTTATGCCCCAGCCTAATTTTGAGTAGTTGATGCCAAGATTGCATCAGTTTAGTGGTAACATAGCAATATTCTTTGTCTAGACTAGATGCTTGCTGCTTCCTCTATGGGGGAGTATTTGTATTTGAGCTAAGTCACGAAAGACTCTTGGTAATTGGTATTTAACAGTGCCTTTGGACACGAGCTTATTCTTTATCTTATGTAATGAATTGACCTAATGATACCTTTGTCATTGATGTCAATGGGGGAGAGTATTACATGAAGAACATCTTTTTATATGTATGTTTGGGAGAGATATATATTGATGTCAATGGGTTAACACCTTCCTTATGCATGTTGGTTATAGTGGACATTCATGGACAACATGAATGGGGAGCAAATGCAACCGAAACATTTGGTATTCATGGAACTTGGATGCTTTTCATCTATGTTGCCATCAATGCCAAAGGGGGGAGATTGTTAGCATGAATGTTGATGATATTCCTATGGGGGAGTATCCTAGCATTGTTGGAGACATAATTCAAAGGTTTTGTGTTTCATTCATGACAGAGTTTGTCATTGATGTCCACATACTTGTTATCCTACGAGACAGATAGCGCAATAGACAAAGATTGGTTTCGCGAGAATGAAGTTGAGCTTATGCGGACTTGGTATGATGTTCTACAAAGTGTTGTAATGCTATGGTTAAAAGCACATGCAAAAATATGAAGATAGTGGCGAGTTATTCAAGACTTATTGAAGATAATGTTTAGATAGAGTTCCTGTTTAGTAATTACTAGTGTTTGGATTGTATCTCCTAATTGAGATAAAATCTGGTTATACGGACTTGGATAGAGGTAGAAGACATGATGAAGATGTTGCGATCACACACACACATCTAGATGAGGAACGAGCGAAGAGTTATAAACACTGTGAGTCGATATTTTCTTTGTAATTGTGAAAGGTTGTAATATTGTAATGAAATGTGTAAATGTAAGATCTTAAGATGGTCCTATATTATTATTGTAAATTGGGAATGCCTCAAGGTCGACTTAATAATTTGTTTTAGGACTTGGTATAAAGAAAAGATGTTTACCTTGAGGTGGAGTTTGCATTGTGCGAATATTTGTGAAATGCGAGTATGTGAACTTGTATGTGAGATCCGGTGAACTTGATATTTAGTATCTTTTGATTAGAGAAGTATTTGGTGTAGATGAGGCATGGTGAGGGAACAAAGAGACTATATTTGGTAAAGAAGTTGCTGAGGACAATTGTATACTTGTATTATTTTGAGAAAGATAATACTAAGGCCGGTTGGATAGTGAGTTCAGTGGTTTTTCCCTGAAGCTGTTTGGATAGTGGGTCCTTCTGCCTTCCACATCTTCTAACAGGGTTGAAATCTCCTAACAGGCACTGATATGTATTGAATGTATTTCATTGACTCTTAACTGGGTCCATCCTCTTACAAGGACATTATATATTAGTACATCATTTGATGAGGGTCATCCTCAATGGGGTTTTCCCTTTGATCAAGGGTCTCCCTAGTTAACGAATCTAGTGTTATTGTGTGTGGTGATCTTTCTATGGATATCAAGAGTTGTTTTTATTGCATAACTGATTTAGTCCACCCATCTTAGTTATCTTGGTGGACTTCACTTTTTAACAAATACATCTTTGTTTTTTAGAAAGATTTTGAATGCAACTACTTTTAGTACAGGGTCCCAGTCATCCCCCACTAGGATTAGCTTTGAGTTTGATGCAAATTCTTGACTTACCTTTTTGCTCTGCAAGTCAATGACATATTGTCTTCCTCTGCTTTCAATGGATATCGTGTTCTTCTAGTTATGGTTGGACTTTGCTGTGATCAACCATTCTCTGCCAAGTAGGGCATTGTATCCCTTCTTTTCTAGGATGATGACTACAAAATGTAAGAAGAATTGTTGTGTTTTTATGGTTACTTTCTTGGCTATTAATGTCCAAGTGGCTTTATGCCATGTTGGTTTGCACCTACCAAATGGAAGGTTGGTGAGCATAATGTTGGTTTTCCCAAAGCCTTTCATGTCTCTTCGGGGCGTATGTTTACTCTAGAGCATTAATCTACGATGTTATTAATGAGCTTATGATCCATGATGTCCATTTCTACTATGGCAGGGGTCCTTCGTATCCCAACTGTAAACAACATCGGATTTGGAGGTTGGGGGCCCCTTCGTGAAGTAAGTCCTTGTTGTGAGGTTTTCACACCATCACCCCAAAATTTTTGGGGACTCCCTTTTTTCTAATCGCCTTGGCAAATTTTTGGATTGCTCAAAATTTTTGAGTTTTGAAAATGTTATGCCTTGGCACCTTCAGAACAGATATGGGAGGCTTAGCTTATTTTCACCCGGTTTTCTTAACTTGATTTTCCAGAGCTATCAATTTTATCCCTAGGCCAAATAATTTTCTAAGTTAATTTTAACTTGACAGGATAAAGTTGTGAAATTTGTACTTAGACGTTTTCTTTTGAAAATTTAGTTTTAACTCTGTAAATTTGGATAATTTTCAAAAGAGAAATTTTTTAGACTTAAGTTTTTGGAAAATCTCAAATTTTTCTTTGGTGAAATTTTTTAAATTTTGTTGAAGTGAGGAAAATTGCAAAAAATCGATTTTTAGTTCTCAATGCAATTTTAATTTTTTAATTTTTAGCTTGGCAAAATGAATTTGGTAGAAAATTGCAAAAAATTGGCTTTAATTGGATTAATTGCCTTGAAAAATATTAACTTTTTAATGAATTTAGTAATTTAATATTGAAAAAATGGCTTTTGTTTAGCCAAAATCCAAATTTAATGACGTATTAATTACTAAACCCTCATTAAATGGAAATATTTAACACCCTCAAGGCCATTTAATTTCATTTTGCAATTGGAGCTAATTGGTAAATTTAAAAGTGCATTTTTCTTTTGGCAAAATTAATTTTATTGAGCTAAGTATTTAATTGTGGGCCTTAACTTGAATTTAATTTTTGTTTTTTGTTTTCTCCTAGACCATGTAAGCCAGCCTTATGGAGAAAGAAAATTGGCTATAAAAGGAGTCTCCTCCCCATCTCATTTTCACAAATCATTTCTTCCTCTCCATGTGGGCGAATTTGTGGAGGAGCAGATTTTTTCCAGACTTGGGCGAAATTTGTGGGAGCCAAATTTTGTGGGGGCCGAATTTTGTGGGAGCCGAAATTTGTGGAAGATAAAATTCTGATTTTTTCAAGAGGCTGCAATTTTTGCCCTAGGTTGGGTAATTTTATTTGGAGGTGAATTGCATGGTAAATTCTTGATTTGCAAGGGATTTGAACTACTTGAAAGTCATATCCTAGGTTCCGAAAAGTTGCTGTAAGTTTATCGGTTAAGGTGAATTTTCATCATCTAGAGTTGCAAGGAGTGCTTAAGCTAACATCCATCTTTCGTTCTAGTCTAAGGATTGCTCCGCTTGGTTCTTCTTGCCTTTTGGTCCACCACTCTACCATCCTGTAATAGGGTGACGAGCATGGAGGATGATGGTGCAAGTAAGAATCCCAAGCGGGTGAACACTAAGAAAGACAAAGAGGATATGATGCCCAATACTTCCTTCTCGAAAATGAAGGGAATAACTGACACCAATATCTGTATAGTGGACATGATATAGATGAGGGACAGACTGAAGGAAGGACAATCCCCCTTAAGCTGATATCCATCTTTCGTTCTAGTCTAAGGATTGCTCCGCTTGGTTCTTCTTGCCTTTTGGTCCACCACTCTACCATCCCGTAATAGGGCGACGAGCATGGAGGATGATAGTGCAAGTAAGAATCCCAAGCGGGCGAACACTAAGAAAGACAAAGAGGATATGATGCCCAAAACTCCCTTCTTCTCGAAAATGAGGCGAATAACCAATACCAATGGCGGTGCAGTAAAAGGATATACAAATGGCAGTTGCACATCACGGCCTAGGCATTGACACTTCCACTGTGACCATGATGAGTGACAACGGCGTGGCACTTGATTTTGAGGATATCAAAGAAGAGGATGTCAATGAAATAGATTTTGGATCGAGATTGGATGAGTTGGGAAAGGTTGCTATCAAGAAAAAAAACATTTGGGCACCCTTTCCTCTCTTAGCACTTTTATTGGATTTGCAAAAGAATATGAGAAGGATCACGAAAAGATACTACAAGTAGCGAACAACGTGGCGAAGACAACAGAACTCAAGGCGAAGCACACACCCTGTCCTCCTATGGGAGAAGTTAATGAAAGGCTAGCTAAGTTCATTGCCTTAGCTAAGAAAATGAAAGAAAAAGGGAAGATTTATATTAGAAGATTGTTTGATGTAAGCCCAAGTGGCAATTTCCCTTTCTTCTAGAATAGGACAAGTGTCTATTTTTGATTGGCCACCATCTCGGTGCCTTCTCATTGGTTGCCACTTTTTGCACTTTTTTTTCATTGGTCCATTGATGAGGTGGCAGCTTCTCATTGGCTGATGGGATGGCAACCCTAATTAGGGTTTTGAGGATCCAATCCGGATCGTTGATCTTGTTTTGATCTACACCGTCCATTGTATTTCTGGCCCCTATAAAAGGCCATTTGCTCTCATTTGTAAAGGGTCGGAGAAATTGTTGCGAAAATAATACCAAATTTGCTCTCTTTTTCATTGTTGCGATTGGCATGTTGATCAAGAACATTGGGTGTTATTGCATGTTTTCTACTTCCACTTAGATTTTCTTTCAAGTTGTTGAAGCAAATTGCATTTGAAGTTGTTTAAGTGAAGTTAAAGTAGATGGATAGTTGTAGGGTAGCATTGGTAAATGTTTGATAGGGATCAATACTAGGCCACTAGCATCCTAGCGGCTGGTTGGGAAGCTTTGTGTGGTCAACTAGTTTATTTTTCCTTAGAATCATTGCACCTGTGGAAGTGAGGCTGCTGGTCAGCTCTCATTAGGTGCGATCCCCGACCATTTGCTAACCTTCCATTCATAGGAGTAGGAGTAGAATAGTGAGTAGCTGGGTAGTCAAAGCTTAGAGAGGGAAGTTAGAAGGAGTAGGTCAAGCATTAGAACACATCCATTCACCTTCCACAACCATTGCTTTCCCATCAACATTATCCTTGGCAGACACATTCTCCATCATCGCCACCATCAACATTATCTGCCTCCACACATTTCACAAACCCATCATCATCACCTTCATTCCACCAAAGTCCAAGTCATCCTTGAATGAATAGCGTAAGGCCGCCTACGTGATTACCAGCAAATCACATCAATAAAACTGAGCGAGTATCCAACGGTGTAAGGAACAATGGAGTTATACTCATGTCTCATGAGCATTAACTTTTCAAGAGAGGAATTGTATGTTTGATACTTCGTGTCAAATGTTCAATTGCTAATATGTTATGTAAGTGATACAAAACTCGCATCAACATCTCCTTCCACATCTCCTTCAACATCTCCTTCCATTTCCTTGCCCTTCTTTGCGCTGTTATTATTATCCTTCATGCTGGAGATTGCTGCCCTTAATTGGGATAACGTTTTCTGTACATCTTCTGCCCTTACTGGTACAGTGGCCTGCACCATGTGTTTTATGATGTTGGCTTGTGATTCTGACCATACTGGGGTGTTTGTGGCCTCGTGAGTTTGTCTGTGCTCTTCTCCATTGCCAAATGTATCTCTCTTCTTGCCTCCTTAAGTCTCTCCTTTTCAGTCCAAGGTTTTAGTTACATGGCTTTCTTTGCTTGGAGTTTGGTAATCACCATCACTCCCTCCTCCAGTTTTGTGACGTCCAACATGATCATGGCCTTCCCTTTCGGGCAGTCAATATCTTCATGGTTCCTTGGCCCACACCACCTACACAACATGCCTTCGCCATTTTGCTGGCTTCTTCATTCTTGTATGAAGTTGCCCGACACACTACATCTTCTGCATTGTATCATTGCGCATCCTTTTGCATCGTACTGGATGTGGCTTTGTGGTGTGTTATTGTTGTTGTTATTATTGCTTCCACGTCTATTGTTCCAATAGCCTTGTGGGGAGGCATTGGTAGTTGTGGTTCATGGGGTGTGGTGGGTGGGGTTGCTTGTTCGGTATTTAGGAGTACTTGTGTACTCTTTACGTTCAGATTGTACATGCACTTTTTCAGGTAGTGTCCCATCACTTGACAGATATCACAGAACAATATTTTTTGGACAATTGCCTCTTGTATGCCATTCATTTTTGCATTTTGTGCTCCATAGTTCTTTGCTCTCTTTGACTTCTTTTCCCCCTTCATTTCCTTCATCATCTGCATCATGTCTTTGCATAGTGCTTGGATTGTTTACGACTCTCCATAACTGTTTTCGTCGCTACTGTCATCACTTTCTTTTTATTTCTTGACGTTTTTCTATATCCATTGCCTGTTCACAGGCTTCCTTGTACATGGAGGGAGGCACCACCATTTGTTTTCCAGATGAAACAGGTTAGGCCCTCTACGAACCACATGACAGAGACATTTAAGGATCTGGGCCAGCTACCAAGAGGCTTGAAACAGCAGTCAAGTGCAGATAGAAGTTCTGGAACTTCTGATGGAGATGAAACTTTGGTTGAAAGAGAGAAGATTTTAATGAACACAATCTTTTAGGGCCAATGTTTTCCAAAAATACCTAGAAGAGGAACAGTCTGAACAAGTTAATGAGATGGCAAAAGATACATGCAAGATATGATACATTTAATGATGCAGTTTGCAATGGCTTGAAGTAGAAGATGCAGGTTCCTATGTATAATGAACTAGAAGATTGTCAAAATCGAGGTAGTGTCAATGTTGTCTTAAAGACAAGTTGGATGGAGATATTGAAATGAATGAGAATAGTAAAGAGCTGAAGACAGTAGAAACATTCTTGAAAGAAGAAAACTCAGTAGTTACCATTGAAGAAAGTATAGAAAGTAGAGAGGGACCAATTGCCTGTGACTTGCAGCCCACAAATGATCATATGATGATAGAGGCATCAAACTTTCAAGATAACAAAAGGAGTTTCCTCAACAATAAAAGATGATAATGTTAGATTCTGGCCATATGCAAGGTTTGACAACCCATAGTGAAATTGATTTCCCTTGTTTTCTTAAGATCATATGAGGCATATTGTTTTAGAAAGATCTTTATAAAGACTAAGGGATTGCTTAACAAGAAGATCCTTCTATTTGATAATGTTTGGTTTGGAATGGATACTTCACCATGGAGTTGTTTGTGTTGGAGCTCAAAACTGCAGGTTGTGTTGGTCTCTAAGAATAGGCCAAATTATATATTTGAGTTCAGCTGACAGTCCTGGCCATCGAACGAAATGAACCGAATATGATTATCATTCCCTACACTTGGTTTCCAGTGATCTTGCTGTAGAAAATGGAACATCAGAATGAGTGGAAACAATGTTTAGAGTTTCACAAAAGTGCTCATAGTGTAGACTGTTCATGGTGACCACCACCATGCCTTCTTTCATTTTGTGTCCAATGGCTTCCAACTGATCTTGAATGCCCTTGATTTAATTGATATGATGCTGCAGGGACACTTGTCTATGCTTCATGATTGTGAAGAGCATGTTATTTAGGAAAGAACTCACGACTCTTTATCAGAGGTTTCGTGCAAACCTTTGAGATGCATCCAAATTTCAGCAGCTGTGTTGCCAGAAGGGACCTGCAGGAGCTGATCATTAGTGATTGGAAGTTTGATGAGAATGAAAACTTCTCAAATTTGCTCATCAAATTTATCCCACTCTTTGCCTCGTTCCTCGGGACAATTAGTCTTGCTCCAAAATCGTTACCATACGTTGCTTCCAAGTATTGTAGTTTTTGCCGTTGAATTTCTGGGTGCCCTGAAGCAGAATATTTGTTAGAGATGCCATTGCAGAATACTGAGGTCAAAGGTGGTTGACCGGATGGCAACACAGATAATGAGGTAGAATATGATCAACATGGGAAAATCTTGTTTTGAATAAGACAGACAAAAAATAGGCATTGATTTCGAGATGGAAGAATAAATTTTTGGACATGGATCCCAAGGCAATTGTTTTTGATAACCTAGAAAATTTTGGAAGATACCCAAATAAACTGTGTAAAAATCCACCAAGAACTTGCAATCAAAATTTGAATCTTACAAAAAACCAGAGTTTTGGTAAAATCCCTAGTTGCCCTATGGGAAGGTCTGCAAATAGAGAAACTCCTGTGCAAAAACTTACAGTGGAAGCAGTGAACATTATCTGCAGCAACAAAAAATATGGAATCTACTGAAGGAGCCATCTGTAGTGAAGAAAACGACCTCAGATAGGGTTGTTTGAGCCAGGAAACTGAGGGAAAGAAGATTGGTTGCTGTGCAGAAAATACACTAGAAAACGATGTTTGTAGAGGGAAAAAAATGTGTGCATTTTGCAGAAGGAAGCAAGAAAGCCCATCAAAGAGGGCATCAGTTGGAGGAAGACATGCTTGTACACCACAAACAACCTCCAGCAAGTCCATACGCACGCATTTGTAAAACACGAAAAGATAAAAATTTTTCTGTCTGTAATGAGCTGTGACCATGAAAATGGTGTTTGAAAATAAAAAGAATGCAGATACGAAGGTATTTTGCCCTAGAAGTTGTAGAAATCAGAAATGGTTGAGGTCATGGTTCCATTTTTACCAAAGTCCTGATTTTACCAGGTTGTTTTTGAAAAGACAAACAAACTTTTCGAAACCTTGAAAACCACGAGAATCTGCAACAAACCCTTGTCATGACCAAAAGGATCATGATTTGCAGGTTAAATTTGAAAGACTATACATTTCATAAGGAAAATACTCATAAAACATTTATAATCTTTTTGAAAAAATAACTTTAGCTCTGATACCATATTAAACAGGTTATTGGTAAAAATATTAGATTGATTAATGAATGAGCAAGATGCTCATATATAGTTTACAAAGACGATATTTGTATTATGAAACAATTGTTATTATTAGAAACATTCTAATAATGAAAGAATAAAAGATTAATAGCAACATTCTAATATTTACAAGATACACAATATTGATCATTAAAAGAATAATAAATAAGATATTTGAAGATTTATTCTAGTAACTGGCGTTGCAAGTCTGCAATTGCAAGGATAAAGGATAACAATGTGAGACAAAAATACTCAAATAAATTAAATTCTTCCTTGTAAAATACACATTGTTTCACAACTTGAGACTATAATTTGTCACAGTGGGATATTGAGCAAACAATATTATTGCACAGTGCTGTACGAATTGTTCAGTGAGTATAGATCAGTCAGAGAATATTATTGCACAGTGCTGTATGAAATGTTAAATGAATATAGATCAGTCAAAGAAGATTATTGCACAGTGCTGTATAGGTTAAAATTTAAAAGTAACTCGGATATATTATTTCACAGTGCTGTATTAATTAGCTCAAGGAATGCTGTCAAAACTTAGTTGTATGGTCAAAGTTCATGCATCTTGGAATCTCTTTAAATGCATCTTTTCCTAAACATCCATAATTCATTTCTCATCTTTACCTCTTTTCCTAAACATCCACAATTCATTTCTCACCGTTACCTCTTTTCACTAAACATCCACAATTCATTTCTCACCATCTCCTCTTTTCACTAAACATCCACAATTCATTTCTCATCGTTTCCTCTTTTGAACAATTCATCACAATTTACAAGTTTCTTCTTTCTCTTATCTACAAAAACGTGCCTACGATTTCTTAACTTATTGAGGGTGGGTTCTTTTCTGTGTTACCCGAGGATGCATTTCTGACAAAATCTGACCTGTTTCCATTTCTTGGATGTCCCAGACACTTGGAAACTTCCGGAAACATTTTCCTTGGCTGTCCCATAAAATTAATGCTTCAGTTTTGATAATTTGTTTGATTTCCACTCATGTGAAATCTAAAGTTAAATATTAGAACACAAACATTTTATGTTAAGGTTTTGTAATTTATATAAGCATGTTTTTATATGAATATTGAAGATTTCTCTATGTATTTTAAACTTACCCTATTTTTTATATGGCTGTTCCCACTGCTGCTTTCTGCCGGCCCTTGGTCTAAGGAAAAAAAATCCATCTTGGAAACCTGTTCCCCCGTCTCCTTGTCTCAGAAACCTGGGGTAAAATAGGTTCTTTTCTAAATTTTTAACATGGCACCTTAAAGAGGACAGCTTGCAGAAGTAAAATCTTAAGGTTATATCTAATTTTGAAACAATATTTGTAATTCACACCTTTTCTTTTGGCATTCCAGTAAGCTCTGTAATTTAAACATGAAATGCAAGAAAAAGATCAACAAATCAATATCAAAATGGTTGACAAAAAAATCAATAAAATAATGTCCAAAGCCTGCAAATTTATGGAATTATGCTAAATTTACATTATATTAATGAGTGCGTAATTTAAGATTGGAAAATCTTTGCAGCAAAATATTGTTGAAACCTTTCAGGATAAACTGTTTACAAGGTCTTGAAGATAAACTGTGTCATCAAACAATCAGCATGATAGCATGAACTATGCGAAAGATTCAGGAGATGAAAGTCATAGAGAAAGACAAGCCCGACGATGATGAAGACATCATTATCACTGTGAAGAGAAGATATTAGCCAAGTTGAAAATAATTTCAGAAAGTAAAGAACTTGAAATGCCAAAGATGTTCAGATGGATAAGTGTTTTGTGAAGAATACATGTTTTGTGCAGATGAATAGATGATCTGATGAAGCTTTATTGAAGTTGTCTCCACACCTTTTTTCAGTCCGAACTTGTCAATGTCGTGGTGCGAAAAGAAACAATAAGAACTCCATTAATCAGCTTGGTTGTGGTAACGCTTCATAATAATATGGTGCATTCATATGGCTAGTTGGGATCTTGGTGGTGCAGCATAAAATAATTCGAAGACAAGCAATTTTCAGGCCAGGACTGTAATTTCCCCAATTTTTAAGAAGATAGTTAATTAAATTGATTTTTATTAAGTTATTAAAAAAAAATCAATTGATGACATAACATTAATTTATTTCATCAAATGACAATAAAATAATAAATTATTATTATAACGTCACTTTGTTAAATGTTAAATATATTTCTCCATTTATGCCAAGTCGGCCCATCTTCTAGATGCTTCCTCAAGATCTTTACGAGGGAATTTTCGGTGATGTATTGGTATGCTTTGGATTTGATAAATGACTATAATTTCTGGGGACGAAAACATTTCAGGAGTTCATGTTAGATGAAAGCCTAGCTCTTCCACGGGTGGATTTGTGATGGAGTCTGCATCTGGGTCAAATTTGTGAATTCTTAATTCAAAGACAAATGTGCAGTGATAAAAATAATTTATATCTGATTTGGGAAATAAGGTTAATAGGCCATTTATTTCTAAATGTTGTATCAGCTGCCACTCTGAAGGCGTATTTGTGGGCCTGATTCTTTATTCGCCTTTTTTTAGTGGAAGACGAAAATAAGTGAGATTATATCCATCATACCAAGTATTTATTCTCCATGTAAAAGTCCTTATTGCTGTCTTGAGTAATAAAGTTAGGAGTGGAAATCTTATGGAAATATTCAATATTAATATTTGTGGTGAACCCACAATCTAACTTGGGTTCTTATTTATAGTAAGGCTCAAGTTGCAGTTCTGTTTGTCAGTGTGAAAACATGATCTGACAAAATGATTGCTGTTCAGATTCTTGTGTGTGGTGTAGGATCTTGTCATTTTTTGCAAACACTAGCAGGTTATGTAAGTGGATAGTTCTACTCAAGAAGTCTCCAGTGAATGTGAGAATCAATCCCCAGCCCATGCCAACTTCATTTTTGTGTCGTGGAGTTTGTGCACTGTGACTTCCAACACAGGCATTTTATTTATAACGGTATTCATTGACAGTGTAAAGATTCACTATTGAAGCTAAATAATTGTTTCCTACAAATATCTGATATATTTTTTATCTGCTCTAGAAGCAAATCTTTTGTTCGGTGAAATATTCCATCTCTGTTATAATTTGTATCAAAATTTTGTATGACACATGCAAATTTGAAGCAAACATAAACAACAAAGCTGAATCTGTTATAGAAACTCAGAATTGATTACATTCACCTGTAAAATTGGTAGAAAATATTGTCACTTTTCTTATTTTGTGACATTTCAAGCTATTGCTGTGATTTTATGCCATCCCTTTGGTCAATCCGATTGGAATGGTGATTCAAACACATTATGCCATCCCTTTGGTCAATCCGATTGGAATGGTGATTCAAAGACATGATTGCTTTTTGTTTGAGAATGAGGTTCTATGATGCTCACAAATTCATAATTTTATGAGATAATGATTAAAATCATATCCTCCTAAAGAGAATTTAAAGACATACAATGTTCAATTTGTTTAGAAGTGATGTCATCTCTTTCCAACTTATTTTAAGATTATCCAAAGCTAAATTAGAGAAAGTCCACAATAATCTGAAATTGTAGAGTACACCTTCGTTATGTAGAGTTCATTGAACTTCATTCTCACATTGTCTTCTTATCTTTTAGCTGAGGTGGGATTACTGCTTTTCGTTGCTTCTTATATCTGCTTGTGAGTTGCATTTATATGATTAACTTTTTATGATGTGGCTTGCATCTCAACTCTTTTGCTATTGGTGTGCCTGGTTTGTAGCCCTAGAGTTTTACCATCTTTAATTCCAATTTTAGTATGTCCATTTTAAGATATTACTCTAAGTGCATCCATTCCAAGATACAACTGTGTGATGCTAATTCAATCCTCTAGGGCATGGAAATTTTTTAACCAAACAAATTTGCATTGTTCTTTCAATCCTACTTGGATATGGGGCATTTATGCAAAACTTGTGAAGTACATTTTGTAACTTTCATATGGAATTGATAATGCAAAGATAATAGTCACCACCAAGAAGGGATGAGATAGGTGGTACCACAATGCAACCCTTAATTGGTTTTGTTGACCGATGACAGCCTAATTGTGCTCCAGTTATTAGATTTCTAGGTATGTTTATGATTGCTATTATCATTTGTCATCTTCATTGATGAAATTTTCTTAGACTACATCCTGGCCTCATGAGTTTCATAACTGCATATGAATCCAACTCCCGATGACCAACTTTTGTCATTATTAATATAATTTCTGTCTCATTCAGGTTTATGTAGCTGTAATTTACTATATGGGAAAAAAAAAAATTTAATCTATTTGATTACGCCATCTTTTTTTTAATGATGTCATTGCTTACATTGCTTGTTATTCACATTATGGTAGAGTCAGGGTTAGCTGCATTCATAATTCTCTAGGCTATGATATTATAGAACCTATTGTATCTCTTTGCTTTGTATCTTACACATAAAATTGTTTACCTTAGATGCAGTTACTGGAAATGTAGAATTGGGAACTATAGGATGGCTGGAAATGAAATCATTCCTTCACAGATCTGAGATTTAAATGGGCCTAAATTTATTTATCAGAAAACTTGTGAAGATTTGATGTTTGTAAGTGCATTTATTTTCTGTCGCATTGTTTCTTTTTACTGGCTTTTGTTGCCAATTTCTAAAATGTTGCTTAGGAGCCAGTAAATATGTATTGCAATGCCCACTTTGTGACTAAGGCCATCACAGTAGAGACCTTTCTCTACAGGATAACTTCTTCATGAATGACCTGGATGTCCAACAGGTCTAACGCAAGAATTTTAAGTTCTAGTAAAAGCTCGTTTGTTTTCTCCTTTAACACAATAAATTATAGCATAGGATTTTTTTGTTATTGAGCCAATGAAATACATTCTACTTCCCGACCAGGTCTTGTTGGTAGCAGGCTTAGCAGAGAACTATCTTTTGCTGATTTTCTGGGTAAGTCTTGAAACGTTGTTCTTGCTGGCTTTTATATCCAGAAATGCTCAACAAAAGACTATGAAGATTTTTTGTGCACAAATAGGTTTTAAATGGAACATGAAATTTCATTCGAGTTTGAATGAACAGAATTATTCTATTGTGATCTTGGAGTCATGTATAATACATGATTGGTGGGTTTAATTCTAGTCACAAAAATACTTCTTATCAAGTTGTTTTATTTCTAATTTCCAACGTGGTTACTGTTGCAGGTTAAAATTCTGGGACAAACTTAATGCAAACATTTGAAAATTAGTGAAAGTGCATTCATGAGTTTCAAATACCAGTAACTGTGTGCATTTGTTCAACTGCATGATGAGATATTGATTTTATTAGCTCAAGGCTGAAAGAAATTCTTACTCATTAACAAAATTGAATTCTCTATAGCGTCTGCATGAAGATTTCAGAAAGTTAATTTCATTTCAATGCCTATGAAGAGTCCATCCTCATCTGTTAAATAGTCTCAGGTCAAAGCCTAGGTTAGGATGGCCGATCCAAAAAGAGCTGGAAGCCAATATGGCTCACAAAATGCAGGTGCTACAAGCCCTAGTTTTGAAGGTACAGCAGCAAGGACAAGGCCTTGCAGTGTGGAGGATATCATCTTGAAACGGTACAGTAAAAAACTCATGAAGGATGCAAAGGAAGGTAACAGTAGCATGAAGATTAAAAGTGAGTTGGTTAAGCCTGATATAGAAGATATTGCTTTACAATCGAGAGATGTTTCAGGTGAAATGCATGCAATACGGTCTGTTTCAGGATCTATTTCCCGCACAAAAAAACTTTCTGGAGATGAATTACCTTCTATAAAAGATACCTCAAGCAGGAGGGAAGAAAAACACAATATGAAGGACACAGGAACTGTCAAAAGATCAGAAAAAGATGACTCAAGAGTAACACCCAAAAGTAGACCACATAAGGATGAGGACAGCTCTAAAGCCGTGGGTTATACCCTCAAGGAAAGTGGTAGAGAGGAAAGAACTGAAAAAAGAAGCCACCATAAGAGTAAAGGTTATGATGAACATAAGGACAGCGATTATCACAGAGAAGATAAAAGAGAGCTCATTAAGATTGAGAAAGAAAGAATGAAAGATAAAGTTCTGGATAAGTCCAGAAGGGAGGAAAGAGGATCTCAGCGGAAGTATGAAGATCAAAGAGATGACAAAAGAAAAATTGGCAAGGATAGAGTTGAAAGAAGGGAGAGCAAACGGAAGCACGAGGATGACCAAGATGAAAAAATGAGGATGGAAATTGACAAAGGTGACAAAAAGAAGAATGATTCAAGATTTCATCCAACTGATAAAGTTGATAAAAGGCAGGATGTTGATTATTCGGAAAGGAAAGAAAGGTGGAAGGAGTCATCACATCCATCGTGGCACCAAGAAACTAAAAGCAAACGCAGCAAAAGATCCCTTAGTCCTGAGCATAAGAAGGCCAAGGAAAGGGGAAGATCACCTTCTTCTTCACCAAGATCACACAAGCGACACTCATCTTATTATGAGAAGGATCATGATCAGGACCATTCTTCACATCATGCCTCTGTTGAAAAATCAGAAAGAGATACAGTGGACTCAGAAAAAAATGAAAAGGACAATAATGGAGTGTCTGGTGCACAGGGTAGTCACTATCGGCGGTATGGTGGAGGTACAAGTGGGCTTGGTGGATACTCTCCAAGGAGGAGGAGGTCAGAGACTGCAGTAAAGACACCTTCTCCTCCTGTTCACTTACCAGAGAGGAAACCTGCATGGGATATGACACCTGGTGGTATGGATAGTAATATGGTAGCTGCCATGGTTGCTGCTTATCAAGCTTCTACGCAGCAAACAACGACATCTTCAATTACACCTGCATTAGCTACTGTTTCCTTGAGTACATCAAATTTGCAAGCTCCTAGTGTGTCTACATCTCAGTTTGTCCCATCTATCTCTCAGCAAGTAGATTCAATGATGGATACCATTGAACTCACACAATCAACAAGGCCAGCAAGGAGAATAGTTGTGAATAATCTGCCTCCCTCAGTGTCTGAAGGAGAGCTTATGGAGTTCCTCAATTCTGTGTTGCTGTCAAAAAGTGCCAACCACCTACCAGGAACTAAGCCCTGTATTAGCTGTGTTGTAAGTTATGATTTATGTTTGAATATAATAATTATGTTGAAATTCAGCCCCATGATCTTGTTTCTAGACTATATTTTTAGGTTCTTGTTCTTACCTAGGCACAAAGTATATGATAGTAATTGCTTTTTTTGAGTTTTTATTTGGTCTGGTCTGTCTGCAGGTTAGTGAAGATAAGAATCAAGCTTATGCAGAGTTTCTAACACCAGAAGATGCAACTGCAACACTTTTGTTAGACGGCATAACACTGAATGGAAATAATCTGAAAATCAAAAGACCCAAAGATTATGCTGAGCCAGCAGTAAGATTGCCGATTGAGTATATTGTATTTTTACATTTGATTATGTTCTTTTTTATTTTTTGAATTGTTTCTCTTGTATAAAAAACTCATTATTTATGCATGTCCTGGCCAGTTAACAGAGGATTAAGAATAATTTATGTTACTGTTGAATATTTTTTGTAGAATTGTTTTATTATACAGACCCCAACTTACCCATCTTTTGGAGATCTTCTGTCAGTTTTGTAACTTTTGTCCAAAAGTATATTCAGGATACTAGTACTATCCAATGTCCATGAGTTAGATGCTGTGGCCCTGTGTGTATACCTATCTCGCTTGTGATGTTTTTCTTGGTGACATGTCTTGTGTAAGCACATTTTTAGCAAGTTTGATCTTCTTGTGAGGTCAGTGCATAGATTGTGCAAGGCATGTCCATGTCCGTACATAAAATTGGTGGTCTAATCTCATAACCATAATCCTTGTATCGTTAGTTGGTTTTTACTTTGTTTCAGGATGTGGTTTAGTGCTTCGGCTAAGTTTGAGTTCAGGTTTGTGTATGCCTCAGGCATTTCTTTTTTCCTTTTTTGGGTTTGGGTACACTCTGGGCATATCCGTGCAGAAAAAATAAAAAGAAATTAAATACATACGTATTTTATCTTGAAACTGGAAATAAAGTGTAGTAGCCAGTTAACTTTCATTAGTCATATAATAAACAAATCAACAATAATGTTTCTAGAAGGCAATGTGGACTTGTATTAAACACAATGGTAATCCCTTACATTGAATGCTTAAATTTTCTTTAGCACAAAATATAAATCACATTTGATGGGGCTGTTGAAGAGATTTGTTGTGATCATCAAACCACTGTGACATTTTTTTTCGCAAACCATGGCACTTTCTTGAGACCCACACCAGCTTATATGTTGGAATCCAATGAATGGATTAGGGAATCATACCCAAAGAGTGATCCATCTCTTTCCAGATGTATTATTACCAGGGGCTTCTGTGTCCACAACTACAATCGCTATGTTGGACGAACAACCTTACCATGCATAGGACCTGCAGGTGACATGCTTGTGGGCTATTATTATTTGCTTCACAGTGATCTACTGGAAAACATGTTAGTGCCGCTGCTCAAATCACAAGCTGCACTTTTAGGGAAGATTCCGAGTTCAAAAGCAGGGCCTAAATCATCCTCATCATTAGGCATTGGATTCTAATGTTTTTGAAGGGCATTTGTATTTTCAGCAATGACAAAAGGTTGCAGTGGGTGTGTTTAAGGGTAGAAAGAAATAGCTACTGCCGGAAATCCTTGCTAAAAAAAATGTTGGACGTTTTTTTTAGATGGGTTCTTTGGAGCCTTGCTAGATCAACCTTGATTTGTCTACCCTGTGGTGGTCTTGGCTAAATTTACATACATTTAGCAGAGCCATGAATGGTCTTTTAGGGGATCTTTCCTGGGACCTGGACCTGAATCTGGGGGTTTTCAGTGGTGAGCTGGTAATAGGGCCAGTGTGGTGATGGATGCATCGATTCTGTAGATGACCACAAAATTCTTGAATCTCAATTTAATGATCTGATTATAGCAACACAGGATCTAGAGGCCAATGAATAGCACAGAGACAAGGGAGAATCAAATGGATTTCATTACCATAACTGATGGGTTCAACTGGAAAGATTAAAATATTACAATATACACGTACATGCTTATAAAGGCAAGGGAATAAGAGAACATGATAACCGAGAGATTATTTATTACCACAGAAGTCGGAATCACATGTCCACCTAAGGTGTTTATCCTCCATGTGCAATGAAGTACTTGCAAACATGTAAAACAATGCGGAGGATGACAAACTGATAAGTGCACTAAAGGTGGAGGCAACACATACAGTGGAATTTGATAACTACTATGACTACCTAATGTGGAGTTTCTCCAACACCATGTGCAACTAAATATGCATCTTTCTGAGTGGCACATATGCAAAGTACTATGAAATGATTATCCTAAGTAAGCTTAGGTGGTGAGATATTAATTAGACCAACATTCCCTCTTAAGTGCAACTTAGGCAAAAGCAGACACAAGTTAACAATGCAAGATGGGTCTCTGCTACTAGGCCATGATAGTTACCTGCGTACAAATGCAATATCCCACAAATGGAGGAAGATAGAAAACCCATGGGATAAAACTGCCCCCAAAAGAGAGATGTAAATACAAAAGAACTCTGAAAGAATTGTGAGAAGGACAAAACCCCATGCAATGAAGAATTCCCCCACATAAGAGAGGAGAGAGACAAACTCACTCTCAATGTAAAATGCAGACCAATGGTAAATGCTCTAAGCTAGATGTACAAGACGCTCCAAGATGGTCAAATAACACTCCTCCCCTTAGGCAGTAACAAAACAAAAGATGTACATATGAGGTCTCGTCAATCTTGAAAGGAATATGTAGGAAGGAACCTCAGGATGTATGGTGTTTCTGAAAATTGCTGTGTCCCATGTTGCTGCTGAAAGTTACCCCCTCAAAATAAGGTGTACTAGGCCACACTGCTGAAAAAGACAAACCAGGACCTAGTGGAGATGAATGTAGAATCATATCCAAAGACTCAACTATCTCCCTTGAAGATAAAGAGACCTCCAAATGCTGGTCCAAAGTATTTACAATCATGTCAAACTGTGAAGGATGATCCGTAGAGAATGAAGAAGAGGTTCAAAGTGTTCTCCCATGATAATTGAAGAAGAATAATCTCCATCAAAGAGAAGATGAATATTGTTAATGATGTCTTCCAAATTGCAATATAGGATTCCACAAACAAACCTGCAGTATCTGTCAAGTAGTCATCCCAAGAAATATTTGAAAGACAATGTATATCCCACTACATGGAATCACAAGAAGCTAAAATTGTAGCAATGCAAGCATCATTAGGAGCAACATTAGATGTGATCTCAATAGGAGGAGATAGAATGGATGGCTCAAGAACTTGATCACATTTGAGTATCCCCAAGTTCAAGTAGTCAAAGCTCTCCTCAAGATCTAAGTTCACACAAGGAGTGTAATCATCATTTGAAGAATCATAGTCATCAATAGGAACAAAGTTTAGAATGAAGAAGAGGTTCAAAGTGTTCTCCCACAACAATTGAAGAAGGATAATCTCCATCAAACAGAAGATGGATATCGTCAATGATGTCTTCCAAATGTGCAATGTAGGATTCCACAAACAAACTTGCAATGTCTCTCGAGTAGTCATTCTAAGGAATATCTGGAAGACAATGTATTTCCCATTGCACCGAATCACAAGAAGCCAATATTGTAGCAACAAAAGCATCATTAGGAGCAACGTTAGATGTGATCTCAATAGGAGGAGATGGAATTGAAGGCTCAAGAACTTGATCTCATGTGAGCATGCCCAAGTTCAAGTAGCCAAAGTTCTCTTCAAGGTCTAAGTCTACACAAGGAGTGTGATCATCATTTGAAGAATCATTGTCATTACTACGAATAAAGTTTGCAAAGGAGTACAATCAAGATGCATGATACACAACCCCAGTAGCAACAATAGCTCCACTCTCCATGTCTTTGATAAAAATCAAATTAGGAGTAAATTCCATAGTCTTGTTGCACCATTAGTGATTTGATAGATGGAAAGAAGATTATTTTTGCACCATTAGTGATTTGATAGATGGAAATAAGATTACTGGTTAAGTGAGGCTCACACAATACATCATTGAAGGTGCGCTCCTTGATATCAATGAATCTTCTTCAAGTCACATTTATATCTGTATGATTGCCATAAAAATTGGTGGCATTTTATGAAGATGCCATATGATGAGAGGCCCTTGAATCTAGCAGCCATCTCCCTCAATCATGATTTGTAGTTGCAAAAAGAGCTTGTCTTTTTTCTTACCCGTCCCAAAAGTGTGTCTCTTTTTCTTATCAAATTCTGCTTGTTGTGAAGAAGCAGCCAAAGTAGAGACTCTTAATGGAAAATTTATTCTATTCTTATCAAGAAGATGCTTAGTTCATCAATTTCTTTATTTACGATTAGTGTTCTTCATGTCCATTCTTCTTGCAATATGCACAAGTGAGGTTCTCCTTGTTAGATGATTTCCACTTAGGAGAGGATGAAGGATGGCCTTGTTGTGGAGAGGATGATTGTGCTTTCTCTTGTTTTGGGTTGCCTTGTTTCTTCCACTTTTGGGAACCCTCTCCTTGATTCCCATGAGTAGACACTAAAGCTTTGGATTTTGAAGACTTGAGAATACCCATACAAATAAACTTTGATTGCTCTAACATCAACATTTCTGTGAAGGTATAAAATGATGGTGTAGTAAAGGAACTGCCTATTGTCAATCGACGAGTTTAGAAGCTAGAAATGCTGTATACTTTGATGGAGGACTTGCCAAACAGAGTATAGGTCAACTGTGCTTCTTTTTTGTCAATTTGACAATCCTTGATCTTTTCTCTTGGCTCATTTGCTTTTGTAACATAGTCTTGGACTATATGAAAATCCTCGGAATCCAACATGGTAAGATTCTTGTTAAGTTGATAGCTCATAATCTTATTAACTTCGCCATACAATTGAGTAAATTTATCTGCAACTTCTTTAGCCGTCTTACATTTTTTAATGTAAAAGATGAGATCCTTTGATACATAAAGTTTTAAGAGCCATTGTTTTTAGGGAGCCAATCTAATTGAGCATTATGACCAATTTTAGGATCAAATGACACATCAATGGTTCCATCAATATAATTATTTAATCCTTTTTTCATTAACTCACTACAGGTATCAATTTTTCCAGAAGCATAATAATATGGAGTTAAGAGAGGAACCTTTGGAGAATCCATAATGAAAAATGAAAGAGCACAAGAGATAAAGAAGCACAATGACATAATGCACAATCAATAAAAAGTATTTTAATCATATCTTTGAATAAAACTTGGTGTCGAGAAGGAGCTATTAGTTCTAAATGAGGAGGTAGTCCAACATGGAATTAACAGAGAGAGGTTTTTGCATGCGAAGGAACTTTTGTAGAATCATTAGAATCTCTTAGGGAATGGTGAATCTTTTTGGAGATAGAAATCTAGGGGAAATTGAATCATGGAAGGTGACAAGAACCCCAATTTTTTTCATGATGTGACAAGACCAAGGTGGGATGTAAACACAAATTCGAAACTTAAGAAGGCCAATGGAGTGACCGTTTAGGACCTTGCAGAGATTTCCAAAGAATTAAGTTTGTTTTTTAACTTTGATGACTTAGCTTTTCATAAGGAGTTCTTAAAGCACATCTTGAAGCTCATTTTTTAAGCACAAAGTCATAATGTTTATTGATAAATTTATTGAAGAACAAATGGAGGTTGCTGTGGGGGGCAATTCCAACCGAATAAAGCTATTGGACCAAATGGGTTATTGTAGGATTCTGTAAGAAATATTAGCACATTGTTGGGTTTAATTTAGTTGAGGCTTTGGAAGCAGCCATAAACTAGGTTCTTTAGAGAGATGAACAATACGTTTATTGCTCTTTTCCTTGAAAAAGAGGTGGGGAGCTTGGGTGATTTGTCTACCATCTCCCTTTGCAATGTAATTATGAGAATTTGGCAAAACCTTAGCAAACAAACTAAAGAGGGTACTGCTTGACATCAATCTCAAATGAACAAACAAGTTTTGTTCTTGGCAGGTCAATGCTTAATGGGGTCATAATTGCTTAGTGGGTAATTCATTCTATTCAAAACAACAAATCCTTCATCATGTTGATAAAACCAGATGTCAAAAAGGTAGTCTAACACCGACGCTTGGGTAAACTGGGACGAGGGACAAAGGCCCTTAATTCCAGGATGAAGGGGGGGTGGCGGCAGCGGGGGAGTGCAGGATGGTGTTGTATACTAAACTTTCATTTTATCTTTGGATAAGGGTTTTTGAACTTCAAAGCATTCGAGTCCTCTCGGAAATAAAATAGAAAAGCGATTGTCTTCCGTAGAGTTAGGTGGTTAATATTTGTTAAGTTTAATAGGATTGTTTTCTGCAAATGTAATAACACTACTATTTACTTTTGTGTGTTTCAAATGCAGATTTGAATGTCATATAAATATGAGAAGAGGATATAATTTTGTTTATATCAATTATATGTTATCTTTCGATATCATTGGAAGTATGATTCAGTATCCATCAACTTATACGATATCAACTTATATGTTTAAGTTGATGGATAACAACAATCCTATATTGATATAATTATGTTTATATCAATTATATTTGAATAGTGTATTTAAGGATATCATTATATATCCATCAACTTATATGTTATCTTTCGATATCATCGGAAGTATGATTCAACAAAAAATATTAATCACATTTATATTTTCTTGGTGTGTGCATTGGATCCTAGAAGGATACGAGTTATTTGATTTTCGATACTTGTCTTGATGGAGATCGTGACATTCTAACTACTTGTTATATGATCCTTTTCTCGAAAATAAAATGGCGTATTTATATCAATTATATTTGAATGGTGTATTTAAGGATATCATTATATTTCCATCAACTTATATGTTATCTTTTGATATCATTAGAAGTATGATTCATCAAAAAATATTAATCACACTAATATTCTCTTGGTATGTGCACTGGATGTTAGAAGGATGAGTTATTTGATTTCCGACACACTCCGGGACAACAACTGAATGTAGTCTATCATATAACAAGTAGTCAGAATGTTACAATCTCCATCAGGACAAGTATCATGATCTCGACACTTTGGGACAACAACTTAATGTAGTCTATCATGATATGTTCGTCATCATGAAATCCGACACTCTAGGACAACAACATAATGTATCCAATTATGATAATAGGTCCAGCCATTGTTAAGATCATTATTTTACAATAGCGACCTCACAAATACATCAATGAAAGATCGTCACCTCTCATTGTGTTTTTCAATGAAGTCATGTAGCAACTCACATAATATCCACCATGAACCAAGTCAGAAGGTGGATCAAAGGTTTACACCTCAAACTAACCTTGAACTTCTCCCTCTTAATTTGTAGACTTTTTCCTATTCAAGGTTGCTTCTGAGGTAATCTTAAACTCCCTTTGAAACTAATATCAACATTCTGACCTCCTCGCACAAGGTTATCTTCGATGAACTTTCAAACTCCCTCCGAATATGATATCAACCTTTTGACCTCCTTATACAAGGTTGTCTCCGATGAATTGTTAGACTCCCTCTCGATATAGGAGGATACTTCACAATTTCGATCATCATGGGTATCCACTTCCAGAGCCTCACTTTATCCAACATGATCATCAAACAACAAATGAATTTCAGATCAAAACTTCTTTATCATAAGATTGCACAATATTTGGTAGCATGTAAAAGTGCCAACCTTCTTTTCCTGCAAGAACATCTCCAGACACAAAGGAAAAAATCAAGGCAAATAGCTCTTTACAGAATTGCAAATAAGAGAGAGACTACAATATGTAGATAAATGTAATACTCAAGGATAAGAATACTTATTTGCACAAGTTACTCCCTTTTGAGGGTGGTTCAAGTGGGAACATAACATTGATTATTATCCCTACCCCCCACCCCTCACTAATGTAAAGTTCCCACTCTTATATCGATTGAATGATTTTTGCGTCGCATCAAATATGATAAACTTCTTTTTGTTAAATAGATCTCAGAACCTGGGAAGTCATGTTTATTGTCCATCACATAGATCATCTTTATTGTCCAACAAGGTATTATCTTCTATGCCAATATCTTTACCCAAATGTTTCATCAAAGTCCATGACAAATCCTTTGAACGTGTGGATATTACTTTTACTCTTGTCATGATGTTGTAATGTCCAGTCTCAGCGTATGGTAATTTTGCAGAATATTTTCCAGCAACACACTAATAGATGTATATAAAAGGGACAAAGTATTGCTTCCAACCCTTTTTAGTTTAAGTTAAGTCTTCAATGGAACATGCTTCTAACAAATTATCAATGACTTACTATTGGTGAATTTCCATAATCAATTATCCTCATTGGTCTAACCATGACAATGCTCCTATTTGTCTATCTTCATCAACTTACAAATATCTGTAAATGTGGAGCTAGTACACGTTCATTGCCATAGTGAATGTCATCAAATCAGACTTGCTATTCTCAAGGTGTAATCCATTTTGCAACTCTAGGTGAAGTGATGAGATTTGATTTGTGTATGGTTCTATCTGTTGACGTGATGTGTTGCTCCAACATCAAAACTTCAACCTAATATTTACCTCGGGTCTTTAGCTTGTGTTCATAGTCTCCATGGATACACATCCTGGAAATGACAATTCTAAGCTTTATAGTTACCACATTATAATCTACAATGTATTGACCTTAAGACTATATTGACGCGACATTTAGATGGTGACTTCTCAACATTCAGTGGTTCGCACTAAAGTCTTAGTGAATAATATCTAACACAATAGATCTTTTCCAATATAAACACTGGATAAATGTGATGTCAAATAATGTCCAAACTTACGAAAGATATTGATCCATCAAATAGTCAGATGGAATAATCTCCTTTCCTTCAATATAGACTATCCACATGTTATATCTCTTCTTGCTCCTCTCGAGCGACATAAATGGTTGTTGTGATTGTTATGAACTTCCTAAACACACCCAATGTTTGGTATATGATTTTGATTTCAAGTGGCGATGTCCAAGATCTTCCCTTCGAATGAGATTCTTCTCTTGCTATGTTCGCTTTGTATGTCCATGCCCTCTGTATAATTTATTCCTATCGAAAGCAACTCCAATGTTGTAAATTGGATTCTTCTCTACTATGGATTTAGTTTTATGGATTTTTTAATCGATATGGCTTGGACAAATGATTCACATCTCTATTGCCATGTATCCATAATAATAAGAAGCTCTTGATGTCAATTTTATATTCTTCTCTTATAAGAAAGGGTCGATCTTATTGTGACGTCGAGACTATATTCATAGTGATCATATTGAGAATGGTGTGAATGTTGTCATACTCAAACCTGTTAATGACATATGTACCCCACGTGATGTATTTGTTGTTGAATCTCATCTAAATTCTTATTCCTTTATTAGATCATTTGTTGATATCCTATCTTTTCCACGGAGTACCAGAGGTGAAAATGTGTATAATTTGATATAAGAATAAGAATAGCCTTAGATTGAGCTCAAAGTATCTTAACAAATAACAGAGACAACTTAGAACACCAACGATATTGCCTTGTTCCTATGTAAAAGGTTTCGGGTCCTTTAACGCTTGCTTTTACTTAATCAAAACGATATTGCCTTCTACAACAAAATACCTAGTTGATGATGAAAATCAAAACAAGTAGAGTTCATTGCAACATAAATGATTCGCAACTTCTCCGCAAATATCACATACGAAGCCTACAATCTAAATTACCAATCCTACAAATTTCCTATTGCGTTGAACCAAGCACAAAAATCTCTTGTAAATTGTATATGATAATCACGAATTGTCTATGATAGATACAAACTCTCTTGTATACTAAGAATATCAAAAAGTGATGCACGACCTCTTGGAAAATGTAAAACTTCTTACGTATGACCTTCTTGAGGTACATAGGCAAACATGATACCCAACAATCATAAAAAACCATTCACACCCTGAGCAAGTGGTATGGAAGATCATCTGACATGTTTTTGAACCATAACACACGACTAAGAAGAATAGCCGTTTTATCCTCTTTTCTTACCATTAAGACAATTTCCATCTTCCATTGTGCACTACATACTATCTTCCCTCTTTCATCCTGTTACTGGAGAATAAGTTAAATTTGTATGTAGTGTGTTTTTAATTTTTGATGCGATGATATCTCCTTTGATTCTGACCACACTACTATGATGTTGGTGAACTTAAAATCCCAGAAAAGAGAAAGGATATTGTAATTGAATATCATTGATGCAAGAAATCGTTCTCTATTCAAGAATTGTTCTTCCAGTATTTTCTAAGTAGCGATATTCAATGGATATCAAAGGTTACATATTAATATCTTTATTCTGTAGTTATGTGTCCTCTTCAATATGTCATTTGTCGATAATATTCATTGTTGTTAATATTCACCTTCTTTGCACATCGCATGGATAAAGACCAAACGTCTTATCAAATTATTAATTTTAAGTGGTCTCTATTGTATATTTCCTTATCATCGGATGATCCTATCATTCCTTTCTTAATGTCCAACGATGTCTGTCTTTCCTCTTCAATATATTTTGTTACCATCAAATCATTTTACAATTCCTTTCATCTGTGGTTGACTTGAGAAGAAGATGTGATCCTATCATTCCTTTCTTAATGTCCAACGGCGTCTTTCCTCTTTGATATATTTTGTTACCATAAGATCATTTTACAATTCCTTTCATTTGGGTTGACTCTAGAAGAAGATGTGAATGGTAAGTATTTTATTTGTTTTCTCCTTCAACCATGATTATTGTTTACTACTCCTTATCAGTTCGCAACTACTTTCCACCGTCTATGAAAGCCTTTTTGTTTCCTATCTATTCATTTGCAACCTTGCCTTGGTACCATGTTAAGTTTTATAGGATCGTCTCTGCAAATGTAATAACACTACTATTTATTTCAGTGTGTTCCAAATGCAGATTTGAATGTCATATATATATGAGAAGAGACATGTCTCTATATGGTAAATCATCATTAGACAATATATTAACAATAATATATATAAACATAATTCTATGTAACATATCTATCTATCTATCTATCTATCTATAGGAGAGTTTGTGTAATTGATGATTCACCAATGACCATAGAAGGATTATCTCTAGGTCCATTGAATTCGACTAAAGCTACACCATTAACAATATTGACTGGTTGGATTGTAATGTTTAAGGCAATTATTCGAGTTATGCTAGTTTGGTTATTGTAACTCTCTTTTAGTGGGAGCCGTTGCGGAGTTGGTATAAAAAGTGATGATATTTTATTAGTAGAGCTTGCTTGACAAGAAAAAGGT
This sequence comes from Cupressus sempervirens, assembly GCA_028749045.1. Classification (NCBI taxonomy): domain Eukaryota; kingdom Viridiplantae; phylum Streptophyta; class Pinopsida; order Cupressales; family Cupressaceae; genus Cupressus; species Cupressus sempervirens. The sequence continues at coordinate 269,502,655 of CM053793.1, forward strand.
TGCACTCATTTTGTGGGATAAATTATGCAGGCCTAAGGAGGTGGGAGTTGTGGGGCTTACTGGTAAAATTTTGCAGAAAGATGTATTTGGAGCAAAATTGCTATAAAGAATGTATAATGAATGCCATCTTCAATGGGTGAATATCATTCAAATGAGATAGCTTAACAATTCTAGTGCTTAGTCTATATTTAGGACTTCTCACCCGCAATGTGGTTCTAGGGTATGGATCTTTATGCTTGATTGTAGGGATGTTATAAGTGTGATATTGCTACCAGGATTTAACTGAGTGATTTTTGAGTCAAACTCATTGACTCATAAATATGGGTCAATGATTTCGACTCAGAAACCACACAGTTAAATCTTGATAGCAATATCACAATTTGACTTGTTGTGAAAATACCTCCTACTCATCAATGTTATAAGTGATTGTCTAATATGAAACATTCATGATGAAAATGGAGCCTTAAGAATCAATCCAAGAAGATCTTACAAACACACAACTGAGCACTTAGGTAAAGGATAATGTGGTGTTTGTTAATGTCAATTAGTCTTTGAGTTGGTATGGAAATTTTTTTAAGTTTCTCTCCTTCTATCAATAGAGGTGGATCGTTTGATATAGCTATTTAAGTGTTGGACATTGGTCTTCCTAATTGGTCAAGACAAACTTATATGGGAAGGATCATAGAATGGTCATTTTAATGCTAAAGGGGCGGATACGAGGCAATCATAAGGAGACAGCAAATTCAAAACACAAAGATCCCAATTGAATTATGGTGGAATAAACTCTATTTACCGAAAGTTGTGTGTTCGCTTGCTGTAAAGGCCCAAATGGATATTCTCCTAGATTTAGCTTAAAATAATTTTCAGAATATAAACATGTTATCTATGCAATATAAACCACTAATATAAACCAACAAATGAACCTACATGCTCTTTAAAATTTCAAGTTCCAATAACTTCAGATTTGCTATTATATCATAATAACCAGCAACACATTAACTTAATGTTTTCCAACCTAAAAATACAACAAAGATAGTCATATTGGACAATAAGATAAGTGTAAGGTACAAGTGAGACACCTGGAATGATGTCTCCCACAAACAATAGGTTCGCATCCGTTGTTGTCCGGCTAGAGGGTTTCCGTCCTCAAAGCTGGTTCTGAAAATGAAAGGAACTTGCTTTCAAGTTTCTCCAAGAGAAAACTGATGTGAAATCCAATAAACAAGCGTTATTCAAGAATTCAAAAATGAACTCATACCTCTTTTAAGGACCCAACATGTGATTCTTGAGCTTCCTTCCTCTCCTTTCGTCTTTTTCCTTCTTTGTCAACTTCTAACCCCTTTTATAATATCAAATTGACCCATTTTATAAATTCACTTTAAGCTCTCATAAGCCAAATTCAATATTTTATGAATTTAACTTTAGAATTTCTAATGTTCCAAAGATTTGACATTACAATCCTCCCTTGAGATTGCTTGCCCTCAAGCAACCACAAGTGCATAAATCAATATTAGGATCCCATATCCATTTGCTAGAACCTTTGTGGCCCATATTGGTAACTTTGAAGTTAGGACATGCCATATCGTGGGACCAAAAATAAGAATGTAACCCATCTATCACTATGATCCTGTTGGCAATATGGCTAAGATAGACAAGGTGATATTACTTTGGAGTTGTAATTTATGACAACATATACCTTTGTTAGTACCCGATATGGTCACAATTTCAAAACTTCAAGTTTAGAGTTGTTGAACCACTTCGAACTGAAGTTCAAAGTAGTTCGATGGTTCAAAGGTCCAAGTTGGCTTGTTGGTTCAACATGCAGACTCAGATCAGGCTTAAGGTTGTCAAGTTCAATGATTCAGAGCAAAGGTTCAATACAAGCGAAGTTCAGATTCTGGGTTTTAAATGCAGAATTTTCAGTTCATAAAAGTTGAGAGCCCATGTTCAGTTTAGTATCCGGATTCAATCTCAATTCATATTTCAAGCCCAGACTTCGTCGGCTTAATCAGATTCCACCAGCTCAACAGTTTCAAAGATTCAATGAGTCCGATGATTCAAAGGCTCAATCAAAGTTCTAAATGCAAATCCATTAATTCAAGAAAGTTCAGAATTCTGTCTCAATGCATTCGCCAGGTTTAGTTTGTTAGTCCCGTGACTTCAAAAAGTGTAAGGGTGCAAATTAAGATAAAGTTCGAATGCAAAGTGGTTCATAAATTTCAATATGCAGATGCGGAAACAAGTTTCGGGTCTAATGCCTTCAAGTTCAATGATCTAGTGCAGAGCGATTGAAGGAGGAGACATATATATCAGGATATCTGTCATAAATGGTTCAGAGTAGATTGTCTTACAGCCTGGTGATTCTTTCTCAAATTCTCAGTTTGAAATTGGATTGAAGTGGTGTATTTTGCAAAGTTCAAATCTGGAACTCCAGCTTGTCAGGTTTTGAGATCCAGGTTAATGATAACAGCGGCTCAGTTTTAGCATCAAGCTTAGATCCAGAGTCTAAATGCTGATTCGGGCATGGTCAATTTGTAAATATAGAGATATATAATGAAAGAAGAATCATCCATCAAAAGGGAAAAGAATCAAAGGCAATTGGGCTTTATTTTGGGGCTCAATTCGAATCATGAACGGCTGATGAATTTCGAGCATCTAATAATAAAAAAATAGAGCTCAGGTTAAACTCTTGCAAGACCACTCACCTGTGAGAAAATATGTTGAGTAGTGCACTGTGTCTATACTCGAAACAGCTCGGACCTCATTATGAGAAAATATGAAAGAAGGCACATTTCAAAGGGTTCATCTGGTTATCTAGGGTTGAAATTCAACTTCTGATTTCGATTTGAGTTCAGGTTCAATGGCTCAAGATTCAAATTCGGATCTTTGGGTTGGCAATTGTAATCTCAAGATGTAGATTGATAATTCAATAAGTCGCGAACTCAAGGGAGGTCATGAAGTCCCTAATCACACTTTGAAAGAAAATACAGATGGATAAATATATCATTGCCAATTCTTCAAGTCTTCAACTCAAAGGCAAATGAGATATGTCGACGCATTGCGAATATATAGAATGAAAAGTGTTATAGGGAATAAGACAGCTCGAGCCTCACTTTGAAGAAGCCATAAGTTAACATATGACTCCCATAACTTTCAACTCACGGGTCTGCCCACAGATGCATGTTAATGTCTTGATAAAATGATGATTCCGCTCAATAAGGAAGGACAGAGACCCCATGCTTACACCTCTATATGGCATCACTGTATGAAATATCTAAGTTACCCTTGGCAGGCGCAGTGTAAGTTATATTGAAGCAACCTCAATCGTTTAGTAAAACATTTACAAAGTATAATGATAGATGCCGATAACAATAGGATACACGAGGTGCAGATATATATGCGTGGAAGGTTTATATCAAAGCAAATGGTGAGCTGCGGCAGTCCACATGTCTATTTCACAAAATGATAACAAGAATGGTAATATAAATCGCAAATAGAGGTCCTGCATTTTCTCCAAGCCCGATAACAGTTTGATAAAGGAACATGAATCGATTCTTGTCAGATCTCCATTAAGCGGCAATAACTGGATGAATGAGGAAAATCTATGAAGATTAAAGAATTTCAGGTTTCCAAATCGCCAAAAACGAATTAAAAGATAAATGCATTAAAATTGAAGGCACGGACAAATGCACAATCTTGCCATCGAGCTTTTTAAGATATGGTGCAGATGTAGCCAGTTGGCAGCGAGTTATGAAAAGGGCACGCGATTTATTCCTCACAGGCAGATTGGTAGTCACTAGATATAGTGCCAGACGAGAAGACCTTCAAATCGAAGGTAATTGGGCCACAGGTTTTCAAGGAGATAATACGAGATAGTGCATAACAAAGGCATTGGGCCTTCGCTCTATGAGGATTCTGCAAGCACAGATTCCCTTCGTAATGATTAGTGTCTACGGCTTGTGGCCAGTAAGGAGACAAGACATAAACTATTCGACAAAGTGCAATGCCTCCCAGTAAAGATAAATGAAGAGCCATGTGATGTTTCATTATTTAAAACCAATATATGGAGATGAAAGGTCGGTACTCATCCAGCGAAATCAAGAACCCTAGATCGATTATAATGATGCACTCGGTTGCTACAACATATAGGTTCTTATCTGGGATTGGTAATTGTTACCCGAAGAAACTTTGTTAAATATTTGAACTATGGTTATGGCTTCATCGTTGTTCCAGGTGATTCATAAGAAATATGCCTCTCCATCAGTTTGTGATAAAGCTGCACAACCATTTGCATAACCTAGTATCAACCAACACAAGCATGTAGCCTTCGACAACATCAATAGTCCCAGGATATAAAACCCCGAGCTAGTTCAGAGCTTCATCGTGCATTTGATCTTATGTATGTAGATGGTAGCATTGGCTGGGAGCTTCTGTTGTCAATGGTGCATAACAGGGGTCGGCAACGTATAAGTACCAAAGGTTGTTGAAAATATAACACAAAATAGTCATAGCCGTGGAAGACAGAACTTTATAAAATCAGGATGGGGTGATGAAAAGGTTTTGGAGGAAAATGTTGTGAACACAAACTATGATGAAAACATTTATCATGCATGGTTGTACATGTTTCACTGCTCCTCTCAGCTCATGGCTCCTTGTGTCAGAACTGAAACTACGTGCACCCTTGATAGAATGCCTGCAGGGCAGTTGTGTAGGTGAAGAGAGCATATCACCCCTTAACTTGATTGTGGCAATTCGAGTGTATATCCATGACATGGGCTAAGCAATATATGACTTCAAACATATATTGAACCCAGAATGCCCAATGATACATAGTGACAGGTGCCATGGATAAAAAATTAGAGAGAAGCAAATGATATTATAGTGTTTTATAAACATTATATCATCATTAGTGGGGAATGATATTTAAATATCTTATAAAGATAGAAAAAGCCGATGACAATCTAGCAGCGGAAGGAGGTAATTTCAAGAATTAGTTTTAGTAATTGAAAATGATTTGATCTTACGAGGATAAAAGTTGAGGAGTCATCAGAATGGTAGGGGTAAAATATAAACTTTAAATAAAGTTTATCATCAAAAACCAAGGAGGAAGGAAATTGAAAAGTCTCCATGGAGATGATTTTATAATAATAAAGATTTCCAAGAAACAATTACTAGAAGGGGAATCAAAACTGATAGAGCAAAGATCAATAGGCAACAACAAGTGAGTGAAGGGGGTTCCACTTTTTCTTCTGGCAGCTATAGACTGTGTGCTGTCAGCAGGGGAGATTTTTCGGTTCTGAGGGAAAGAATACAGACTTTGGAGCTGTAGTAGAACAGAGCTTTATTTGCTAGACTTTGTGTTACTGATTAAAGAGGATTTTGATTTTGAAATGTAATGTAGGAGAGATGTTTTTCATTTTTTGATGCATGTGTAATAGGATCTGTGTAGTCTTTTACATTTTAAAGAAGGGAGGTTTGAAAGATATCTGCAAAATTAGAACTTTGAGTCTATGTAGTTTTCTTTCCACTGATGGTTATGTTGCTGTAATTTTCAGTTTTCTTTAAGTGCATCAGATGTGCTATTTTCTGAACGCATTTGATATCAGGATCCTCTGGAAGCTTTGATTCGTCTTTTCTCTGGAAAATGAAAATTGTTCTTTAACCTTTGTCCTTTGTAATGCAATGTACGGCAGATTAACTTTGTGTAATCTGTTTTATTCTGTTTCCTTTCGTTTTAGTTCTTAGGTTTCGTGTCTACTCTGTGTTTATAGGTAGATGTTTGATATCCTTTCGTGCTTTCTGGTAAAAGCACCCACATTTAACTCATTGAACATCTTGTATGGGGAGCTGTACCTGATAAAAATTCAGAGGAAGGTTATCAACCCCATGATAACCTCTCCAGCTGTTGGTGCCGATTAGTCTTCTTATTTGGGCATTCAGGGTTATATTTGTGTATATTTTCTTGGAGGACAATCTGTTCACTAACAACCTTATATTAAGAAGGCATCTTGTAGAGATTGTGTTTCTACAAGTTAGACAGAAAATTCTCCGAGACAATTTTGTTATTAGTACCGAGACAGTTTTGATCAATGTGGTTAGCTAAGGTAATACTGGCATGTGCACGGTTAGGTATGGACAATATAAAGTCTCATGAATGCATAACTAAGCCCGCAAGTATGTACAGACTGTATGGAAAGAGTTATGGCAGAATTACCAGTAAGGACAGTATACAATGCAGAACAGAGCATGACAGAGCATTGGAAATTGCGAGTTGAGGAATTAATTTGGTCACAAAATAATTGCTTAACTAATTAGGGACGACATCCTAGATGTTAACCCTAAGAGGGCAAGTATTAATTTTGTGATTAGCCAAATGTGTGAAAGTACTAAGGCCGACTGGACAAAGTTTTGGAAAAAGAATGGCATAAGAAACCATGACTTATGAAGTTGTGTAGAGGTCATAAGAATATTGTAATCATATGCAAGCTTATGTAAGGACTACATATATGATATCCGAAGTTCATATGATGCGAAGTCTGATGTTTTATCAAAAGGAAGGCAAAGTACAACAGTGAAAGGTTTTTGTATCTATCTCTATTTTGTATCAAGGAACTTCATTGTATAATTGCATGTTTGGGCAGTGGGCTCATTTTGTATACATTGTAATTGTATCACCAACTCCTAACAGGGTTGAAACAACCCCTAAAAGGTTTGAGGCTTTTAACAGAGCCTAGTCCTCTAACAAGGACTGAGACACTATATGTAATTCACAATCTCCTAACAGGGTTAATATCCTTAACATGATTCTTTTGTTTAGCGGATCATTTTGTGGGCACCATCCCCACCGGTGTTTGCCCTTGGCCAGGCTTTCCCTAGTTAACAAAATATGGTGTTACGAGTTCTCTTTGTGTATGGTTTTTATTGTTCACCATTTGTGGTTTACTTTCTTACGCATGTAACAAGACAATTAGTAGTATCCAGTTTTCAGTTAAAGTTTGTAGAATACTGAATCATCCTCCCCTCAGTATTCCCTATTTCTAATAGATTGCTGGATCCCATGTCATCCTGAGAGATAGTGTGGCTTCTGCCTTCATTGAACACAATTGTGTCAAGTCTTAGATAGTCAAGCAACTTAACATAGTCCGCATAATGCAAAACGGACATCCTGTTGATTCTTGAAATACCAAATTAACTTGTTAGCACGATCCTAGGTGTGGAAATTGGTGCCTATCAACCAATCATCATCTTGAATCAGCCAGCTGAACTAGTAGATGCCAAGCACACTGCCCACATGCAAGGAAGCCAACTCATGTCTCAAGATGTTGCTGCCATATCTCGGATGTGTCCAGAATGTCAACGTTGTCACCAATATGCTGCAGAACTGGAAAGGTAAACAACTCATTGGGAATACATCGCAACGTGTGTTGTCCCCACTCATCTGCATGCAACTCACTAACCCCTACAGGCCAAGCCGGATCTGAAAATGTACTTAGAGGGTAGCCACTGATAATTGTAGCACGGATGAAGAAAAAATCGCCAACCAATAAGTGAATAGCTGCCATCTCAGGAAGACTGGATGATAAATTTGTAGATGACCTGTGGAAACCATCAGCATATGTTGAGGACAATTCGAAATTTTCAGCATCACCATGAGTTTCATCACTCAAATTAACGTCTCTATCAATGAAATGATCACCATCACACACAGTTTTAAGTAAAATCACTTGGTTCATCTTCTGTCCCATGATATAGTGAAACCAGGTAATTGTTTTAAAATTTAGAACTTGTGTGTTTGACTTCTTGCCTGTCCATATGGTCGCCATTAGCAAAATGTGCCTCACTAGGATGGAGAATGGTGGAAACATTGTACTTATTTTCATGCTCACAAATGGTATCGACTCCAACAATTTGTACCATCTTTATAGTTCTATATTTAATTTCGTCTTTCTTGTGAATGGCTGCAATAGAAGTAGTGTGTCATACTTAATTGAAGATAAATCTCATCTACCTCCTCCTTATCTTCTGTATGTTTGATAGCCATATCCTTGTCTTTGAAGTCGAACAACTTCAGGTAGTCTGATTTCATTCTTTCCAATGCCAATTTTAGAGTATGAAGATATGCACTATCAATCCCTTGAATTATCCCCTTTTTCCTTTCCTCAATCTGCATCCCCTCAAGGTTTCTTCAAGGCTTATATAGGTATTATAAAAATGTACTAGGGCTGCAACAATCTTCTCATTTGAGGCCTTTACATTATCTTTCAAACTGTGTTCTCTAAATTCCTCATCTAGACATAAGATTTCAGATTGATCTTTCAGATCAGCCCCTGTAGTGTCATCACCATGGCTTAGCTCATGTTTACAAGTTTGAACAGTCCTTCAGTCAGAAGTAATTTCATCGTTTTCTGCACTATTTTCAGATTCATTAAAATTGTTCTCTTCCACCTCAAAATGCATAACCTCCCCTTCCAGTCATTATTCTTAAATAGTTCATAGAAAGATTCATTCCCTTCATTAGGGACATCCAAATGCGCGTTAACAACAACTTCTATGTCACCAAGAAAGAGGCTGAAGTATTTCTTACCGTTAGTCATAGTTGATTCTAACTCCTTGCAAGCTTTGATGTCATTATTTTGGCGCCAGACTGTTTGATTCTCATCATTTTCAACGCTGATCTGAACTTCTTGAGCTGATTCTTCTTCCTTGTTGTTCCCACACATATGATCAAGTGACCAAGTACACTACAATGTAAAACAGAACTGCTCTTTTCTCATTCGGTTCTTGCTCATATTTGGTGATCTTGCAACATGTATGCCCATAGAAATTAGCTCGCTATCTGTTATACTTTCCTGAAACATTCCTGTTTTACATTCAATCAAATCCTTGGCGAGCTCATAAGCCATAGGTGAGATCTTATGTTCACCTCTCGAAACGGCTAGTAAATCTGATTGTAATTGCTTACATATGTCATCGTTGTTGTCTAATATTAATGACATGATTTTATTAATGCAAGATCTCACGATATCTGGACGATGCTTCCTAAATTCTTTTAAGAGACATTGAAACAATTGTTGAATCATTTCTTCACAACCAAAGTCCAATATTGGAATAAAAAATTCTAGTTTTTGCCATCAGTTCTAGAATCTTCACCTTCTTGCCACAACTAGGGTCCTTTTTATCATGTAACCCACGCAGACTGTTCACAATCAGCTGTAATGCCCTTCTTATTACATTGTCATTTTAAGGTGTAACCGGTGCTGTGATTCTGATAGTTTTGCCAAGGCACGCAGCAACTGTTAATCTCACATTTTCTCTCGGATGTCTCATCAACTTGTGTTGCACTAAGGCAATCATTGAGGGCTGCAAAGCCCAATTCAATACCCTCCGATCAGACTAGCCTACTTTGGTATGAATCCAACTGCTCCAAATTTAAAAGATTATATCCAGAGACTTCACGGGCTCTAATTACAATCCAATGTTAATCTTGTTTCCTATTGCCTTTTCCTTCTGCAAATCCCTTAGCTGTTCATGATCAAAAGAATCATTAAATTCTTTTGAGAAAACTTCATGTTTCAGATTGTCCATTGATTTAGATTGCCTTCCCAAACTCTACTGCACCGATTCTGAGGCATGCTTGCACAGGCTGAAAAAGTGTCACAGTAATATGCTGCCTTGTTTCACTCTTTTCCTTGCAATTTTTTACGATACGGTTTCCTCACAAGCAGATCACCGAGTTTCCTGTTTTGTTATCTGACTTAGGAGCATGGACATTTTAACAAACAATTTCTTATTCAGACTTTCAGAACTTACTTCTATTTCTAGTGCAATCCTTTCAAACAGTTTGCAGGTAATTGATCTACGAAGACATTTAGTCAAGCCGTATGGTGCAGACGTGAATAATGGGAGAATTGACTCATTTGCTTGCATCATAACAGCACAGCAACCTTCAAAATATTCTGACATCATGGTAGCAGCCTTCAAATTACTCTGTTAATAATCTAGCCCAAGTCTGATGTGCACTTCCATGACTTGAAAGACACCAACTGTGCTGAAAGTGAATAATCCTGTTTGGTGTATATTTATTGCCTTGCCAAATGGTCACTTCTAATCTGAACCTGCGGACTATGGATGACAGTATGTACCATTATGTCTGTTGATATGGCAATATACTGTAGTAATACCCTGTCCTACATGGCCTTAACAACTCTACTCCATAATTACGAATTTAATAAGATGCCAAATGATGTTTTGACTTTCATTCTTGACAAACTTTAACTAACAGTCACAGTCCCACTGGTGGTTTATGATTAGAAGTGCCTCCCACCTCCGTTAGTCAATTCATACTTCACCTCCTCTTTGTGCCAACCCAATCCTTCTCAATGCTCCTAGATATGTCAGCCTGTCGAGTATCACCAGAACCTTTACGTACAGATTTTACTCAAATTTAGACAACCATCCTTGTTCTGGACTGCACACAGCAGCAAGTCATCATTTGTAACTTGTGACTATCCAAAAAATGGTAAGTAGCCTTCCAAAGAACTCTTCAGTCAACTCAGAGCAGCACCTTTAACAATTTCAGCTTGCAATTGTAATATTTCTTCTAGATTGCTTGTTGACAATAATTTGGATGCTATGAAGTGCTTTTCAAGGTTTCTCTACCTACAACTTCTTCCTTGTCAAAATTAATTAAAAGTTTCCTTAGGTTACAATCATCATATAATTACTCTTCAATTGAGCTCCTTTGTTATGCCGGTATGCACTCTCTTTGAATGATTGTTGTTGGTAAAATCTATAGTGTAGCTGACGGATAGAATTGTATCCAAAAGTGTGCGATTGTTGAGTCACCCCTTTGGGAAAGTATATGTACATCGTCCAAAGGGACTATTGGATCATCATTATCATTGTAATTGTTGTACTTGGAGTGCATATTGCGTATATGAATAAAGCCTTTGTTCTATGTTACATCTTAATCAAAATGCAATAAGTATCTTTTTACCCTATACGGTAAACATTTGTTGTCGGTGCCAGTCGTACCTGGTATACAAGAGGTGTTATGAAGATTAATGCCGAATCTGCTTAATAAAGATAGGAATAAAGTAAAAGATAAAATGACATACGTACAACATGGGAAGCACTAATCCTAACACAACAGGTGAAGCGAAAGCAGAAGTTTCAATAGCTTACCGACGGGCACCAAGGGGGTGAAGGAGCATTGACCGAGGGAGTGCACTCACCCAGTAGATCGAGTGCTGAGGAGTTGCTTAAGGAAATGCGGCAGAGATTAAATTTGGTAGAAGAGATAAGGGAGGAGTTCCCAAACCTGTACATGCCGAGGGTAGAGAATTCAAATAGAAGAGAACTAACTCGCATGGCTCGAAGTGTCGAAGGAGCACGAGCATGGAGTGAACTCTTCGTTCTCGATACACTTGATGAATGGATACAGGTAGAGAATCAAACAATTTCGCTTGAAGATCTCTTCACTCTGAGTAATGCGGTTCTCTAAAGTAGCGTGAGTGTGCAGAAAAATGCGGGTACTCAGAACCATAGTTACGGGACTCAAATTGGCCTCTGACTCGGAATATCAAAATTGGACTCGGACTCAGACTCGGCCAAGACTCGGCAAGGACTCGAAAAATCGAAAAACCCATGAAATTCAAAGATTTTTTTCATGCATTATTTAGTTAGTTAACATCAAATACACAATAATTGAGATAAATAGAAGCAATTAACACTCATACACAATTTTGCATAGATCACATAAGTATAACAATGAATTTTTGAAGGAAAAAGAACGAATAACAATTATAGTTGTCTTACAAATTTTTACCATGAAAATGATCAAGGACATAGCCAGTAACACATATACACGTAAGTCTGAATGTTTATAACTTTATGTACAACACTAGAGAGTTCTAACATTCATGAACACGTAAGTCTAAAGAAAAAAAACTCATATACATCATTATAGAATTCTAACACAAATATATGTAAATCTGAAAATATATGTACAACATTATTGAGCTCTACAATGCTAAAAGTGACTTCTTCATAATGAAACCTAGATAGTAACCAATATTGGCAGTGAGCCTTCAATTTGGGTAACTATCCTTCATTTTGAAATTCAGGGCTATTCAATTGTGTAATTTGCTATAACCTGGTTAACAACATTTGAAGATCTAAACATTACATTTCCTGTGTTATTCAAGATTTTCAGACATAAATTTGAAGATTTAAGATTCAATCCTTAATAAATTCCTAACATACCACAATATCATTTTTAGAATTAATATAGACTGAAAAAAATTACCTTCCAGAAATCTCTATCTTTTAAAATTAAAAATTAAAAGAAAAAAAAAAATTCAAATTCGGGAGAGGCTTGGGCTCAGGACTCGGCAAGTCAACCTGGACTCTACCAAGACTTGGCTGAGTTCGAGTCCAAAGGCCATTTGCCTTGGAAAGGCTGCCTCTACCTCGAACTTCCAGAGTCCCAGAACATTGCTCAGAACAACGCGAGTACTCAGAATAGCATTGGTGCACAATAAGCACCATAGATTTAGAAGAAAGTAGCAATGATAGGACCAAATGAAAAATTGCTGAAGTTCAATGGCGATGGGACGACTGATCTAATCAAACACTGTAAAACATGAGAAGCAATCTGGGTGGCGAATAGTGTAAAGGATGACTGGGTCCAACAATTTTCGACGACCCTACAGGGTGTAGCGATTGATTGGTTTTCGGATGTCAATCCACAAAAATTAACTACATGGACAAAGTCAAGAAATAATTCATAGTAGAGTTCTGACTACTAAGGGATGATAACGAAATAGTAGCGGAAATATATAGTACAAAGCAAAGAAAGAACGAAACAATCCGTGTATATGCTAGAAGGCTAAAGGAGCTGGTGGGGAAAATGGAAAGCCAACCGGCTGACGGGTTAAAGAAAAGGTGGTTTGTGGAAGGGCTACGACCAACATTGAAGAAAAAGATGAAAATTGTACCCCCAACGTCATACATAGATGCATTTAACTGGGCGATGGATTTGGAGAGCAGAAAATGAGCTAAAAGAAGAAAAACAAATTTTTGGACTCAGACGATTCATCTTTCGAAAGCAGCAACAGCGACGAAGAGTCGAGTAAGAAGGTTCGAGAATTGTAGAAGAATATGTTATGGATGATGGAGGAGTTGAAAAATCTGAAAAAGAACCCTAATTCAATGAAAGGGGAACTATGGTGTACGGACTGTAAGGAGGAGGGCCACACAAATGGCTCCTGCCTAAAGAAACAATTTTGCGATGTCTTCAAAATTGCAAGATATTCCACCAAAGAATGCTCGTTCAATATGAAGACAAAGGGATGTTAGCAAGTGTTACTGTCACAGGAAGTGTCCATCGCAAGAGCAGGAACAAATACGAACAATGATGCAACCTCAGAAGGGTATCGGAACAATAACCGACACAGACGAGGCAATAACAATAGTAATAATAACAATAATGGAGGCTAAATTCGAGTACAGTACGACTTGAGTGGGCGGCCAATGATACGATGCCGTGCGTGCAACCTTTGGGGACACTTCGCCAGAGACTGTACCACAAAGGAAACACCACAACTGTTGTGTAGATGGTGTGGTCCAGGAGACCACGAGGATTCAAAATGCCTTAAGCAAGTGGTGAACTTGTTAAGTATTGAAACATGTGAAGAGGAGACATTAGCTATCACTCGTGAGCAAGCAAAGAAGGCAATGTATCCAGATGCAGAAGAGGAAAAGAAAAGGTTGCAACAAGAACGAGTGGAATTGGAAAAAAAATCAAAGTCAAGAAATCACAAACAAAAGACACTATTGGCAGCTCAAGGAGGAATCTGGCAAAACAAAATATTATACGGCAAGTAATGCAAATGGAAATAATGACCTTACAATGCCTCAATTACGAATTGCGATATTGAACATGACAACACTCTTGAAAGCAACGGAAGAGATAGGAAAAGATGGCAGCAAAACGACTGCGACAGACCCAATGCTGCTGGCACTCACTATGGGAAGACATCTTGTAGTAGTAGAGATGGGTATCCTCAGAACCATACTCACAGACACAATCGTAGATGGAGAGTCAGGAGTGAATATATTACCAAAAGATGTATGGAAGAAGTTGGGACAACCTACATTGTGGCCACCTACATTTCAACTACTCATTGTTGATCAACACGGAATCAAGCCCTAAGGGACCTTGATGGCACAACCTATAACCATCGGGACACAACCATTCTTATTGGATTTCATGGTCATACCGTTATAAAGAAAAGGGTATGATGCTGTCCTCAGACGGGATGGCAAGTATAGGCGAAGGTAAAACATGATTGGAAATGGAATACCTTGTCAATGGAAGATTGCGGTCGAAGATTTTTAATCGACTTACATAGATGGTAGGAGATGAGGCAGCATCGTCGAATTCCAAAGGTGAAGGTGAAGAGGGGAAGAAAAGAATGGAACTTGACGAAGAGGCAATATTGAGATTGGAAGGAGGGTCTAATGATGATGACTTGGACTCGGTGAACGACCTACTCCATTGGCATATGGAGGACTACGAGCTCTTTCTCAGCTGTAACATGTTAGGGTTCGAAGATGGAAAAGAAGAGAATGAATTTCCGAAGGAGTATAGAGAAGTAAAGGAGGGAGAAACACAAATATATGAAATGCCTGCGCATTTGTTTAGTGAAGACAAAGCTATCTGTCCTCAGACGGGATGGCAGGTATAGGCGAAGGTAAAACATGATTGGAAATGGAATACCTTGTCAATGGAAGATTGCGGTCGAAGATTTTTAATCGACTTACATAGATGGTAGGAGATGAGGCAGCATTGTCGAATTCCAAAGGTGAAGGTGAAGAGGGGAAGAAAAGAATGGAACTTGACGAAGAGGCAATATTGAGATTGGAAGGAGGGTCTAATGATGATGACTTGGACTCGGTGAACGACCTACTCCATTGGCATATGGAGGACTACGAGCTCTTTCTCAGCTGTAACATGTTAGGGTTCGAAGATGGAAAAGAAGAGAATGAATTTCCGAAGGAGTATAGAGAAGTGAAGGAGGGAGAAACACAAATATATGAAATGCCTGCGCATTTGTTTAGTGAAGACAAAGCTATTAAGTATGAAGTGCCTATAGTAAAAATGATGAACTTAGGAGATAAAGCCAATCCAAAAAATATATTTGTGGGAGATGACTGGAATCCAGTCCTGAAGGCATCACTAATCAAAATATTGATGGAATATAAGGACGTATTTATGTGGATGTATAAGGATTTGAAAGGGGTATTGCTAGAGTTATGTCCACCAGATACCATTGATAAAAGGTGTAGTACTTGTACGGAAGAGGTCGTACTATATGAACAAAAATTATGTTGCACGGGTCACATATGAGATTGACTGAATGATGGAAGCATGAATTATTTTTAGTGTGTAGTCGAGTGAGTGGGCATCACCGATTGTGATATCTTTGAAGGACACCACTCAGATAAGAATACGTGTGGACTTTCGATGGTTGAGGAAACAAGACACTGGGAGCACCATACCGTATGACCTTAGATACGGGTATCAAGAGGAGACACGACATTGGAAGCACCATACTGTACGGCCTAGAATAGTAAGGCATATAGAGCACTTTACGGCAAAAAAGCAGCTAAGAAGGAGATTAACCAATAGAGAACATAGTATGACCATACATCTAGGTTGCCAAACATTGTAGTACGCACTAGAGGATAAGGTGGGAGAGGCCAAAGAGATTACTGTATGGATTGTACAGACACAAGAAGTTCAAAAGTTTCTAGAAGTCATTCATGCCGTAGTACTATACGACTAGTAGGGAAATAAACAAAGTGGGAGCAAAAGCCAACCGAACTAGCAAGGAATAGGGAAATAGGTTAAGTACTTTTAATCATCGTATGGTTGCAGGGAGAAAGCTATAGATTGGAAAGACCATACACCCGTACAACAAAACAGGGAGGGAAAAAATCAATACCATCGGGAGGAAGGAGAGGATACTATACGACCTTCTTGAGCAGGAGGAAAGCCATACCATATGGTAAGAGGGAGCCATGGGTGTGCCTATCATATGACGTATGACCTTCTTGGGTAGGAGGAAAGACATACTGTACGGCAAGAGGAACAACAATAGAGAGACTGTATAGGTGTGCCTACCATACGACAAAGGAGGACAGATCAGGAGGGAGTTCATCACCGAATACCGTATGAAATTTTAGTTGTTACAATTTAAAGATACCTTTCGGTTGAAGTGTTATAGAAAACACGTACAGTATAAACACATAAAAGACTACCCCACATAGCACAAAGACCGCTGCACATCTAGAGAAGTAAGGATTATAGCCTTACGGTCATGTTAAAGGGCATGTGAAGGTATAAAACATATATCACACCAGTCAAGCAGAATACTTCATAGGGGCGTAGAAGACATCTAACTGTACAACAAGAGCAAGGACAAGCTTAGCAGTGGCCGTACAAGAGAATTGAAGGGAGGAGTCGTACGGATTTGTACAAACGCCAAAGATAGTAAAAGAAGACTCAAATAAAGTTGTATAGAGGGATCCAACAATTGACCTAATTGTTTTTTGGTAAGGGAAAAAAGATAGAGGTGACAATTATGCAATTAGTCGGAAAGAGAGCTTGGAAAAAGAAGTTGTAGGAAAATACGACGACGACAACCATGAACAAAAACGTGAAAACCTTGCTGTCTAGAGTACGTGTTCCAGGTGGCACAAGTACAAGCAAAAGAAAGGCAAGCAAACAATACGGCCGGTTGCAACTGATAATCTCACAACACAAAATGGCTCGTTTAAGCGTTTTTGAATGGAGCAAAATGCAGGAGATGGTGGCAAGAGACACTTGATAACCATTCGGTGAAAACCAACCTTCGAAAGGCATATGTTGAATGGGCAATACAGATGCCTATATTCTGCATTCGAGACTACGAATGGTTCTTGCACACAATGATAGAGACGTACGATAGGTTCTCTCGAACTAGTTCATTTGTCTATCTTGGATGCAACTTGGTAATATCATTCAGACCATTGGATTTCACACGGGTATTTGGAATACCTAGTCATGCTTAGGGTGGAAGGAAAATCGACAACAAATCGAAAAAAATTGAGTCAAGAGGTAAAGGCATAACTAATACAGTTGGTATGCAAGGGTTTGACATAGATAGAGAAAGAAGCCCTCACAGACACGTCAAAGGGTAGAGGATTGAAGAAGTCCAACGTTCAGGAAGGGCATTGGCATTGTCTTATGGACGTAGTAAAAAGTTGCCTCACAGGATTGTATCGCACTTCAGGCATTTCATTCCCACAAGTGGCAATGATGAACGAGATCCTACATGGACGACTATACGATAGGGCTGCATTGTTGGCAAAAAGGATGTATGAATTAATGACATTGTAGTATAAGACGTTCTACATGCTGCACTACGCAATTGGGTTTTTCTTGGAGGCAACAATGCAAATGATTCCCTATGACAAGTTGGAGGCCAAGCCTGGGCCACTTGTGCTAGCTGAACCCCCTATCATGGAGTGGAGACACCTTGACACACTTGGTAGCAAGACCACAATTGGAGGGAAACGACTGAGACCAGATGGAGGAGATACTGATAGTGGTCGCCATGAGACTTCTACAGACGAGTGAGACCGACGAGGAGGACGAAGAAGAGGATGAGGATGCAGAATTAATTACAACAACGCCATTAAGATTTTTGTAGTCTACACTCTTGGAGCCGACTCACTTGGTTCTAGTGGGTACACACGACATTCCAGGGTTTGGTCAATTCAGACCGCCGGTGGTGATGACTCTGGCTACAGTTGCGATTCAGCTAGTTGCAGAGGCATTGCCCATTCCGGAGGTCGTATTCGTAGGTGGGATAGTCACATTCGTCATCGACGACAATAGCTATTCCATAGGTAATGATGGAGCCTGTTCGAGAGGGTTTTCCAGCCGTACGAGAGGTAGGGGCTGATATACTTATTCCGGATGAGGAGATGGACACTCAAAAGGGAGTGATGGAGATATCGATAGGTGAGGGTTTGAAGACACTCGCTGTTTATTTGGATGTAGTGGGCTTAGATGTAGTGGTTACGATAGATGCAACATTGCTAGCAGTGCCAGAGGAGTTAGATAGAGAGAGTAGAGCCCAAAGGTTGAGCACGTACTTGAGTATGAGGCTTAACCGTATCCTAACACCACGAGTGATAGGCATTTCCATGCCTATGCGAGTAGTAGCCCCGAAAGGAGATCCTGTAGGCATGTAGACTCAGGTGGAGGAGAGTTACCTGACACAGATTGATGGGATACCACCTAACATTGTTGAGCAGATGGAGGAAGCAGTGGAGACACCCATGGGTGCCCAACAATAGCCTACAACAAGGCGAGAGACAACGATGGAAGAGGTTGTTGAGACATTTTTTTGTTGATTTAGTGACTCGTGCTCACTAAGCGGTGGCCTCTACACAGACACTTGCCTTGGACTTAGTGGTAAAGGAGTTGGAGTGTGTCATATCCTTCATGAGGGTGGGATGTTTAGTGGTCTTTACGGTTTTATTTGAGGAGCGCAGATGGCCAAGTGTACAGATTACGAAGATGCGCTTTGATTGGGCCACTACGAGGGAGACAAGTATGGAGAGCCGCATAGAGAATCTGATTGAGGAGATAGTCTAGATGCACAAGGATGTTTATTATGCCCTTCGAAGGAGCCAAGCAGACCGGGTAGAGACAAAAAGGGCTTGACAGGAGTCAGCTACCAGGGTAGCAATGATGAATGTGGAACTAGCTACAGAGAAGGCAGTTTGGGAGTTAGAGAGAGTAGCTTGGGAATTTGAGAGGACAACATTTATGACCCAATAGTCACCTACAACAGGTGGCAACGGAGGAGGAGAGGGAGCTTGGAGAGATTGTTGAAATGATGCAATTAACCTTGGAGATTCAAATGGAGGCTGAAGCATATTTGAAAGTATGAACTGGACAAGTGAGGGAGCTATGAGTAGAATTGGACGAGCTTACAGCACATACGTCTGCTACACCAGGGATACGTCCTTCTTTCTAGTTGTGAAATTTGATGTAATTAAGGGATTAAGTTGTTGAATCATGTTTTTGAGTTTGTTGTCTCTATTTTGTCTTCCGGAGATGACTTTACTTTTTGGGGGGGAAGATGTTGTCAGTAAAATCTATAGTGTAGCCGACGGGTAGAATTGTATTCGAAAGGGCATGTGATGGTTGAGTCACCCCTTTGGGAAAGTATATGTACATTGTTCGAAGAGACAATTGGATCATCATTATCATTGTAATTGTTGTACTTGGAGTGCATATTGCATATATGAATAAAGCCTTTGTTATGTGTTACATCTTAATCTACTGAATACGATAAGTATCCTTTTACCTTGTACGGTAAACAATGATTATCATAACACCTCTCAAAAACTAAAGATGATAACTCACAGACAAATTGCACTAAAAAAATCGTTTGCAAAGGAATACGACAGTAAGATTAATATGAACTCTTTGTGCTGGTTGTTTGTAATTGAGGCTCAACAATTTCTATGTATGTTACCTATAATAGGAATCTTTTCTAGAGACGACCCACACTCGGTCTAGATTGTTGTGCATACCGTTGGCAGTTACAAATTGCTGATGTTTGCATAGATTGGTCCTGCATATGCTTGCAAATTCCAAAAAACTCTCAAACAATGAATCTCATACAACTTCTTATGTTGCATGTGATGCAGGTGCACCTTTGGTTGGTTAGCAATGCTGCATGTTGGTGTGGTTTGACGTTGGAATTGGAGGACGTGGTCAAACAATTAAGTGGGACTCGATCGATACTGAGTTGGTTTGATTGCTATGTTAACCGAGTGATTCGGTCAATGAAGATGTTCGGTGATGCTTGGGGCACTTGGCAGATACTCTGAACTTGGTTTACACTGGGAGCTAGCTAGTAGTGTTGCCCGAGTAGCTCGGTTAATGAAGGGGGCTCAGTTGCTTCTAAAGGACTCGTCACATACTTGGTGCTCGATTAGTGAAGAAACTCGGTTATGTCTGGTGGAATGCTGACATTCGACATGGTTTTCTTTAACGCTCGGTTTGGTCTTGGCCTTTGTGGTGTCGAGTTTTTAATGAGCCGACTTTTATCAATTAATTTGTGTATAGGTATTTAATTTGTGTTGCGGCCAACTTGTGGCTTATGCAAACATTTCATGTAAGGGTTTATTTTAATTTTTAATGGGCTAGGCCGACTTTTGTCTTAGTTGGGTATAAGTATGGGGTCTTGTGGAGTCTTTAGTCATATTCATCCAGCTTGGAGAAGAGGATGAAGTGTAGGAGTGAACTTTGAAGGGCTAGTAGCTGAGGCTTGGTAAACTAGGAGATTGCTTGGTGGGCTTGTGAGCACAACTTGTGATTTCCTCTGGTTTTCCTACCAGAGTGTGGATCTGGACTAGGTGGGATTAGTGTTAAGCTGGATCTTGCAGAACTGTTTTGTAATTGCTTTTTGTATTTGGCCCTAACTTGGAAGGCCTCATAGCTAGGTACATTGCATGTAAACAGTTGTTTTATGAATAAAGAGTTGCATTGTATCAGGTTGTGTATTTGTGTTGTGTGGTTATTTGTAGGGATCTGGATTACCTCTAGTAGGGGTACCTTTAGATTCTTGCTGCATTAGGTGGTATCAGAGCTCAGTTGTTCTTGTGTGTGTAGACTAAGCGTCGAAGTTGAGTCAATTTGCACCAGGATTGAGGTGAAGGTTAGAAGAGAAGGTTGATCTTGTGGATCTGATTAACCTTTTGGATTTGTGGATTTATTGCTTTGGGTTTGCAAGAATCTTGGAAGATGCCTCCAAGAAGATTGGACCCTAGGGCGATTGATGATCTTAGTGATGCTATGGAAGAAAGGATCTCGGAGAAGATTAAAGCAAAATTCAGATCTGAGATGTTGATGAAGAGTGACATGATTGCTGAAATTGTGAGTGCTATAGGTGGTGTACCTCGGCATGCGAAACTTGAAAATGGTTATGAGGAAGTTGTTGAAGACTTTGAAGTTGCTGGATCGAGTGGTGAGGATGGAATTGATCGTATGGAGAGACCTATTGGAACTAGGGCTGGTCAATTTGCTTGACTTGGATCTTAGTTGAGGTTGAAGCATAAGATGGATGTTTCTAATTTCTCAGGTACTTTGAATCCTGAAGACTTGATTGATTGGATTGGTGAATTGGTAGACTACTATGAGCTTGAGGATATTGAGGATTCACTTAAAGTAAGGTTGGCTTAAACTAAGTTGAAAGGACATGTTGCTTTTTGGTGGAAAGAACTGCAAAGAGACAAAGAGGTGGAAGGTGAAATGAAGATCACTAGATGGAGATTGATGGTAACTAAGTTGAAGGCTAAGTTCATTCCTGTAGATTATGAACTCGAGTTTTTCAAGAGGTTGCAAAATTTGAGACAGAAAGATATGACTATGAAAGCTTATACCGAGGAGTTCTACAAGAAGACTATTCGGTTTGGACATAAAGAATTGTCAAAGGAGAAGGTAGCTCAGTAGATTAATGGTTTGAGATTCAATATCCAAGATGAGGTTGGTATGTTGAAGATGGATTTGGTTGAAGATGCTTATCAGTATGCCCTAAAGGCAGAAGATTGTACTCATTTGATATGGTCATGATGCATTATTCGAATTTCATTGTACCATGTATGATTTATATTTTTAATTTATCATTATCATTATGTTTGAAACTTTGGTGTTATTAATGTTACAACTTACTATGAGTATGTTACTAAGTTCAATGGTCATTGGTTATGAAGTTTGAAGTTTGAACTTGTGGTTCGTGAATCACATATCAATTTTCTATATTCATTGTTCAACTATATTTGGTATGTTATATTGAAGTATCATTTCATAGTTAGCATTTCAAGTCATATATGTATATTATGCAACTCCCTCTCACCCCCCCCTATCCCCCCTCCCGCACCCCAACTGTCCCCCCGCCGTCCCCATATCGAGGCCCTTTTTTTCCCGCACTCGAAACTCGTCCTAACGTCCTGCTGCACCCTGCGCCGGTGTAACACTGGTTTTAATTAATTTAGTTTACATCTTAAACTTATTTAATTATAATATATAATTACATTTAGTTATTATTTATCTAATTTCATATTTAATTTTTAGTTATTATTTATATTAATATTATTATATTATTATATTATTTATTCATTAAATCTCGTATTGTAGAAGGGATATTATATTAGATTATATAATATTAGTAACAATGTATTCCTTCATCATCATAATAATAATAATTATTTGGATGATAATATAGATTATAGAGTATTATTATTATTTTACTCAACATAAATATTATTAAAGTTATAATTATATTTTATTTATTAATATTTTCTATTCTTATACTTAACTATATTGTTATTAAAATCCAATGGGGACATTGCACAACACGGGCTGATTATTAACATCTGCCTTGTGAAATACATTTTGCTCATTATGGTTTTAATTTATTTATTCCATGTCTAACCTCGAGTATAGACAACTTTATATTACAAATTACTGCTATACAATTTTATGTGGCTAAAGCGTCAAAATTTATCTTCAAATACAAAGCACAAGTGCTCCTTAGTATGCATACAAAAGTACTTCTGTTCAAATGCCAAATATAATAAACTCATACCTTCAATTCAAATTATCTTTATTGTTGCAAGTCCGGTGTTCATTCAAAATCTCCTCAATTACTACCATATGTATCACTTGCCTCCAACTTGACTTCCATTTTTCCTCTTAACAATGATATCTGCAAGCAATTATTTTTCTCTAAAACCTATCTCTATAGGAAACTCCACAGTATCCCCAACTTTGTATCCCTCTAGTGCAGAACTCGAAAATTGCTGCAATCCCTGAAAGTCGTCTTCAAACTCCCATAAGTGCAAATGTTTGCTCAATAAGTGCAAAAGGTCCGATAAATCAAACTAAATAGCATATATGTCTCGACGTAATATATTAAAGCCTGATAAAGCTACCAATATAAATCATGACAAATACCATAACCATAAATTATCCGTTTATTTCGCTCTTAAAGCTTAATAATATCCATCATCGATGTTAATTATTTGGGTGCCAATTTAATAATCCCAAAAATAGGCTCGGACCAGATAGTACGTTTCTTTGTCAATATTAAAATATCTTCACAATATTATTGTTCTGGAAAATATGACATATGCTTCTATAGGAATATTGCCGAACTTTGAAGAAACTGGATGGTGCTACTAGATACACCAAGAAATATCCGCCCAACAATAAAAATAAAATATTTATGTAAATATGCCAAGTTCAAGATAAATATTTTTCTTTTGTATTCCCCAACTCTGGTAGAAATTTCAGCACTGCATATGCCTATTACTCCATCTGTATATCTGCAACTAGGTTATGATGAAACCTCTGGTTATACCCAACAGGATGACAGGTTTGAGGCTCTGATACCTCTGTAAAGACCTGAATGGATATTGTCCCAGATTTATCTCAAAATATTTTTCAGAATATAATTAGGTGAATTATGAATATAAACCAGCAAATGAACCAGTATGCTCGTTAAAATTCTCAGTTCCGAACAACTTTGGATTTGCTATTGTATTATAATAACTATTTATTACAACAACTTAATGTTACCCAACCTTAAATACAACAAAGACAGTCAGATTGGACAATAAAGATAAGTGCAAGTACAAGTGACACCTGAAATGACATCTCTCACGAACAATGGGTTCTTGTCTGCTGTTGTTTGGCTAGAGGGGTTCTGTCTTCAAAGCTGGTTCTAAAAATGAAAGCAGCTTGCTTTCAAGTTTCTACAATAGAAAACTGATTTGAGATCTAATAACCAAACATAGTCCAAGTGTACCAAAGTGAATTCATCATCCCTCTTTTAAGGACCCAACATGTGACTCTTGAGCTTCCTTCCTCTTCTTTCGTCTTTTTTTCTTCTCTGTCACCTTTTAAGCCCATTTATAATATTAAACTGACCCATTTTATAAATTTTTTATAAGCTCTCATAAACCAAAACTTTATGAATTTAATTTTAGAATTCCTAGTATCCCAAAAAGGGGACATTAGACTTGCGCTGCCATTCATGGTAGGATATTAATTGCAAACAAATTTAGGAAAATGGGCCTCACAGGACCTTCGGAGCGTGTTATGTACAATGGAGTAGAGGAAATTGTGTATCATATACTCTTGGGCACTCCTTTTGCCCAAGGATGTTGGTGATGGCTATGTGCTAAGCCTGTATCAGTTTTCGGCTTTTGCAATGACATTGAGAGCTTGTTCAGAGGTTGGTGAATCTTGAATGGTCATGCTCTTTTTATTGGTCTATGGATGTCTTGTCCTTCACAACTGATTTAGGACATCTGGAAAGGGCTCAATAGGAAATTTTTTCAAGCTAAGAATATGTCCCTGATTGTTTCCCTAAGTAAAGTTGAAGCTGCAATAATCGAGTTGATTAATGTCAGATTGCTTTGTGCGATAACAAGACGAAACTAAGGTGGCATGGGCCAAGGATTCTACCCTTCATTGTGAATGGGGGTAAACAAGCTGAACAATTAAGAGCATCATACAAATGGGCTACCTTGAGCCTAGATGGCTCAAGTTGGATTTCAGTGGTGCTTCTAGAGGCAATATGAGGCCTTTTGGTTTGGTTGTATTATCCGTTTTCAAGATGGCTCTACACTCGGTAGGCTAGTAGTACCGGTAGAGAGACACAAACAGTGTTATTGAGAGGTTGACACTCAATCATTGACTTTCTGATTTGTGAGGACCTTGGTATTTCACATTTAGAAATTGAAGGGGATTTGGCTAGTGTGGTTAATGTTGTGAGATCAAGGACTACCGTTAACTGAATACTCATTTTGATAGAATAAAAGTTTTACTTGTTTATTTTTATTCTTTTGTTATCAAGCACAATATCTAGAGGCCAACAGGGAGGCTGATAAGCTTGTCAACTTGGTTGCTGATGGGGAGTGGTGGGTATCTATTGGGTAGGAATCAGGATTGCTTAATGTTGTTGTGATGATGTAAACTAGACAACAAAATTTAATACAATAACAAGGACGGTAGCTGTGTCATAGTATATTTATTGGTGGATGTCCATCATTTCCAATTTGGACGTGGTGCTAATGGTGAATATGTAGGTTAGGACGGCATTCCCACATGTTTGGACTATCCTTTACTCTTGTCCTTCATCGAACCAAGTAGAATATCTAGGGTGGCTGATTAAAAACTATAGCTTGTTAGAAATGTGGCCCTTTGAAAGTTTAGATGGGACTAAGCATTATTGACCTGCCAAACTCGTGCATTTATTTTCTACTTTCAGAATTGGTGGAGCCTTTGTATCCAATGGGAGTGATGTTTTTTTTACACTTGATTTAGCCGGCTGCAGAAGCATAGAGACTCCAATGAGACTAAGGTTTGATAAGAGAACGATGTCTTTCTTAGGCTATATATTAGACCAACGTCTCTAATGTTACTATTAGAATGGTTTTAGGATGGGAATTTATCATGTCTGAACATAAGCATTGGGTAAATATAGATATTTCTTCGTTGTCCCTGGGTTATATGTTGGATCTTGGAGAACCCATGTTCCAAACATTGCTTTTGCTGCATTGGTTTTCAAAGATAAGTTCATCCTCGACAACATTGATGTTGTTTTGTTGGTCGAGCATGGTATAGGGATTTGCTGGCCATACAACATCAAAAAAATGTTCAAGCCTAGGGTAGAGGTGGCAAAGCAACCCTTTTTGCTGCATATGGACAAGTGAGCCTTAGCAAGAGATTGCCATTGGGTGGCGATTGGAAGTGAGTTTCTAAGGCAGGTACTGGGGGATTGAAACAAAAAAAGATTTGTCGACGAAGAATCTTGTGAAGACTATTTTCTCAAAGGATTTCTTCAAGAATGATTGAGGGTGAAGACTTTTTTAAATTGTTTTTTGGGTCCTTCAGGGCAACAATGCTGGGAGCACTTGAACTAGTTGCTTTGGTATGATTTTGGGCATCCATGTGTCTCCTGTATTGGTTAACTATTTTTTGATAATCGCTGAGAGACTTAAATGGCTATTTTTTGTGATATTCTTTGTATTGAGTAGCATGATATCCTTCGTAGCAGCATGAATCAAGTATGCCTAGGTTAGTATTGGCCTCAGGTTGGGGTCATCTTGGAGCTGCTGCTCGAATGGATACCTAAACTTTTATAATTTTTTATGAATATTAATATATTTACACCCTTCATTTGTGTCATAATGATTAATTTTTTATTTTTTTAATAACTAAAGTAAAAGAAATGTTGATTGCTATGAAACTGAGTTGATTGTTTTTCAAACATGCAAAATATACAAATGCAGCCTTTTAGGAGTGAAATTAAATATAGGGAATGCTTGGAAAAAATGGAAAGAAGAGGCTAACTAGATAACTGAATAGTGTGTAGGATTTTGCTTCTTGAATTGCCTTGAACCTCTTCTCTAAATTGCCTTCAAATTCGTTCAGTCACTCAGCAAATCCAATGTTAGGACTGATGGAGGGTTGGATGTATTTTCATAGATTGAATTAGCAAAATTTATGCAATTCTTTAGAGTTTCTCCCACAGCTTTGCCAAAAGTAGGTTGTTAGCATGTTGGTCAGTTTCTCAATTGTTATATGTAGTCATGAGTATTAGTGAATTTAGTAAGCACTAAGCAAGTGTTTTTGTACTATGGTCCGACATAAAAGAATTTGATAATAAGGCTTTCAAATATTATCAGATCCAAAAAAAATTGGTGGCTAATTCATCAAAATAGTCTTTAGGCTCATTGAACCAAGAAACATGAGATAATCTATTGCTCTTTGATATATCAAGAATAGAATCAAATAATAATATACAAAACTTAGTTATTCAGCAAGCTTTTCATATACACTTATATGAATACGATGATAAATGCTCATACTAACTCATAGGACAACAGTATAATTCCCTACTTTCCCATACCATTCTTTTTTGTTTTTTCCATCTGTATCTAATTCTATGAACACTGCAACAATGTATGCAATTGGCCTAATAAGATTTCCATTAAGGTTTTCCACATAATTTTTTCTTTTTGAGGTATACGGGCCAGACAAGACGTGTACCCCATTTTTAGTTGGAAATTCTTTGTCCTGGCTTGGAGGGAGCATTCCTGCCTTTATAGGTCCTATTCATGATGTCTAGTCCATTGAATCAGCCATTGGAATGACAGAACATATAGTTCAGTGGTCATTGATTCTTCTTCTAAAGTTCTCCTTTTTTCTTGAAAATTTGTCTTAATCATCATTTGGAAGCATGCCTGTTACTTAAGATTATCGGGCTCTTTGTTGGTTGGGGCCCATCATTATATCAATATGTGATGGTCCACGTATATTGTCGCTGCTTACTTTCATAGATCTTTCCAGTTCTAAGGTAGATTATCTATGTAGCAGGGGTTCAGAGAGTTACTGTTGTGGTGCAGAATGGAGGTTCTGAGAAAACTTTGCCTGCGGTTGATTTGGTGTCCAGCTCTGTTGTTGATTCTCCTTACAAGGTGCAGACCTCAATCTTCTTATGTACTCAATCCATTGAATATTGAAATCAAATGCATACTTGCATGTTATTTCTGGAATGATTTTATCATAAAATTCATATTGCACTGAGCTTCCTATTGAGCTGATTGGTTGACTTAAGATTGGTTTCAAAGTTTTAAATGATTTCTTGGCCATACTTTTTGTGATCTGATAATAACTCAAGAAAATTTTCTTGAATGCTGTAAACTATCTAGCAGAATGATATATACTTATGCATAAGAAGAGATTAAGTAGCATGCAATGAGACTGTTTTGAATTTGTTCATTCACATCTCGAACCACTAGCATTAATGATTTTATTCTATGATTCAAGCACAATATAGAAAGTTTGGAGTGTGATAATGATGGCCCTCTGAATGGTTGAATGCAATATCCTGGACAATACTAAGTATTGAAATTAGAAAGTAATAAGATACTAATAGCATCTACTTGCTTCAGATTTTTTTTAATGTCTTTTTAGTTCTGCCGGCCATACTATTTTTGATGTGATAAAGACTTAAAATTTTTATTGAATGCTGTAAACTATGTAGAAGAATGATACACATAGGAAAAGATTGAGGAGCACAAAGAGGAAGTGTTGTGAAGTTGTTTTTTCACATTTTTAACCTCTACAATTAATGACTTACTTCTATGATTCGCTCACAATATAGAAAACATATAGTCTGATGATAATAACCCTTTGAATGGTTGAGTGCAGTATTCTGCACAATACAACAGGAACATGAATACTAAGTATAGGAAATTGGCAAACAATAGGATATTTTAGCATCCATACACCTTGAATGATGTATAGCTGCTAGCATATCAATATATAATATAGATGAATTGAGGAAATCTTACTTCTGTCGCTAAAATATGTAAAAAATAGCATATTGATATGGAAAACTCTTTTTTGTTTGAATGAAATAGCATATTGATATATAATAAAGCTGGTAGCATATCCATACTGTTTCATTCAAACAAAAATGGCCCACTATTAGGCGGCATGGGGCATGCAATTTGAACTTAATAGACAGTTATGACCTATTTTACCTAGGACCTAAATTTAACTTTCCAATGTAATATTACATTTTATCGACAACCTAAACTATTAGCTACAATAGTAAAAAATGCTGTGAATGGATGCACATCATGCCTTTTCCTTTGATTTGCCTAGCCATTTAAGATAGAAATTAACATACAGGACATGTGACAACCAGTGACAAATAACTGAACTGATTGCTTGTGTATGCAAAAATTTACATCCAAAATGGATAATATAATACAAAAAAAATCTCCAACATTAAAGATTGTTGTTGGATTGCAGAAATCATAAATGTTGCCATTAAACCTGTCCTTTTTCTCATAAACCTTAAATAATTTATAGTTTTGTAAAATATAGTTGTTGTCAATTCTTGATAAATAATGTGCAGTTTTTTTTTGAAATGGTAAAGAGTTTACAGAACCGCGTCTAGACACAAGTTCTATGGTGATTCTAGGACAGGGAAAGTTAGGGAACTTTTATACATACATACAAGCCATTCATCATATAAATTGTAGAACCATGCTATATAAGATTAGAATTCACATGAAAGTCGACGTGCTAAACAATCATTTTTGTTGCTTTTGTTGATAATGTTACTATATGAGATCATTTGATATTCAAAATTCTCATTAAATACCAAAGAATTAACATATGAAGGTATCCAACATGATCAATCTTCTGATATGAAAATGAACAACCTTTTCGTTTTACCTGGAATAGAAAGGCTGCTAATCTATCAACTTACTTGATCTTACTTGATCTCCCAATAACCTAACTGCACTCCTATTTACCACCTGAATCTACAAAGGTTCTAAATGATATATCCAACATATAATTGTATAACATATGGTCTAGTAAGTGATGGAATTATTGTCATTGATATCAAAGGATTTTGTGATTATGGACAAAACTACATAATTCGGCATAGTCAATGTCATAGGCATGAGATTCATTGATAAGATGTTTAATACCATAGACAACACAAGCTATACTATATGCATTACAACCAGACACAATAATAATGTATAAGATTGATAAGACAAGATGTATGCAGCAATGGTAATCTAAAGAGTGTTAGAAATATGATCAGAAAAGACAACACCGTATATAGAAGTAACAATAGTGATTAAAAAAGAAAGCATCGGATATCATAAGAAGCAAGACCAAGATATATCAAATAAAGAAATCAAAGTTAAATATACACAGCAGCAGCATGATAACATTAAGGCTTATCCAATGACACCGATTCATTTATAGTGTGCAGAGATTAATTTTGAGTGACATTGTTAAAAATATAGATGTGACAAAAAGCAAAGGCAAGAAGACAATTTCTCCTATCTGCAAGCAACAACCATACAAACTAAAGAAAAGACAGAATATGTACCACATGTGACTACATAAACACCTGCATATAAGTCAGCGATAAAAGCCAGCAAAACTATTTTGTCTTATTCAAAAAGTGAAGTACTTTTGTCTTATTCGTATTTTATCATATTCTTATAAGGAGTGCGATATAGTTCTGTTTGAGCTCTTTGTTAAAAGTCCAATCCTATAGTGGAAGGGAAGATTTGTCCAGGTGGCAATATGATATGTCAGTTCAGAAAAGTCAAACAAATATCAATAAAACAAAGATGTCTATCATTGAAATAGTAATAAATCAGTAAAAATGCGATACACAGGGACAGGTCGGCAAGAAGACAAAGGATACAAGATAAAGAAAATATCTTATTCCCGTGATTACACAGCAATAAAGAATATATGCAGTGACTCATATTCAAAGGTATTAATGAAAGGATTTATTAGCGTTGGAATCTAGGGCAAGTTTATTTAATATATTTGTCTACAATAGTAATCAATTCTTCAGGCAGTTAAGTATTCGATTCTTATATAAGATGAAAGCGGGAATATTTGTCAGCGATAACATTTGACTCAAGCCATTGCGGAAATAAGTATGCAGCGGAAAAATCTTTGTGTATTGAACATTTAAAGAGTTTTCAAAGGATTGGAGCAGACGAAAAAATTTCACGTCATTCTGGAAGAGAACAAAATGACAATAAAAGATTGAGTAAAAAAATCTACGTGGAAGACAAATATGTTGTGGCAATAGACAAAAACACAGTCATAACTATGTTCGAAAGTGTCAAACAAAAGTTTGTATTGATGCGGTGGACTGAAATGTTAAAATGATTTATAGTCAGAAGTGGCACGATAAAAATAGAAATTATATTGTAGGATGGCAAAGATACAATTTCAATTTGCCAATACGAAGAGATACATAATATAATGGCTGTGATTGATAACAGCCACGCAACCTACTAAGGAATATAGTATCATTTTTGAAGAGAAGAAAAACATCGAACAAGTTGCATTATCAACAAGTAATATAAACTTTTGGTTTATTTAATTAAGGAACATGATTATTAGATTTGGAAAGTCACATCTCCAATTAAATGAAATATAAATAAGAAGTGTGAGGAGCGATAGGAGTGAAGTGGAATAGAATATTAGAAGTCAGAGATAAATATATGCAATGAAGAAAAATTTATAAGAAGCCAGGGATTTAAGAATAGTAGAATTATTAAGTAGTATGAGAAGATGAACTATGAGAATTAAGAAATTAAAGAATTTTTGAGTGTAGATGATAAAAAGAATATTAAGACAGAAGTATTTGAAATAAAGAGTGTGGAACAGAATAATGGTATGAAAGTATACAATCAGATGTATTCTGATTCTATATGTGTGTAAAGGAAGGTTCAACGAATCTGAATTTATATATGTGTGTAAAAGAAGACTCAATGAAGGAAGATATAAAGAGAATATAGTATTGTAAAAGAAGAATTCTATAAACATAAGAAAGGGTGGGTACTGGTACAAGAGAAAACAAACAGAGAAAAGTATAAGAGGCTGCCTTCAAGAAGTTATGATGAAGGAAGGGTGTGTGTTGAAAGACTAATACAAATATAAGAAGAGGAATTATGTGCTAAAGATATCCATCATCAATTGAGTTAGTAATAGAGTGAAGGTGGAGAAACAATTTGTATGTAGTGGGTTGGTTCTCATGAAGCCAACATTGGGGGTTGGTGCTTCCAGTAGGTCAGAGCCTGTGAAGTGTGGGAGTTGGAGCTCTTAGTGAGTCAGTGCTCATAAACATAGAGGTCATAGCCTCTAGTAGGTTGTAGCTTACAAAAGCATTGTGGAAGAACAGTTTATATAAAAGCATTTATTGTCGCGGTTTTCTCCTGCATTGGGTTTCCACGTAAATTTTGTGTTATTGTATTCATGTGCATAATTGTTCAGATCAGCATTTGAAGTTAATTGTTTGGATAAAATTTTAAATTGAGAAATTTGTTAATATACTGATTCACCCCCCCACCCCCTCTCAGTATTTTCGTGTGCTCTTCAGCAAGACACATCAGGAGTCCTATAGGTACAAGGTAGATGATTCTTAGTATGTTATCATTTAAAATTGAAGAAAGAGCATGATTAAACTAATACTCAGAAATGCCTTTTACTGAAGGAAACATTCCCCACAATGCATACAACATACTTGCAGATGTTAATCAAAACCTTCATACAAACAGAAAAGATTTGCAAGTAGCTGTGAGAACACAACCGAAGTCCAAATTATCCCTGCCACTATTCCAACTCTACTAAAAAGCTTAAGATTTTACATTGCAGCAGACCATTATATTACTATAAAAAGCTTAAGAATTTACACATTCCCTATAGAAGTATAAAAAAATCTAGTTTTCTTTTCAGTTCTTCAAATCTTTTATTATGAAATTGATATATGCAATAAAAACTGAAGCCACTATTTATAAAAGATTACAAGATGACATTTTTAAAGCGAAACAGTTTTAAGGAAACAGAAAAGTAACTTATTAGACCACCTAAGCCGACCATCAAAACCACCTAAGCTGACCATCATCGAAATATAACAATATCATTTTAACGCCCTACCTTACTACCTTACAAAAGACATAATCTGCTTGTCTTTTTCTTTTTTGGTCAAGGATGCATAGAAGGTTGCCCCCTTCTCTTTATAATGCTCTATGACATGCTCCTATTGTTGAGACTTCTCAGTTTTATAAAATTTCTAGATATGCCCAAGATAACCACAATCATTTCAACCTGATGTTGGGTAGCAAGCACGCTCGAGCTAGAGTAGTACTAGGATGGGTGACCTATTGGGAAGTCCCAGTGCTTCACCTTTGTGAGCATCACCTAGATGCAATGAGTGCTAAGTGTTCCATTTATTCTCACAAGAGATGGATTCATGTGTGAATCACTACTCATGATACATGAGTCAATAAGTTTGACTCAAAAACCACACAGTTAAATCCTTATAGCAATATCACAATTTGACTTGCTGTGGAAAATATCTCCTACTCATCAATTGCTTGTAAAGGCACAACACTTTGCGAAGTTTTTGCAAATGGGGTTGTCAGAAGAGTGGGTTAAACCATGGAGGAAACTTCGTTGTTAAGCGCACTTGATCTAGAGTAGTACTAGGATGGGTGACCTCTCGAGAAGTCTCGGTGCTTCACCTCTGTGAGCATCACCTAGATCTAATGAGTGCTAAGTTTTGAATTTGTTTTCATGAGAGATGGATTCATATGTGAATCACTACTCATGATACATGGGTTAATGGGTTTGATTCAAAAACTACATAGTTAAATCTTGATAGCAATATCACAACTATGGAAAATATCTCCTACTTATCAATTGATGAGCTTAATGGGCTTTCTAATGAATGGTTCTTAAGGCACAACACTTGGGAATTTTTTGCAAATGGGGTTGCAAGCACGATGGGTTTAACCATGGAGGAAACTTTGTAGTTAAGCGCTCTCAAGATGGAGTAGTACTGCGATGGGTGACCTCCCGAGAAATCCCGTTGCTTCACCTTTGTGAGCATCACCTATATCCAATGAGTGCTAAGTGTTCCATTTACTCTCATGAGAGATGGATTCATGTGTGAATCACTACTCATGATACATGGGTCAATGAGTTTGACTCAAAAACTACGTAGTTAAATCTTGATAGCAATATCACAACTAGAGACAACAAGATCAACTTTGCAAATTGAAACCAAGATTTTGAGAAAAAATTGTCAAACACTCCACTACTTCTGAAAAACAGCCACAATTCGTTATTCAGAAAATTGTGAAAAATTTGGACATGAATATTATTCGCCCTTACAGCTGTAGTTGCAACCCAAAACAACAGCAAGAAACCAAAATTTTTGTGGAGAAAATCGTCAAACCCTTGATGTGATGCTGAGAATCTAAC
Source organism: Cupressus sempervirens (assembly GCA_028749045.1). NCBI lineage: Eukaryota > Viridiplantae > Streptophyta > Pinopsida > Cupressales > Cupressaceae > Cupressus > Cupressus sempervirens. The sequence goes on from CM053793.1 coordinate 269,536,625, forward strand.
ATCACTCACGATTTTGTGGAAAAATCAACATATGCTTTGTTTAATGAAATAACGGAAACATTGACAACCATGATTTTGAGGAAGATCATGCAAAACCCTTTGATGATTTTTTGTAGATAGAATCAGAAAACCCATATGCAATTTTTGAGGCGAAAATAGGAAAAATCTATAATGTCTCCTTTTTGGGATTGTCCTAATTTCAGCCCTAGAACCACAAATATCATTAAAACAAGAATTACAAGATGGTTAGAGATATAACTTTTACCACTTAAATGCCTTTTAACAAGGTACGCCTTGATTTAGGTCTTGCAATTACCAAAAAAGGAACGAGTATATGCAAATTGACTATATTGATGGTGTAATATAATCCGCCTATACGGTTATGAATTTTTGCAATAGTTCTTCCATATGGACTATCCTTCCAAATAGATTTTTCGCATGATGTAACTCATTCCCACTCCACTTCCAACCTTATTTAGGGCTTTTGTATGATGCAACTCATGCTTATTCCTCCCGCACGACTCTCGCCTTCGTATGATGTAGCATTGCCCATTTCGCCACAAGCCTTATTCCTTTTCCTTTGTATGATGTGGGTCATGCTCATTCTACTATAGGACTCTTTCCTTTGTATGATGTAGCATGGTCCATTCCAGCACATCCCTTATTCTCTTGCCTTTGTATGATGTAGCTCATGCGAGAATTGTTGCCTTTGAGCATGACCCATTCTACTGTAGGACTTATCCCTTGTCTTTGTATGTGTAATGTCCCCTTTTTGGGATGTTAGAAGACTCAAAGACATTCATATGATATTGAAATTGTCTAAGAGAGCGTGAATAAAAAGGGGCAATTAATATTATAAGGTGGGCTAAAGGTGACAAGGAGGGATAAGATGAAAAGCCAGGAGGGAACCGAAGAGTTACAACTTTGTGGATTAAAAGGAGAGAGGCTCATTTAGTTAGGAATGCTTTATTTATGATTCAAATTATAGTTTCTCTCTTGTGAGAGTTGTTCAGAAAGCTTAAGCTTTCAGCCAGTGTAAGGACGTAGCCCCTCGTGCCGACAGACAGTGGACGCAAACTCATTATCCATGGAGACGTTACATCAGGTGTCTCGTGTATGCTTATAGCTTCTTTTCTTAGTGTTCCAATCAAACTATAAAATTGTGTTTAAGATTGGATTTTGAATGTTGGTTATTTTATTGCTGTTGTATAATGCAATAACATGTTTCACGGGATTTTATTAGAATTTACTGGTTTTATACTGTTGGTTTGTAATGCATTTTCATATGCTTGAATTTTGAATATTATTTTGAGAAAGAACTGGTTAATATCTACCGGGGATATTTCAGTGGTATTAGAGCTGGTTTCCCTTGCTAGCCTGTAGAGTTTAGTGAGACACAATTTGCAAAAAGAATTTATTAGAGCCACACATCTTCCCATCCTGTCTGATCAATTGAAGAATAAATTTAGCAACCATGAGACTTCATTAAACTGGTGGGACTGTAAATCTTTAGACAAGAAGGGTGGACCCAACACCCTGAATTTTTTTGTAAGCTGAAGCAAATTTTGTTTTCACATATTCTAGGACTTGAGCTACAAACCATATGGGGAGGATTATACAAACCTAATTTCAAATATCCGAGATTGAATAATAATAATAAATTGGCTGGAGGCAATAGTGTAATGGGTGATTTGTTCCAAATATGAAGGGTAGTATTGGTGGCATAGCAATTAGCACTTAAAAATATTTTGAAAGTGTCTTTTTGTTGATTCGGTGTACACACAAAGATTGAATGGAACATTATTAACCACACAACAAGTATATTTTGTACAAGTCGTTCAAGATATTCATTTCCTAAATGTATGGTGACTCATTGGTAGTAATAGCCTATGAGGATAAAAGAGACATTGCAGAAGCTACAGGTTGTAGCCAAGTGTATGATGCAGATGGTGCAAAAGATGGTTAAAATAATTTAATCGAGCCTTATAATTTCTCAAGTGGGGCAATGTTTGAATTTCTTCTGAGCTCGTTAAACTTTATAGCTCAAAACCACAAGGGCGACAGTGGTTGATTTTCTCTTGTTTGAAAACACTAAGAATGTCTTCAAGATAAACGTGACTTGCAGATGTCCTTTCTTGTTTAGAAATTGCATCGATATTTGTGAAGTTAGTATTGCCCACCAACGACAATAAGGAGGTGAAGATTGTATAGGAATGACACTAAATTGTAGGAATGCATGTGTAGAGCACGGGTTAAATTGGATGGAGTATTAAAAGCTCTGTGAATATTTCTATATCTTGAGTAGACATTAGACAAATTAAAGTTCTGGGCAAGTTTTTGAATATTGCGGTCGTAAGTCCTTTTCTTCTTTGCATTACCATGTGTACTCATAGCGTTAGAAGTTGGAGCTCATCGTAAACTTATCTTATGCAAGATGGAGACTTTAAACCGACTATAGTGTTTTACTATTGAAAATTGGGTGGACCAGTGCATTCAAATGCTCAATAGTTGAGCTTGCAACCCATCGAGAAAACAATCGATTGAAGACTGTTTGTTGGTGTAAAGCCTGCTACTAGGTTGAGAAAAAGTGGCATAACAAAAAAAAGACATTATTTGTATGAGGGTGTAAGTTGAACAAACGCAATATCAAGAGAGTTGTGTATAATCGATGAAGGAATTTTTAGTGTCACTGAGCACGTGTTAAGAACACACATCTTCGGTTGTTGGGAATAGGAACTGTCAAACATCTAGAAGTAACGACCCTTCAGTGGTTTCATTTGAGTCGCTTGACAATTGTGTGCATTACTTTCCTAGCAGAGTTGTCGTGTATTGATAACGGGAAAGTCTTTTGCAGGGTATTAACGGGAATTTATAGATAAAGAGTAAACAAACATTTGTTCTTGAAGTAGGAGTAGAGGAGCTACCATCACAGGATGTAATTGAAGCAATTGAACAACTACAAAGGGAAATTACAATTTTGTTGGAAAAGCGAAGGCTAGATCATGTAGATGTTTTAGTGTAAGGAACACCTCATCGTTGAGTGGTTCACGTTGAGCGTCTTGCACCTATGCAAGATGAAATTGAGATAGAGGTCCATGGACTTCCAGTAGAAAAGGTATTTGATCTTGAGGGAAAACCCACAAACGCAATTGAAGGATATTTTCGAAATAATGGAGTTTTAATAAGTCATATTTTTAGTAAAAAAGAGAAGGAAAGACAAACTATGCTTATGCTAGTATAAAGGAAGAAACAAGACATGCCATATAGGTTCTAGCTGAAGATATTCCTGTTATTTTATGAGAACTATCATTTGCAAAGTCAGTGTAGTAGAATACTAAAACTTATTTTAGCAGACCAATAAGATGGATTCTGGCTTTTTTTTGCGTGGTGACGTAGTGGTTCCATTTACCTATGTAGGCATCTTGAGTGGACGATTATCACATGGTCTTCGAATGTCTTCATCGTCTATTATTGAGGTGTCCTGTGTAGAAAACTATATGAGCTTGGTCATGGATGCTGGGGTTGTGTTGAATGGGGAGGAGCGCATGAAGAACATTTTACAGTGCAGATAATAATCAGAAAAAATAAATGACAGTACTAACAAAAAGAGAATCCAGGTTCTATAAAAAATAGTTAGTCTCTTTTGATCTAGTGGACATTGGTTTATTAAAGCTATGTTTCACACAGGTTAGATTACTTGTTTAACATAATTGGATGTTGTTGTGCATAGTACAAAACTTTTCTGTGATAAGTTAGTGATGTTACAAGGTTGGGAATCGGCTTTTGAATTGTCGAGAGTATGTTAGAAACATGATAGTTTTTTGCCTTAGCTGCATAACAATTGTTGTTAGGTACTTACAGAATTGGGTACAAGAAAGGGCATGGTCAGTAGTTTTATGAATCTAGGAACTTTGACTTGGCATTGCTTTAGTTTGTTGAGTACAATTGCCCAAGTATCAACACTTGCATGTTTTCACCCTACAACCAATTTGGGAGCTCCATTGAAAGAGATCTTTTAAGCAAACTAAACCTTCAAATCCCTGGAGAAGAAAGAGTGAAACAGGGGCAAGGAGTCCAAATTTGGTTTCCAAAATTCTGAGAATTTGTAGGGGAGCATTCAACTTTATGAGACAGGTAGCAAACTTGAAGCAAGGGTGAAATGAGTTTAGCAATATGGGTTAACAGTATTTCAAGGGAACCATCAAACCTAGTTCAGACAGGTTATTACAGTAGCAATCTATAGGGGAAATGTGTATTAGATTTGGAAACAACTCAATAGAAGATCTAAGAAATGTCTTTTCAGTGGAATTTAACAACACATTTAATGGCCCTTAGCTAAGAAACTTGCAGAAAGAGAGATTTTGGTTGATTGTACGTGTTTGGATCGCAACTAGAACATATGGAATCCTCAAATGATGTTCTTTCTAAATTGGAAGAGAGAGAAACATATTTGACTAGGATAGAGCCGACAGAGGGTAGGGTCTTAAATTGGGCTTTACAACCTTCAACGGTGACCTTGGTCCAACCCAAGTTCATGGAGCATCTAGATAAATGAGTTAACAATGTGGTTGCTTCTTGTCTCAATGAGATCATGTGAATAACATCTCCTACAATAGCCTACAATGATGTGGTGATGAAGAAAGTTTTGCAGCTGATAGTGAAGAACTTGAAGAATTTACAAGTTAAAGGAATCCCTATGTGGTAGGAACATAATTGTTCGACATGTGAGGACACTAGTACACCTGATCTTGCTTGTGTCAATCATAATAATGAAGAGGAGGTAAAAGAAATTCAGACTAGTGGAGGGGAAAATGTAGATAAGATGATTTCAGATGTGGATAAAGAGCATACAAGTTTCTACATTGGTGATTTGGAGGTTAGCTTTGACAAACATGTTGATGAGGCTGGTTGTACTCAAAGTAACAACATGTTAGAGTCCTTATATGATGAACTAGATGTTTCTCATATGCATGATATTAACTTCAATGAACTGTCCAAGATGACACTACAAGAAGATAAGTTATATCAACATGACAATAATGAGGTGCATGTCTTACATAACTAGCTGAAGGTTAGTGAGGACGTGGTATCTTTGGTACTTTACGACAGCACTCATAGGACGGTTGAGGATCTCTATAGGAAGGCTCAAAGGGGAGTGGAAGGAGATTGGCTTGTTGCTAATTTGCAGGTAGTCAAAACAGCTCTTGAAACTATGAAACTAGATTATTTATGTTTGCTTTCCACAGGGATTATATACTTAAGGTTGCTGGAATATATGTTGATCAGTTGAATAAAGAAAGGAATTAGATTATGGAGCTCAACATGGAGCTTTAGTATGCTCATGAGGCATTGGATGATACTCATATTTCTCTTCAGGAAGTAGAAGATCAGGTTAGGATCGCAAATCATTTTCAGGAGCATGAGGGTAAAGAGAGGCAAGAGTTTATCCAAGAAGTAATCGATGAACTTGATAGCATTCAGCAGACTTATGACTTGGATAGTTGTCCCAAAAGACCAAGTACCAAAATTCTAGATCACATTTAGCTTATAGACAACCCCATGTTTGAAGTAGATGCTGATTGGACTTCTAATAGTCCCCTTTTTGAGATAAACGAGGGAAATCCTTTTGATTGTCATGAAGAGGATGATCTTCACTTGAAAATATTGGGTCTAGGTACAGTTCCGAGTAGTCATTCTTGGTCACAAGATTGGTGTGGTGAATTGACTACGATCGCTCACCTTTTGATCAGCCTAAATATGGTTACCGATTTCTGCCCATATAGGTGTTAGAAAGATTTCATACATCAACCATTGAACAGATCTTGGTGGAGTATTGATGAGAGTTATGTTTCAATTATAGGGGATGGTTTTTCAGCTTCATTCTTACTCATAACACCTATGTATTTAGGAGTTCTCCAGAGTTATGATGACAATATGGTATTTGATGCGCTCATTCAGTCAGGAATGCTTTGATTTATGATTCAGATTTCAGTTTCTCTCTTGTGAGAGTTATTTAGAAAGCTTCAGCTTTCAGCCAGTGTGAGGAGGTAGCCCCTCGTGCCGGCAGACATTGGACACAAATCCATTGTCCGTGGAGACGTCACATCAGGTGTCTCGTGTATGCTTACATGTTCTTTTCTTAGTGTTCCAATCTGATTGTAAAACTGATTTTTAAGATTGGATTTTGAATGCTGGTTATCGTATTGCTGTTGTATAATGCAATAACATGTTTTAAGGGATTTTATTGGTTTTATATTGTTGGTTTGTAATGCATTTTCATATGCTTGAATTCTGAATATTATTTTGAGAAAGAACGGGTTAATATCTACTGGGGATATTTCAGTAATGGTGTTGCATGGTCCATTCCATTGCAAGACTTTCCAATCTTGTGAGGTATTAATGCTACTTTTCATTGTTTCCTTTTAGAATTATATATTATTCTCCAAATCAATTTCCTATATTGTAATTTCTTCTTCAAATGGAACCTTCTCCTCGTTATTTCTTTTGAGTGTAGGGAGTCACACCCTTTCATTTATTAATATGCCCTTTTGAGAGGGTGTTACACACTCTGGTTATGAAAGGTTTACACCATCTGATTATGAATAGATACATTTGTTTGACAATGACTATTGCCCCTTTCCATACTTATTTAATTTACACATTCCCCATTTAAGATCTACATATCCTGTTCTTGTTTTCTTTTTCCTTCTCAAGTCTTATTTCAAATCTCTTGTTTTGCTCTAAATCTACGCTGGATGTCCCCTACTCCTTTATCTCTTCCCATGTATGGGAAAGGTCACACCTCTTCAACATTTATGTGTTTTAGCAAGAGTCACAACCATTCATAGTTGACCGTCTTTTGAAGAGTCTCAGTTCTTCATAATTACAACCCTTTTAAAGAGTCACAATCCTTCTGTAATATCCCGAACTAGATATTTACTAAATTTCCTTCCAAGAATATATTTAGAGATAAAACATTGTAGATAGTTTCCAGCACAATCGCAAACCAGTAGAAATTCCTAATATAGATTTAGTCAACTTCTTCTTTGATATAACATACTTAGATATAGGTAAATGGAATACAATACTATAACAAAACTATTCTCCAGAAGAATATAACCCGTTATTTCACAATAACATTTAAGATGTCGAGCATATAACCATGAGTTACAAACCAATAATATAAAACCGGCGAACTCTTATAACTCCTTACAATACATTATTGCATTATACAACAACAATACAATAACCAACACTACGAATCCAATCCTTAATACAGATTAACTGTCAGATTGGAATACTAGAATAAAAACCTCTAAGCGCACGTGAAACACCTGAATTGATGTCTCCTCAGGCAATGGGTTTGCGTCCACTGTCTCCCAGCAAGACTGGCTACGTCCTATAACTAGTTGAAAGATGAAGCTTTCTAAGAACTCTCACAAGAGAGAAAACTGAATTGGATCATAAATCAAGCATGCCCAGGAATGAGCCTCTTTCCCTTTTTAATACACAAATGCCTCTTTCCCTTTTTAATACACAAATGAAGACTCTTTGACTCCCATCTGGCTTTCATCTTATTCCCTCGTGGCTCTTCAACTTCCCTTTGGCTTTTCGTCTTATCTTTCCTCATCGTCTTTAGGCCACTTTGAATATTAAATTGACCTTTTATAAATAAATTCCATGCTTTCATAGTCAATTTTAATATCATATAGATATATCCTTTAATATTTCTAATGCCCCAAAAAGGTGACATTACAAATCTCCCCTCCTTAGAATTGCTTGTCCTCAAGCAATCAATACCAGAATGCCATATGAGTCTGCATATAGGCTTGTAGCCCAATCTGAAAACAAACCTGGCCACACTATGGAGCAAGGTGTTACTTTGCAATCTATCTCTCAACCCGATCCTTGGATCCCATATAACTCTTTGCAAAAACTCTGCACCTGTAAACTGAACCACTTTGACCATCACTGGTACCACTGAATCCAACCTCAAACTGAATAGAATTACAACAAGGTCCTAAATAAGCCAAAAATACATATGACTAACACCTGGATCCCAAACCCTGTAGTCGTAACCAGCCGATATGATAAGATAGAAATGTATTAGTGCACTATGGATAACCTAGTAGATGATGACAATTCGACCAAAATAGATGATGTAATAAGCAAGTCACTCAAAAATTGTTTGTAACACCTCAGTTGCACTAGATACCACACTGTCATCTTCAATCTTGATAATCTCTGAGTACATAGGTACTATGAATAAGAATGGAGCTAAAAGAGCATTCCCTATGATCAACATATAACTCTCCTCGAAACTGCAGCAAAAGCTATCCAAAGGCTGATGTAAATAATCCAACTCTTGTATGGTGTGAAAACAGGAACCTAGAGTGGACTATTCCTATGATGCACAACTGTAGTCAAATAACCATTTCCATCCTGTAACCCATATTCCATGCTAGGAATTGTATACCAGGATTCCATATCCTAAAATTAGAATCATCTTCCTCATGATAATCAAAAGGAGAGTCCTTGTTTATCTCAAAGAGAGGATTATTGGAAATCCAATCAGCAGCTACTTCAAACACGGAGTTATCGATAAGCTGAATGTGATTTGAAATTGGTACTTGGTTTTTTAGGGCAACTATCCAAGTCATAAGTTTGTTGAATGCTATCAAGCTCAACAATGACCTCCAGGAAAAATTCCCTCCTCTCTTTTTCCTCCTACTCTTGAGAGTGATTCGTGATCCTAATCTGATTTTCTGCTTCCTAAAGGGAAATCCGAGCATCATTCAATGTCTCATGGGTATCCTTAAGCTCCCTTTTGAGCTCCATAATCTCAATCTTTTCTTTATCTAGCTGATCAACATGTATTTCAGCAACCTTGAGAATCTTATCCCTGTCGGAAAGCAAATACAAATAATCTGATTGCATAGTCTCAAGAGCTGTTTTGATCACTTGCAAATCAGCAGCAAGCCAATCTCCTTCCACTCCCCTTTGAGCCATCCATTAGAGATTTTCAACCTTTTTCTAAGAGAGCATAAATAATATTGTTGAAATATGATATCCCTTCTTGGTTTACTTCAGCTCCCAATCCATCTGGAAATATTCCGGACCAAGATATTGAGAAACGATACACCTTGAAACCTAATTTAGCTAACTAATCCACATCCTCCTGTAAGCATAAACACTTAAGATTACATGAGCATTCATATCCTTAGTGTGACAAGTGTTAAAAAGAAAACAAAAAACTTATCACCGCAATAATGAAGTTATTCACTATTTCAAACTCAACTTATAGGCAATTTGCGGGCATAAGTCAATATCCACTACACCATTTAATATTCCACCAGTGGTTTTTGAAACGCAACAACACCTATATAAACTTCCCTTTCATAACACCCATGGTTATTGTGACGTACTAACTCTTGGAAAAGTGGAGGAGCATTACAGTTTTGGTTGTCCTGCCACCATACTATCAACAACCAGTCAACTACAATGTTTCATCTAAAAATAGAATCAATCTTCTTGGTATCATTCTTGCTGAGTTCAGGGCTCATCCTTTCAGACTCGTGGCCATTTTTGACTTAGTTTGGTTTCTTCATCGCCTTCGTGGGTTTGCTGATATGGCTGTAGATCATGATCGTTACTCCTATTTAGCTTACTGATCTTCGATTTCCATGGCGGCTGCTGAGTCTAGTGCTCATGCGCGGTGTTGGTATGTACAGGTCTCTTCTTTGCTAAGTTCGATTGGGATTGATATTGATCATCTCCCCGCTTTTCAGTTTTCTTTGGATGCCCCTGCTCATCTTCTTCCTTCTCGGTAGGAGTTGAATGAGCATGTTTGTCTTGATATTTATAGAGGTTACATTACTGCTACTTGGGTTAACCCTCTTGGTGGGTTACGCCCATGGATGTCGTTTTATGCGACACACTTTTTGGAGATTTCAGATGGGATTATTGCTTGGCCTAGCTATCTCTCATGGAGTTGGTCTCATGCCTTGCGGATCTCTTTAGGTTCTTTCAAAGTTGGTTCCCACGATCTTCAGGCTTAGTTGGATGATCATATTGACAGGGAGGAGCGGACCTGTTTGTTCTGTTCTTTAGGGGAGGTGGAGGATTAGGCTCACTTTCTTTTTCAATGCCCTATTTATTATGAGATCAGGGGGAGGTTCTTTTGTTTGTTCCGAGAGTGCTTCTCTCTCTATGATTTCTTCAGCTATTATGATCAGAGATGCCTTGCACTTTATCTACGTGAGGCCACTATGCTCCGGGATAGCATGATTCAGACTCTACTTCCACACTGGCAGTCATCTACTCAGCGCATTACTGCCTTTTTTACACCGTTATCCCCCTTGCATGGTGTGAAAAGGCCCTCTAGCTCTACTCGGCCTAGTGAGCTTTCTAGATGCATCAGATCCTGTTCTGCTTATAGGCACCAGCAACACTCTTCTGGGACAGGTCGGAGACAGTGTAGTACCTCTACGCATTGACACGTGTATCATTCTGTGATTGATTTCTTTTCGCCCAAGAAAGCCTCCTAGTGCTTTCTATTGCTTGTATTTGTTTGTTGTTGTTGCTTTTCTTCGGAGACCTTTGTGTGCTCTTGCTAGCTTCAGCCTTGCTTTTTTGTAATCTTTTAGTCCCATAGACCTCTTTTTGGTCTTTTGTTGGACATTAATATTATTATCTTATCTTATCTTGGTCCACTCGAACTTATTACGTGGTTCTTGTGGATTGAAGCTTAATATCAATGTCATTGAGTAACTCCCAAATGGTTAATAAATGCTTTGCCCAATGTGTCTTTCCACCGTCAGTCGTTACGGGAATTTAGGAAAACAAGAGCCCGTCAGTTCCCTTCCCAATATGTAAAGACACCAAAGTTTTAAGATTATAACCTCCAGACTTGACACTTCATCTTCCACTAAAATTCGTCATTATTATCTGAAATTGAAAGAAAGCATCTGTATTTGCTTCAACTTTTTGTTGTTCAGTAGAGCCACCATGGTGCGAAATCTTAGGCAAAAGGAAGCTGTTATGAGCCTTCCTGTTTCAACTCGAAGTCGTGGTTGCTTGATTCTCCTCTTACGGGTATAGCAACACTCCAATATCAAATCCCGATTGATGTCGTTGGGACACGCTTGACCCACTGAATATAACAACACAGTCAGCCTCGATGAGTACGGGAGGTTTGTCAAATCACCATCCCGATCACCTAAGCATAGGAAGGCATGAGGAATGGAATCCTGCTACTTCTCGTTACCTAATTCTATAGCTGGGAAGCCCAACAGAGACTTGATCATTCATTGTATTTCCAACAATCAATCCCTGTTCAACCCAACTCTTAATGCTGGTAACACCATCACCTGGCAAGGTGTCTCGTGGTTGTATATTTCTCAGTTTGAATTTTATTCGCCCCCTATAATGCCAACGTAGTCGCTTCTGTGAGATGCTTAATACCTATGTTCCATTCTTCGGCAACTAATATTTCACGTCCGGACACCTGTTTCTCTGCAGATTCTAGTAGTGATTTTTCCTTTCTCCAAGATATTTTATCAATGCACCACTTTCAAAAGCCTTCAATGGTTTACGGATTTTTAAAAAAAAATTTCGCCTCCAAAGTTATCTGCATAAAATAGGCCGTCTGCAATCTGTATTTTCCAATTGACTGATTTATTCAGGAATGAATAACGATATGAAAATTTACTTTAGAACATGAACAAAAATATTACTTCCATGCAGTGGTCTTTACGATGAATAAATATGGCACTCAAGCCATGACCATGGATATATCATTTCAAGGATTACCCCACGCTAATAATATTTTCCGATACTCGAGCAATTTGTAGACTCGAATATTTTATATGATCTTTATCTAAATGAAATGTATTTGCTATCAACCCAGAGAATTTCTCGAGAACTGTAACCTTATAGGCTGCATGATGTACGACTCTGATACCATTGTAATATCCCGAATAAGATATTTACTAAATTTCCTTCCAAAAATATATTTAGAAATAAAACATTGTAGATAGTTTCTAGCACAATCGGAAACCAGTAGAAGTCCCATTAGAGATTTACAACATTCAAACTTAGATATATGCAAATGGAATACAATATTATAATAAAATCAGAAGATTCTCCACAATAATATAACCTGTTATTTCACAATAACATTCAAGATGTCGAGCATATAACCATGAGTTACAAACTAGTAAGATAAAACCAACGAACTCTTATAACTCCTTACAATATGTTAGTGCATTATATAACAACAATACAATAACCAGTACTATGAATCCAATCCTTGATACAAATTAACAGTCAGAATGGAATAGTAGAATAAAAACTTGTAAGCGCACGTGAAACGCTTGAATTGATGTCTCCCTGGACAATGGGTTTGCGTCCACTATTTGCCAGCACAATGGGCTACGTCCTCCAACTAGTTGAAAGTTGAAGCTTTCTGAAAACTCTCACAAGAGAGAAAACTGAACTAGATCATAAATCAAGCATGCTCAAGAATGAGCCTCTTTCTCTTTTTAATACATAAACGGAGACTCTTTGATTCCCATCTGACTTTCATCTTATTCCCCCTTCGCTCTTCAAATTCCCTCTGGGTTTTCGTCTTATCTTTCCTTGTCCTCTTTAGCCCACTTTGAATATGAAATTGACCTTTTATAAATAAAGTCCATGCTTTCTTAGTCAATTTTAATATCATATAGATACGTCCTTCAATATTTCTAAAAAGGGACATTACCCCTTCATAACCATAAACCTTTCAAAGAGACAACCATTCATAGCCACAACCCTTTGAAGAGTCTCGGCCCTTATGATTAGTTATTGCATTATATAACAACAATACAATAACCAGTACTATGAATCCAATCCTTAATACAAATTAATAGTCAGAATGGAATACTAGAATAAAAACTTGTAAGCGCACGTGAAACACTTGAATTGATGTCTCCCCGAACAATGGGTTTGCGTCCACTATTTGCCAGCACAATGGGCTACATCCTCCAACTAGCTGAAAGTTGAAGCTTTCGGAAAACTCTCACGAGAGAGAAAAATGAACTAGATCATAAATCAAGCATGCCCAAGAATGAGCCTCTTTCTCTTTTTAATACAGAAATGGAGACTCTTTTGACTCCCATCTGACTTCCATCTTATTCCCCCTTGGCTCTTCAAATTCCCTCTGGCTTTTCGTCTTATCTTTCCTTGTCCTCTTTAGCCCACTTTGAATATGAAATTGACCTTTTATAAATAAAGTCCATGCTTTCTTAGTCAATTTTAATATCATATAGATACGTCCTTCAATATTTCTAATGCCCCAAAAAGAGACATTACCCCTTCATAACCATAAACCTTTCAAAGAGACAACCATTCATAGACACAACCCTTTGAAGAGACTCGGCCCTTATGATTAGTCACAACCCTTCATGTTTGTGAAGCCACTTCCTTAATTTCTGCCAATTCCTTTCTTTAATACGTCCTTAATTCTTATGTTCCACTATCTTTCTCTTGCCCTTTTCTCCCCAAATGACGTTCTAATTTCTCAATTTTTTTCCCTCTCATTTGCATGGAAAACAACATTTCTATTCATTCCTTTTGACTTTTTCTGTTTAACCTAACTGATATTTCATTATTTTTAATATTATTTATTTATATTGTAAATTTAATTATTATGTTAATTAATTTTATTTCAGGAAGGGAACAATACAAAACCCCTTTTACAAAAAAAACTCATCTTAGAAAAAACTAGATGAAGCCCAGCTCTAGATACCTTTGTTTCTACAAAAAAAAACAGAAAACCAGGTCTACAATTCTGTTAGAAACCCTGGGCCACGATTGAAAGGAGATTGCCTATTTTGTTAAAATATTGTAACTTCGTGATTTTTGGAAAATTCTGGCTCTAGATTCTCCCGTCCGAGAGGCAACTTCTTCCGCATGGGTAAATAAATATGGTTGTAGCTTCAAATCTTTTTTTTTTCAGCAGCTCTGAGAAAAACTGTAAATAAACAGTCACAAGCAAGAAAGACAAATTGTGTCACTCTAAACGCGAAAAAAAATGGGTTTGATGTCGCAAAAAACAAATAACTTTGCAATTTTGTGAAAACATCCTTCATGATATACAGCAAGAAAACACCACAAGAGCTGAGGCAGGCTGCAGGAAGAAAGAATGCAGGCACAGGAAAAAATGCCGAGAAGTGAAATACGGGCTTCAAAAGGCTTGATGTGACTATGATTTCTAGAGAAAAAATAACGTGTAGAGATTTTTGATATTTGAAAACCCTTGATGCTTTAAAAAAGGCCACAAAAACATTGATGTGCAAAGAAAGTTTTTAGATCTTTGAAAATCTTGATGCTCAAGTTAAAATGCCCACAAATTCCTGAGTTGCAGGCTGAAAATCACCACAAAATTTATTTTTAAATAAAAAATCTGCCAAAACAAACTTAGCGCACTCTATTATCATACTATAAAATTGATATATACACTATAGAGATGAAAGACTCTGTTTATAAAAGACTACAAGATGATGTTTAAAAAAAAGAAACAATTGTAAGCAATAGAAAAAGATAGTTACTAAACCAACTAAGATGACCACTAGAGAAATATTATTGTACAATTTTAATTATATTGTTATTTGGTTTCTTTTCCATTCTAAGGAGTTTATAGCAGCATCTTTAGGAAAACCATTTGGTTCCCAAATTTTAAATTTCTGACTTCTTTTTTTTTGCTAGTCTCTTGCTGCTCACCAACATTTTTTTCTCATTTTTGGCATGCCGCCTGAATTTTTGATGATCGGGACAACTCTAGGCACATTTCCTATTTGTCTCTGCATTCCAAAACATCTCTGGGACTGGATGTTTGGTTTATATTCATATTCCGAAAGAGAAGATCAAAGTTAGAACCTGTAGGAAAGAGAGGTATCTTTGTTGGCTATAGTGAATCTTCAAAAGCATATAGAATTTACATTCAATGTGAAAAGTAAAATCAAATCAGCAGGGTTGTTTCTTTTGATGAAGATGTAGCATGTAAGAAATCAAAAGAATCTAACATGGAAACTGAAAGAGAAGACTTTGAGCATCCTCAGGATGTTGATATGGCTGATCCAGATCCATCTTCAGAGATTTAGAGGGAGAGTATAAGTTCAGAGGATTCTGCCAACCCAGTTGATCCAGTAGATTCTATAGATACTTCAGTAGGTCCCAACAATACTCCAGCAAACAAGAAAAGACCTTTGTGGACCAGGAACATTATGGAAGAAGCTGAACAATGTGCAACCCTTCGTAGCAGTTCTGGAGAGAATAAAATGCCTCATAAGTTTGCCGGTTGTGTAGCTTTGATGACTCATACTATAGCATCTGAGCCTTCCAGTTTGAACAAGCTTCTAATCAACTTTTTCTGAAGGATGCCATGCTGGAGGAGTATCAATCCATCATTAAAAATGATTTCTGGGACATTGTTCCAGACACAAGGGAAAATCAATTGTTTCATCTAAATGTTTTAAGGTTAAGTATGCAGCTAATGGAAGTATAGAAAAAACATAAAGCCAGATTTGCAGCTAAAGGTTTTTCACTAAGGAAGACATAGACTATGAAGAACTTTTTGCACCAGTAGCTCGTTATACTTCCATCAGGACCATCATAGCTATCAGTAGCTAAAGGTTTCCTCCAGAGAAATAAATATAGTGAAAATATCCTTATTATAATATAACAAGATAAGACAATATAATATGAATAAAGTAATATAATATTATATTTGGATAAAATATTATTATAATATAGTATATGATATTATATTATAATATGAACAATAACATAAAAAGATACCCAAATAAATAATAACAAAGGATAATTCCCATGGATATGAGGAAAGCTAGCACCAATGGAATACACTAGATGATCAGTTCGTGTCAATTAATTCGTATGAAGGAAGATATATTACTGTCGCACACAATCATCAACTGATAATTATTAACAGCGCAATGGAAGAAGTTTATTGTTCTTTTCTAATCACTCTCTGTTGATTAGAAACATTGAATTATGACTCATTCAGAAGCAACGCTTATATCGATGATAATATGGAAGGCGAATTCTGATTGTTTATCAAGCACCCTGTGAAAATTAGTTGTATTTTATCACTTGAGCAAGCCACCATCGATCGGGTGTAGGGGAGTCAAGACAGTAGACAATTGGACATTACATAATAATCTGCAATGGAAAGTGGAAGATATTTAAATGTTGCATCACTGTAGTTCTAAGGACACATTAAACATATCAAAGTAAGGAAAGACAAATTGAAGGACGTTAATTAGTCCACATGATGACTATGATGCGATTTTGGTAGACCCAACAATCTAATCGCAGCATAACATGGTTAAGCAATAACTCATCCACCTGCATATGGATAATTCTTAAAGTTGGTCAAACTATATTCTATACGAGAATCAGTTAATATCATTTCAATAATATTTGTTTGAAGGATTGACTGACCTAAGCAAATAAATATTGTTGTTTTCAAATAGATAATAAATACAAAACCAATCAACAAATGTGTGACCATTTCTGACCACAATGTCCATTAAGTGGATAAATGGCTAATCCATGGATAGTCGATTGGTTATAGCAATGGATAAAGAGATGCAATTAACATATAAACACAAACAGTAAACATCATGTTAATAAAGTGGTGCGGTTAGTGTTTAGGGAGAGCAGCGATGATGTGACATGATTTTTAGGAAGGAACCCATCATCACTTCTACAAGATATAAATTATATATTCAACACTTGGAAATGGGACATTGGTGATTGGGATTATCCAGAGAGCAATTCATAAAGGCTTAAGTCAGTAATTATAATATCTGAAGCGAGCAGAGAACATGGAATGATCTATCTGTGCGTAGGGTAATAAGAAAGCAGCAGCGGACCAAAAGAAGCAGTAAAAAGACAAAAATAAAAATAAAAATAACTAGCACATCAATAGAAAGACGATACCAAACCATTGCAATTGGTAAACACATCAACAGTTAAGAGGAAGAAAATACCTCACCCTAAGAAAAGAGGTGCAGTACTACGGTGTTGAGCCCATAGTGATATGAGAAATTACACAGAGCAAGATACGTGAGACTCCTAAGTCAGGGTAGCAAGGGAATAAGAGATAGCTGCCAGAGCGAATAAATAAACAACAATAGGAGATAACCAATAAAGTTGAACAAAATAAATCTGCATAATACAAAGACAGTGATCATAGATAATTGCAGAGATACTAAGCCAACATTAGTGGGATGTTTTAGAGAACAATACTAACCAATATATATATCATAAAGAGGCACAAAGTCACAGATTACAAAGGTTAAGTCTCATTATTTATAATCAAGAGGGTAGCAGATTCTACTATCTCCTTGAGATTACATCTTTTTATGTCTCCAATTCTCTAATCCTATTTATTTTCTGGGCTTGGATTAGATCTTCATGTGGACTAAAACCTATTGCTCTTGACTTGAAATTCCCCCCTTTCACCTTATACTTCAGATTTGCCTTTAAGTTTAGAATGTCATATACCAATACATATGCTAAACAAATCCATTGCAAATATTGAATTTTGGTTTTTGTATCAAAAAGATCAAGTGAAAATCTCATGATAGATAAGTACAAAGCTTGCCAATCAGCAGTCTGGGCCTTAAAAATATCTAAAAGATCAAACTAGAATTACTAAACATTTCGGCACAAAAACGCAAATTGCAAATGTATACCCACAGGAGATTCATTTCAGAATCTAATTCTGGTACATTTCATACCTGGAATCACCTGGAAAAGCACCATGATTCAGCAGCTTTCACGAGTCATTGCAAATCAAGTGACTAGAAATCCATTTCTGGATTTTTTTGTCTTGGACTATAACCTCCAATTTTTTTGAGGGGTTGGGTACGTTTTTGGTAAGTGTATGCATGTATGTATGTATGTATGTGTATATATATATATTGCATACATGCATGCATGCATGCATAACACACACACACACAAAATCTATGTATATATGTATGTATGCAGCTGAATAATAGAATTAGGTTTATAATGTCATATACCAATACGTATGCTAAACAAAACCATTACAAATCAAATTTTGGTTTTTGTATCAAAAAGGTTAAGCCAGAGTCTCATGATAAATAAGGCCAATGATAGATAAGTACAAAGTTTGCCAATTATCATTGTGGGCCCTAAAAATATCTAAAAGATCAAATTAGAATTATTTGACATTTTGGCACAAAAACACAAATGCCAAATGTGTACCCACAGGATAAACATTTTAGAATTTAATGCCGGTACATTTCTTACCTTGATTTACCTAGAAAAGTCCCACAATTCAGCAACTTAGCTTAGGAGTCATCATTGTGAATCAATGAACTAGAAATCTATTTCTGGACTTTATTGTCTTGAACTATAACCTCCAATTTATAGACAAATTCATCCAAGATTGAAGTACAAGTATGGAACACAACTAAGAAATATGCCCTTGATACAACAATCAAATACTAGCCTTTTGGAAGGAGTGAAGGACATGTCATTCCAGTGTCACAATTGCATTAAAAAAATTTACTAGATGCATTGCAACTTATTTGGGGTGCTATACCAAATTTCTTGCAGTTCAAAAAAAGAAAAAATAATTTACTATACAACTTTTGAGGGGAAACAAAAGTTTATGTTTGGCAGAGGGAGCTCAAAATAGGCATGAAAATATAGAGCACAAAAATTCAATCAAAAAGAGCAACTACAAAAAATAATGTAATATATAGAAGGTGGTAGCACACACATGGGCCAAGATATGCTTCAATAAAAGCAATCCTGATGATATTGCTGCAATAGGGACTAACCATGTGGAGCACTTGCTACAGAATCATAATAGCTCATGTTAAGGTCAAAAACTTATTGTAAGAATTTGCCCAAGGTAATATGCTAAGATCTAGAATTCCAATGAATATCAGAACAGAGACAAAATAATATTATCGATTAATTGACTGGATTGAACAATAATGAATAATCAAATGATAATGGTTGTATACAATGTAGACATGCTTGAATATATAAGCAATGCACGATTACTAGGAGATAAGTAAGTGATAACCTATCATACTAGGTGGCTTCACATGTCTACCAAAGGTGGATTGTCCTCCATTGTACAATTAAGTATGTGTAACACTTGAGGTTGATATTGTGATAAGAGCACTATAGGTGGATCTAATATATAAAGTGGAAATGAGATAAGAACTATCATCACCATAAATTGAATTTCTTCTACACCACGTTCTAAAATAAGATGTAAACTCTTAGGTGTCTGGCATGCAAACTACTTATTTCACCAACACTCCCTCCTTAAGTTCAACTTAGGGGAATGCATTTAAACTCACAATGCTAGATGGCAATGCAAAAGGGGTCCCAAGTATTAGGCCATGTTAGGTACCCATGTACAATATGCAAATGCAAAAGCATTGCAATGTAATCTTTTATAAAGCAGAGAAAGGGAGAGAGCCACATGGGACAAAATTTCACCACAAAAGAGAAGTGAATACATAATTCTCTCAATGATGAATGAGAGGGAAGAAAAGAGACGGTGGGGGCCCCAAGATGTTGACCAAAACTCTTTCATATGAAGAAAAGAGAGCCAATGTTGCTCCAAGAATGTCAAAATGTGACAAAGCAGGTACCAATGTTGATGTGGAATAACTGATTAAACTGTCATTGGGATATGATAGAGATTAGGGACAGAGACACCTACTTGAGGATCAAGTGGATACTCACAACTGACAAGTTGTACAATTGAAGCTTCTACCGAGGCCATGCACTTTCAATAATTAGTTGGAGCATGAACCTTCACGCACGTCTCATAATATAATTCCTAATCTACACTATATGATAGTGTCTATACAAATATGTCACATAGGGATCACATCAAATATGTCATCAATGACAAAGTATAAATAAAGATGGCACTTTATGATAGATAGTGTCTGTACAACATAGTTCATGCAAGAGCATATAATGCAAAACTAGAAACATGAAGAAGATGCCAACAAGAATGCCACGTAGAATACTGCAGAGAACGTGTCCTCTAGTTGGATGATGTACCAAGATACCAATAGGAAATCTTTCCCCTTTGGATATTGGGTAGAGAATGCTGCAAATAGGTACATGTGATAACAAATTGTGTTTCCAAATGTCAAATTTTTGCTTTTAGAAAACATAAGAAACTGAATAAAAACATTTTATTAATATTCCTATGGTCCATGGAGTTTCCAGGGAAGGGACGTTCTAGGGGACAAAGATGTGTTTCCAGTACAAGTATGGATCATAGCAAATTTTTAGGGAACAACATGGAAGAACTATTAAAAAAAAGGGGAATTTTAATATGTAGAGAATCTAATTATGCATATCATAACATTGATAAACCATTCACCATAAACATTTTAAAAGCTTAGTACAATAGAAAATTAACAAAATTCAAATCATTCCATTGTAAAAAAATGGCATACATATAGCAAAATGCCCAATGGCTCCAAGTTTCATGCATGAAAAAAAAGACAAGTCAAAATAAAACATTAAATAGTAAACAATAACATAGAAGTTCACCATGATCAACTAATCAAAATCAATAATGTTTCCGCGAATAATATATGTCAAATATATGGCTGTCCATAAACAACAAGTGGTAGGTTTGGGAATCTAAATCAACATCATAGTCAATCTTTGAGTCATTGGTAGGCCAAGGGTTTTCCTCATCCAATGGCACCCCAACCAATCTTGGATGTATGTCATCTGCCGCCTGCATAGCATCTCGGGGTTTACATCCCTATGTAAGGATGGAGTCTAACAATATTCAATTTTTTGTTGTTCTTGTAGGCGCAATGCACTGTGAATAGCAACTAACTTGTTTGATTTTCTAGAGTTTGGATTATTGCTTTTGACTGATAGGATGAAGCTATATGTGGATCAATTCCTCTCTACAGTAGAGGAACTGCCAACTTGTGAAAGAAGACAACCAGTAAGAATTCTCCTCTTAGCTCCATCCCTACCATACCATGTCCACCATATCCGTCATTGCCTATGGTCCACCAAAGGTTGGGCTACGAAGATTGGTGAATGTAAGCCACTAACCCTGTAGTTTAGTAGCATCATCTCCATTGCATATTTTAGCAAGGGCGTTAATCAGTCCTCCGCCTGAGTTGAATACAAAACAAAAATTACATACTAGTAATAAATTAAATCAAAATGATAAGATAATCATAAGAGATCTACTTTACTATTTGAAATTTAAATTTGGAACTTAAGATTTCAGATTTGAGACACCTAGTCAGCACACAAGGCCACTCTCCTTGCTCTCGATGCATACCATGTTGGATTGAGAGCATAGGTTGCATTTGAAGTTGGATGTTCATAATGTTCAACTATTGTGTCACAATGGACCTAAGATGCTCCTCATTTAATGCCAAGGTAGCTCTGTGTAGTGAATAGTGTGCTTGATCTGCCCAAGCATGCTATCAAAGGTCTCATAAATCTCTCCAAGGTTAGGAGAGTTAATATCAGCATGTCTAATGACCTGCACATTAGGCTCAATGAAGGAGCAAATGTATTTGCAAATGTAAGCAACTTACAAGTTAGAAACATATTAAAGTTAATTTTTTTTAATTCTTAAATAACAAAATCAGCAAATGCCTTAATCAGAAATAAGTCTTATAAATCAGCAGTAACATATTAAACCTAATTTTTTTTAATTCTTAAATAACAAAATCAGCAAATGCCTTAATCAGAAATAAGTCTTATAAATCAGCAGTAACAATTTTCTTACTGCATTATGGACCACTAGTCATCATCAAGGATTCTTTGCCTCACACTTCTTCCTTGTGGTGTGCTGAACTCATGCCATCTACTCCACTCTGCATTGGGCACCATGAATTGTAGGTTTTTTTGAACCTCAAGGCATCCTTTCCAACAAAATAAAGTAGCTAGCATATATAGCCTCCACGGGTTTAAGGAACTCTTTCCTGGAAAATGTAATAACTAATGCAAGAGACGTGTGATGGTTTCTAATAAACATTTGTACGTAGCCTCATACATCACTGCCTTTACGCAATCAATTTTTCCAATGTCCTTGTTGTTCAATGCATTGTACACAACATGGGGCCCAAGAAATGTCCCTAGAAGTATACTCCACTGTCAATCTAGCTAACTTACACACTTGGGATGAATCAGTGACTAGTTACACAACATTAGCAGGTCCAAACTCTTCTATAGCATCTTTGGAAATCTGAAATTGGAAGGCTACATCCTTCCTTTTCCATGAATAATATATAGCTCAAAAAAATGGAGTCTGTTGTGGTAGTTACAGTAACATTGATGAGTGGCCGATATTTGATATCAGTCCACCTACCATGATGATAATGCATCCTTCACTCAACCATGTATGTCTCATACCCTCCATCAAAATGCTCGCTTTTGAATACTCTTTATGAAGAACGACAATGCGTAGATTTGTCTCTCCAGATTGTACAAATGGGAACCAACAACATAGATATTGTTCACATTTGTTTATAATATGAGGAATGTGGATCATGGAATATTATATCATGAACAAAAACAAACCTACCAATAGATGCTTCAGCTATGTCTTTTGATTTCAAAATAAATGAATCAGCAACATTTGTTTCTCTTTTAATTTTTTCCCTGTTCTTTTACTAGTAGTGGGAGTGGTTTGGCTATGCTACTCAAATGCATACTAGCTTCACATTTTATATTGGAGTTACTGTTATTAATTTAAACCCCCCCCAATCGGGTTGCCTCAAGTTTTTGTTCGTGTGTTGTTTTTTTGCAACCTTTGACCCCTTGACCACCTATCCACAAAAGATAGCAAAAGACCAAAGTATAGCTCCCAAAATAATGTTTGTGGCACAAATGACACTCCCATTCCCTATTACCACCATTTTTTACCCCTTGTCTATTCTTGTGGTAAATTGTAGGAGAGATTTCTTGAGGTTGAATGGGGCTTTTGTGTTGATGTTTGGTAGCTTCTTCGGATAAACCTATATATAATTATATATGATATATATAAGTTTATTATCATATGAGCGAAATATATATATATATATATGATTAAATGTTTATTATGTTAATTATTAAATTAATGAATAGACATGTGCCATGAAGGGACATGTCCCTTCTTATCCTTTTCTCAATATAAATAACAGGCCGCTGCCATTTGGAACATAAAAATACCAAAATTATGGTAGTGCTTAGTACATTTGCTGCGATCCTCCAAAAGTAAAATTTTGTAATTTTATAAGGGCTTGAGAAACGCACTCAAATATGTTAGAGGTTGCTTCATCTTCTACGTGAACCTGTCCACATCAGTTTATGACCCCCCATGACTGCCCTAGAACTAGGTGTTTTTCTTTGTGACATTTGAGTGTATTTCAACACAACATCCATGCTATGACTATCACTACTTCCCTCACTCTCACAGCTGCTTATGATTTCAGATTTTGCTTGCAAATTTAAAAAGAGGAAGTATTTCAATGCTTTATTCAAAATGCCCACCCTATGTGATGAAAAAAAATAAAAAATTGGAAACAAATGGCAACAATGTTGATTGGAAAAAAAAGAAAGAAGAAGCCTAGAATGAAGGAAATATTTTGGCAAAACCTCCTCATGCAACTCCAAATTGCTCACTTTCATCACTATAGTTGTGGAGCTATGTTTTCCCTCTTAGCAAGTATGGTAAAAATGAGAAGTAAACTTACCCTTTTTGTGTTATAATGGGCCAAATAGGGTTTCATATATTTTTTATTACCTTTTTGAACCCATGTGGGGCCCTTGTGGTCAAACCAAAATGAAAAAAAAGAAGGTTTTTTATGTTTCAACGTTGCAAATTTTTTTGGATAATTTGAGACAGCATTCTGTCGCGGGGACAGATGAGGACAACAATACTGTCCCCAATGAGGATTGCCCTCCTCAAATTTTGTTTCAAAGTTTTTTCCGTTTTGAGGACGGTACCCAAATTTTTCCACAAGGGGATGGTTTGGGAGAGCACAATTTCCCTCCCCTGCTAATATTTAATCTCCAATTTAGACAACTATTTGTTGACTGGTAAATGTTGATCTCAGTTCTTCATAGACCCCATTCGGTGAATGCCCTCTTGAAAAGTCTGATAAATGTTGATCTTAGCAATTTCATAAACTTAGCTAATATTTGAATATAGACTTAGACAAGTTTTTAATAATATATCATTTTTATATATACCGATTCATGGAAAATTTGCATTTTTTATTTATATTGAAGCTTGAATCATATACTTAAAAAATCCAAGATTTGTTTATGTTGAATTTTAAAGTTATGTGCAAAGTTATAGTCAAGTATTTCTATTCAAAGTTTAAAGATGATACATATGGGATTTTTTTTTGTTCTAGGATATAAATTGAACTCTAATTTTAACCTATACATGAAAGAGATCACCGATTTGTTTGTTACATGTTTTTTAAAGAATATTTTTTCAAATTATGTATTTTTAAAAAATTCAGAAAATTTACAAAGACTTTCTGTCTCTGGATTTTTTTAAAATTATTGCTCAGTCTCAGCTGAGCTGTTGCCAAGTCTGAGTTTTTCAACTATGTTACCAATTTCTATTTTCTATTCAGATGGCCCTTTATATCAATTTTTATTGTCTATCCAATTGTCTCTGTGAGCCCAACCCATCTCATCTCAGATGAAGATGGTTGCTAATGCCCCATCTTGATAATTTATTTTTTGGAAGAGGAAACATAACATTGTTCTATGTTTCATTGCCTTTGGTGAGCACCTTTGTGGATACATTTGCTGCTTGTTCTTGGATTATGATATAAGGCTATTTCAGGTTCTTTGTTTTTGAACTCACTTACAGTATTGTAGTTGTACTAGCACATCTTTTGATGTGCTTTGGAGTACTGGATTCTTATACAATTTTATTGCAGTTGAGTACTGACAAAAGACATGAGGTGACTTCTTTTGCTGCATAGTTAGATTGCTAGGAACCTCCAATGCTATATTGCCTCATATGATGTTTTGAAGTAGTGCCCTGCACCCTCCTGTAGGATATATAGTTCAACATTGAATGTTCTAGGCCAAGACAAAAGGAAAGTGTGGAATTCAATTTTTTAAAACTTTGACATCAAGATTCAAGACATTAAAAAAATTCAAGAAACTTGATCTCTTTCCTAAAGCAAAAGTTCCTGAGTTATTCTGAAGAATATCACCAACTCTGCATTGATTGATAAGTGATAACATATAATTTGTTTTAAGATCAAGTCTCACTATTCTGTTCGAGTGATAATATAGTACATTGTGCCCAGACTTTCCAAGACTCTCCAAGGCTTGGTGAGTCCTGAGTGTTAATTTTATAGAAGGGAACTCTGATATCATACTGATCTGAATCTGCAGATCGAACAGATCCAATATATGCATGAAATATCCCTGAATGAACATGCCTATATAATTGATTATTGTCTTCATTATGCTCGGCATCTCCTTGGGACACTTTTGTTAAAGTCTAAATGCATAAACATAGTTAGTTTAATTTCTAACTAATTGCCATCCATAAGAGACGCCGATCTTTTGAAAACAATTTGTATAGGGCCGACCTAGATAGGGGCGTGTCCTTTGTAAGGACATGTCCCTTGGGTGTTATATACATATGGGGTGTGAATGTGGATAACTGACACATATCGAAATACAAGTCTGCTCCTTTAGCATTTACTGCCTTATACGATTTATAGCAGAGAGCAACATTTTATTGCAGAACTATACATCATAGCAAGAACACTTAATATACTGTCCGGTATATATAAGGACCATCTCCAGCAAGAGTAAAGGTATTATATCAATATTGATTAATCAGAGTTTGCAGAAAACTCTAGAAACTCGGCCTAGGCAAAAATCCCCAGAAACTTAGTTTTTGCCGAGTCGTGAGTCCTGAGTCAGCCTTGCTGAGTCTTCGCTGAGTCCGAGTCCAAGTCTGGGAACTATGATATAGGATCATTATTCCACCTGTGTCTTTTATTCTAAGTTGCCGATACGGGTTCTGGTTCGGGTACGAGTATGGGGTTTGGGTACGTGGGTACGGCAATTTTTTCTCCCTTGTGGGTTCAGGTTCGTCTGCATATGTATGCTAGAACATCGAAGTTACAAATGTCAAAGGAAAGTGGTAGTCATAAATCAATAATGGCCAACAAAGTTATAAATAAAATAATTGTATCACTGATATAGTTTCAAATTAAATGCATTAGCAATTGACATCAATCCGAACATGATCAACAAACATAACTATTGGCTGGCTTTTACAAATCTATGAACAGTCATGTCCTTAGATCTACAAATAAAATAAAGTCAAACCCTGACCTTCAAATGAATCGAAGTAGATTGCTGTTCACTACTGTCATAAACTAAGGGCATTACATAAAAACAATTTTAGATTGAATAATATTACCAAGCTGTTGCAAGAGAGTATTTAAAGCTGATAGAAAGAACATACTAACGAACAAATCAGAAATACAGACATAAACTGACCTACCGCCCTGGGGTACATCTTGGGTGCCCAGGTTCACTAGAAGGACCCACAAAGAACCCAAGAAGTACCCAGGAAGAACAAGTACCAGAACTGTACCAGTACCAGGACCCAGGCCTAAACAGCAGAACCTGGTAACTAAGCTTTTATTGGGAAGTTTCACTACAAGAATATCATCATCACCATCGCCATTTTTATATTTAGTTGGATCATCGTCTCTTAATTAAAAGTCTCATAGCTTTCTTTATTTTCTAGTTCTATTTAAAACTTTATCTCTGCCAAACAATAGGTTTCCTTATTAAATGCCCATTAATGGTTGTAAATTTGCATCAGAATTGTAACTAAGAGTTTTGGACCAATCTACTTTTTTATTTGGTTGATGCATTTTATGTACCATATAGTGCTACATTTATTATTGTGACAAAGAAACTGTGTGTAATAGTTCCTACTGAACTGAGTCTTAGCTGGTTATTTTTATTGATAAAGAAATTTTACACCATCCTTATTGAGTGCAGATCTTTATTGGAGGGATTCCACGCTTGCTTTCTGCTGATAAGGTGAGGTTGTCTATAGTGCCTAGATGATGAGACTCATAGCCAAGTAGGGATACTGCATGGACTATTTTCTAAGAAGGGATCTTTGGTTTGTTCTACAAAATAAATGGAATATCTGTACTTCTGGTACATGGGGAAAATAAAATATGCAAAAGCAAATCATAAGTTTGCTTGGATTGCTAAATAGTAAATAGTTAAAGTAACTCTTTTTTACTACAAATTTAGTCTTTATTTAACATTTCATTCACTGTGACTAGTGATCATGTATACTGAGTTTGTTAACAATAACTTGTTCAGGTCAAAGAGATTGTCACTGCATTTGGACAGCTGAAAGCCTTCCACTTGGAAGTTGACACAAATGGATCTTTTGCATTCTTTGAGGTATGTTAATTTAATACTTGGCCTTGCTGATGACTGATGTTATAAGTTTATTATGTAACCAGTTCTTAGATGGCACGGTCTGGTCTTTTTTAAGGCTGACTTACCAGTTTCCACTCTGTTCTGCCCAAATACCAAACTATTTAGTTCATTTGTCTTTTAGAGAAGCTGGTGTTTTGGGTACTTAGTTACTCTCTTCCCTTGTAGCTGACTATTTTTGTTGCCTTTTTCCTTTGTTTTACCCTTACTTGCACTTTTCTTCTATGTTAGTCCACATTTGGAAGGATAGAGTATATATAATTTAGGTCATGTCATATTAAAATGTTCATCTTGTGTGCGTAGAGGATGTTATGTAGAAACAGAAATTCTGGTATCTGCACGGGTAGGAACTGTCTCAACCTACTAATTTTGGTTTGCTTTTTGGCATTAGTATTAGATCTGCTAAAGCATGACTTTCTTCTTGTTGTTGAGATGAAAAGTTTTATGTCCCATTTCAATAAACCATTTATTTTGCTCAAGTTGATTTCTATCAGCATAAGTTGCTAGTTCAGATAATGAAGTTTGCAGAGTGTTTGTGTAAGAAATCAAAATTTTAGTGCTATAGGATGCAGAGGGTGACTGGTATCTATGAGGATCCAGGAAAGCATCATGCATAGAAAATATTGAAGACGATTATTAAGATATAAATTAGCATGAGAACAAAGCTAACATTGACAAGTTCTAACAAAAGATGGTTGGAATATATGATTTGCAAAGGGCCACATATAAAATCTAATATGTTCTGCAAATGAAGCTTCAGATTTTCTCAGGGAACAGAAGTTACTTGAGATTTTCTTTTGGTCAGGATTCTGTGATTTGCAATTATTTAGTAGCCCAAACCACTTGTGATGAGTATCAGAGTTATATTAGATATCTACTTGTCACGACCCTCTAGTTGCAATGGGTTGTGCATGTACCCCTGCACTCAGATTCCAGGTTCTTATTGGCTTTCTTGTTTGTGGAGGATTATATTTGGAAACTTGTACATTGACAAATTCTAGTTGTAGTTATTATCTTGTTTAAGTTTTCCGTGTGTGAGTAATGTTGATATTCAATTGAAGGGTAGATTTATTTTGAAGGTTCTGTTATGTAGTCCGATCTATGTTACCTTGATACTGGCTTTCTTGTGAAAATATAATGCTAGTAAAACAGAGAACGCTAGTAGTCCTAGATCATCTTTACTTTGCAAATCCCTAACTCTTCACTCTAACAGGATTTGTAGATTACCATCATTATTGATTCAATTTTAATATTAAATATAAACTTGTGACAAATAGATAAACAATTATGACTGATAGGACTATCTTGAAACACGTTCAGGCTAAATTTCAAATGCTTTTAGATTTGTAAATTGTTATAGGCTTGTTTCTGATAGTTTCTTTCTTTCAAATTAATGTGTGGTTGATGTATAAACACCACAAACATTTCTTGTAGTGCTTAACAACAATTTCAATTATTGCTTTGGTGTGCATTTCTCAGTTAATTTGCAATCGTGATGGAAAGAAAACTGTTGCTGCTTTGGTTTTAATACTTATATGTTAAATTCTGAATACTTTTTGATGGTTGAAAGTAATGGATTTCGGTATGTTAGCTACATGCTTTGATTTCTATAATGGATGTCTGGAAGCACTGGATTTGTTTTTGATCCTTTACATTTATATTGGTAGCATTTTATATTTCAATAGTTACATGTTGTTCTACTTGCAGGGTTACAAAGTCTATTTGTTTTGTCTCTCTTTGTTAAAACTTAATGTAATGGTATGCATTTGATACATTGTGTGTTAAAGTGTAGACTGATGGATAGTGAATCATCTGCTGTCTCAGCAAAGACATGCTATATGGGGAAATACCAATTCTCAGGAGCAGTGTGCGGATATAATTCACGTGGAAGGTTTTAATGGTATAATTCTCAGTGGTTTATAAGGCAACCTAATATTTTTTGGACATCATTATGATCATGTGGAGGCTATCATGCTTGAGAGATATTTCATTTTATCTGATACACTAAGAATTCTTTTTACATTGTGTGCACATTATGATAAAGAACTCAAATCTGATTGTTGAAAACCTGCTCGTTGGTACTTGTGGGAAATAATCCTTTGAATGTTGGTTGGCATCCAACATGATTCGTGTAAGAAATTAGTGACCTTTTGGCGCTGATTTAATATTTTAGCCACTGATACTTTGCAAGGTAGCATAATGAAGATAAAGTGTGTGTGGGATTTTGCTAATATAGTTTATCAGGATGGACAATTGCATTTAGAATAATAACTCTTCTATTATCTGCAGTTGAGAATATCCACACCTCAACTCCAGATTGGAAAACATACTATAACTTAAAGGATGTAGAAATTTACCTTTTGTTTTCAAATTGTTGCAATCCAGCATATTTAAGTATTCAAATGTAACCAAGTGCAGTAAGCTCACTAATCAGTGGGAGCTTCATTTCATCTTAAGCGACAGTGCCCTTATGATTGTGATGTGATAAAACTATAGGTAATTGCAATACCATATAACAATATTTGATGTGTTTTCTGTTTTAGAGTTAAATATGCATTGTTATAAACAAGGTTTTCAGTTGGGAAGTTCTGTAGACAATTTGAAGGAATGCATAGTAAATGGCCAATCCAAAATAAAACTCTGATAAATTATTTAGTAGCCCAACCACTTATGATGAGTATCAAAAAATGTTTTGTATGAACCATTATACCAAAACAATTACAAAATGTCAAAATGTAGTGAAAGAGGCCTCTAATACCTCCCTAAGGAAAAGCCCTCATCACCGGAATCGCTGGACGTCTCATGGTCAAGTTCTGCTAAACTAACACCAACCAGCCCTCCATTTGAAGATGTCACATCCTCATCAATTTGTGATGGTTCCTTGGGCTCAACATCCCTTCATGCTGCTAGACTCAAAGCTCTGTGTAAAACTAGAAGATTCTCTTCTTTCCTAGAGGTAAGTCTGTTCCTGTTAAGAGAGTTGTTTAAGCTACAAGTAGACTAATTCTTCTCAGTGGTTGAAGAAATAGAAACATGAGAAAGCAAACGAATGGCTAGAGTGGCAATCTTTGAGTTTTTTCCATTGCATTTCCATCACAAAATTGGATTCTCTTATTCTATTTTTCCTATATCCATTTTAGCCACTTCAAAATAATCCCAAAGAGTGTCATATTTTGTTTAGTCAATGCAAATGGTGTCAATTGTACATCTTATAAATGCAACTAAGGAAGCTGGCATCCATCATCTTGAATTGGTGTAACTCTACCAGACGCAAGCATGTACAACTTAGGATTTAACACATAAGCAACAATGTGCAAGGGAGTGTTGAGCTTGTCCCATTTGAGTTGAATGATTGGGTGAATGTGCTCATTGTAGAATGCTAAACTGGGGTTCACTTATACAACATCCATCATCTGGTCAAGCATAGAATTGATGCACTCATATACCTCTACAAGGGTAGGTGCATCCCTATCCCTATATATAATCATCTGCAAAAATGGAGCAATGATAGAGAGTGTGTATTTTGCATCACTACAAAATACGTCACTCTTCATTATATCCTTTATTGTCGTCCCCGCCCCCCTATCTTGGCCTTAGCCTACAAGTCATAGCCATGAGTTATAGTGCCTCTTGCAACTAAATCATTCTGTCCAAGAGAATAAAATAGGAAACATATCTGGTCTTTATTGGTTTCAAAAACTTCATGCAATTAAGAACTCCTTCATGAAGCTCCTGAAGAGTTCATGTGAGGTGTGGTGGTTCCAGATAAATATCTCCACATCTCTCACATTGTAGACCACTCTTATCCAGTCAATATCTCCCATGTCCTTGAGTGCATTGTTTATGACATGCACACGCCATGGAGTTCACCAAATATGTCTTTGGGTTGGCTCAATAAGTTTCTATACAACTTTGCACACATGTTGTATCTATCACTACTTAGAGCACATGTTATTGCTCAACCTCGTTAATAGCCTTCCGAAGGACCTCAATTTCAAAATCAACATCTTTGCAATGCCTCTGTTGATTTTCTGAGAATTGTTGCAAATGTAGTTGCATTGCCTCTTCGGTATATATTTCCCAATTGGAAGCCATCTTTCTTATATTAGATGAAATATGGATAGACATGTCCCTTCACGGGATATGTCTATTCATAAGTATTTAATATATTTAACACATATATATTTGTGTATGTATATATATATATATATATATATCGCATATAAAATATAATATATATGTAATTTATCTCATATCTAATTAAATATATATCTCATATATATATATTATATAATCACATATAAAATATAATATATATGTAATATCTCTCATATATCTAATTAAATATATATCTCTCTCTTTCTCTCTCACGCGCACACACACACACACACACACACACACACACACACACACACACATATTTAGTGACTTTTATCCGATTGAAACTACACTAACATTAACACTCCCGCTTAGTTAGGGAGGATAAACACAAGACCATAATTTACCTCAATGTAATATCTTTGATTAGAAGAGATTCAATATTTTGATATCACATTTGATATCATGAGTATTGGCCTCCAAAGTATCAGCAAATGATATTCACCAAGTACTTTGAGTAATGATATTGGGAGTAATGGCCTTCTGAATGTCATGTCATATGATATTCACCATGTACTCTTTGTGCAATAGTCGCTTGAATGTCGAGTTGCAAGATATTCACCAAGTAGTGTGAGTAATGGCCTCCCAAATGTCATCTCATATGATATTCACCAAATACTCTTATGTAATGACGTCCTGAACATCAATTTGCGTAACATTCACCATGTACTCAAAATGTTCATAAGGTATGTGCACGCACATTCTCATAATGCTTACCATGTGAACATCCACCATGCAAAGTATAATCTACCAGGATCTGCATAGACATCATAGGACATCCATCATAATAGAAAATTAAAGTATTGTAAGATTGTCACCTTTCAATATCTTCTACAAATACAAGTGATAATCGTTTGGAAGTCATCACTTCCTCATGATGTACACAGGGGGCAAGCCCATTAAAAACATGTAGTCACACACATGGACTTTCAGGTTCCCTCTGAATATCAATCTTCATAACTGCTCATCCAATGTTACCTTTGAAGAGGTGTCAAACTCCCTCTGAGTCTGAAATCAATCTCCTTTTTCCTTGAATAATATTCTTGGAGCAAAAGATAAAGGCACATAGCTCTTATAGTAAGTATAAAAAAGAGAGAGAGAGACTACAATTTTTCTCAAGGATAAATAGTTCTGCTAAGACCATTCCAATAAAATATGGATAAAGTATATTTTGAACATATGTGCATATATTCAAACTTCTCTCTCTATATATATACACATATATACTATAATCTATATTTTAACATTTTATTTCTTTATTAAGACCACATATAATAATCTAAGGTGATCACAAAAATAAATAAAAGTAATACTAAAGACTTAAAAAAATACTTTTCTCATTATTTATAAAGTTCTTCTTTATCGCTCATAACCCCATACCTCTTTTCCACATCCTTATCCACAGCCATTCACCTTTCTTTAAATATGTTTGCCACTTGATTTGTGGTTGGTTCCTTGCCTACATGACATACCATTCTTGTGTTTTGGATTTACATGGTGCTTAATATGGAGAGTGCATTCCATGTAATTCTTTTCCCTTATGTAGGTTGGTAGATATGATCACTATATGTATTTGATTTAGTTTCCACGCCAACCCCTTAGGAGAGGTTACAGGCCTGTAATTATGAGTTTGGGAATATACTTATTATATTCCCTGGGTTTCATTCTGCTGTCGAACAATAAGGATCTCCCTTGATTGTCGTTCATTCCACTAAAGGTGTCTGATTTGGGTTAGACTATTGTCTTGGTGGAATCCATGTTGACACATTGAATGGGACATTCGAATTAAAAGTCACCCTCTTAATATAAGGTGGTTTTTCCATTCGTGAGTGGGATTCTTGTGGGCAATATAATCCAGTGCTATGCCCACCTCTTTTAATGGTAAATTCTTCTTTCATATTTCGACTCACTCCTTTCTTCATGAAAATTTGTTCACTTTGTCATAATATATTGATGCCTTTTCAAAGATGTTTATTTTTCTATTTACTGATTTTCAAGCCTTGATATATACACTTGCAGATGGTATGTGATGATTGCAGATTTAGTGCTACCAGGATGCTTGTTAAATATTTCCATATTCCCTAGCAATCAACTCAGCAAAATCGTATTCCTGATTGAATTTATCTGCTATAAATTTTGGGTTCGGCACCATCGAATTTGAAGTATACAGACCACAGACTATTTTTCTTAATGTTGAGTCCAGATATTGGGATGATCTTTGATAAAAATGCTTTCCATATTCTCTCTGAATATAAAGCTTTCTCCCAAATCATGACAAACAACTTCAAATCTTAGATTTGTTTGCAGGACTCGGCTTCCATCCTTTTATCTTCTCTCCAGTGAATCCCTAATACTTCTTTTGAATGGGATAACATAGACGTTACATATTATTTCAGGGTAGTAATTGGTACTTACATGCCTGTCTAACATTTTTATATCTGTTTCTGTATTTTATTTGTTTAACATTTTCCTTTTCATTTCAAGAAGCAAAATTGCAAATGCTCAATCTGGAGTTGTTATTTGTGTTGATTATTCCCTGAACCTCATATATAATGGCCTTAATTTTTTTTAATATTGGTCTTTGCATTCTTTATTTACAGGCTGGCTCTGGTAGCATGTTGATTTTCTGAGGATTGCTGCAAATGTAGTTGCATTGCCTCTTCGGTATATATTTTCCAAACGGCAGTCATCTCTCTTATATTAGATGAAATATGGATAGACATGTTCCTTAATGGGACATGTCTATTCATTAGTATTAAATATAATAGTATTTATTCATTAGTATTTAATATAATAGTATTTTATTTAAGACACATTTATATATTTGTATATAAATATCACATATATCTAATTGAATATATATCTCATATATATATTTAGTGAGTTCTATCCAATTGAAACGACACTTACATTAACAACCTCTAGAATCAACTCTCCAAAGAAAGGATGGGCTTTGTCCATCCACCCATCCATAACTATGTTGGATCTAGGCCCCAGCCAATATGCCTTCATTGTCGCCATCAAAACTTTGATCTTGGAATAGTTCTTATCCAAGATCGTGGTCCTCAGATTGTGCTGATTTGGTGGCACAAATGATGGTCCTCCCCTTGCCACCATAGATATCATCTCCTTGCACAAATGAGATTCATTTTACGTTTGACAAATAACATATTTAAGCTGTAATTCCTTAGTTCTCTTCAAAACATCAACACTAAGAAGTATGTGGATTTAGTTGTTGCATGACATTTGACACTAATCTGCAAGTAGTCTTCTGTAAGGCTTCAAGACCCCATCCATATCTTATCTTAGGATTCACCTACCTTGTGATGATTTACTCTGCCTCTCCATGCACAACACCAACATATCCTCTTAAGGGGCTATAATTAGTGACTAAAGAGTGATAAAGGATTAGGTTATGACTAGGCTAGGAGTATACTAATATCTCCTGTTTAATGGAATATTTAAATATTCAACAATGTAATTGATTTTCCTATTATTAAGTTTTAACAGATATAAATACTACAACATATATATTAGACCACTTCCCTAAGCCTAGTGGTTGGTCATGGAAGTATTGTGCTACAGCGCTTGGGAACTATCTACAAGCAGGCTCTCTCAAGATATTGGGAGTGGATGTTCATACTCATCTTGGGATTTTTCCCTAGGCATTGGAAATACATGTCATTGCACATATGGTAACTTGTCCGTCTTGTGAGGAATTACTTTGCCCCTCCCTATAAAACGCTACTATCTTTTCGAAGTCATTAACCAAAAGACCAAGGACAAGGCCACTGATTATATTGGTCTTTCATGTATTACAAATGTATATGCATATGGGTGAATTTAAGCATGGCTGGCATATAGCTCCAAACTTCAGCATTATGCATACATTGCAAGACCACAATATGTGTATTTGAATCTGTTGTGTATTCCATTGCTTATTTAGTCTTAGTTGCCTCCTTTCCATAAATCGACCTTCTCTTTATATTTCTCTGTGTGAGGGAGAGCTCATACCTTTTTATCATAAGTTCCTTTCGGCAAGAAACACAAGCTTTCACTATTAGCACCCTTAGCACCCTTGAAGTAGTGCAGCTCTTTATTATTTCTGCTCTATGAAAGGGACACAACCTTCCACAATCAGATCTACACTTCTTAATATCTCTTTCAAATCAGATCGTTAATTCTTATTTAAATCAGAACTATGCTTATGATTCCTTCTTTTCTGATTGCTGAACAAACACTTTTTATTTTCTTCATCCTTTTGGGATGCCCATTTCAAATGAATCCCCCATTTATATCTTACTATATAAGGGAGAGGTCACTCCTCTTCAACATGACTGCCTTTTGGCAAGAGTTATGACCCTTCATAATTGTCCCTCTTTTAAAAAGTCACAACCCTTTCATAACCACAACTCTTTCGAAAAGTCTCAACCCTTCAATTACAACCCTTTCTAAGAGTTGTAACTCTTCATAATCACAACCCTCGCGAAGAGTCACAACTTTTCATAATCACAACCCTTTTAAAGAGTTACAACCCTTCACAATTGTTTCTTTTTGAAAAAGTCACAGCCTTACTTTCTTCTCATTAGTTTCTTCATCCATTAACCCTTCTTTAACTCTTATGCCTTCCTTTTCTGCCTTCCTCTCTATCCCTTTCAAATGAACTCTCCTCTCTTTTATATCTAATTTTAAGGGAATTACAATTGATCCCTTGAATTTGCATTAAATTTAGTTAATTTATTTATATTATATCATATTATTCCTTGCTTTTATTTTATTATTATTATTTATTTTTAAATGCTATTTAAAAAGGGGACATCATCAATGGTCCTCCCCTAGACACCACTGATATCATCTCCTTATAATAAGAAAATCAAGCTAAATGAAATGGATGCCATTGACAAAGGAGAACTAGCTGTCATCTCTGTCATCCTCCAATTGCACATTGAACAATGCAGCTATGGGTTTACTTTGCAACTTGCATTTCCCCTTTTCCTCTCATGATTGGGCCACAACACTATGAGTGGACAAAGGTCTTGACATCACACTTGCTCTCCCATGCAATGTATGACTAGAAGCATGTGGCTGGTTCTGCTGAACTTGTATCACATAGTACAAAGTAGTAGGCATTGCAAGTGCACTGTCGTTAGGAGCACCCCAAAGCTTGTTGATCTCAATTCTATATTTTACATTTGTAGATTGTTTCAAAAATACACATGGGTCCACATCTTTTCATTGAATAAAGAGGAAGTATGCATTAACTCTAGTAATGCTGCCAAATAATTCTACAACATAGATGTTGCATATCAATTTCCTTGTGCCACCACCTATCCTCGATGTGCCTACTATTTTCGTTGTAAATTGTTTGAGAAAAGAAGGATCAAAAAGACCTTTTGTAAACTTTGCTAGTGGTTCAGAGGGACAATCTGTAGAAGCTGGTGCACTTGCCGTGGAACTAGTTGTATTTTAGGATTAGGCCTATGTCACCCACCTCAGCTTTAGGTTCATATTCTTATTCACTTCCACTATGAGAATGAGTTTCTATCTCACCATCTCTCGTATCATGAGAGCTCATTGTAACACAGCATTTCACAAAATAAATTCAACAAACACCTAGTTTCAGTCCAGTTCTAAGTTTAACAAATATCAAATCTAAAAACAAGATTTAAAGTTCAATGTTGAATTTTGAGGGCAAAATGAAGAGTGATTCCAATGTTCTGTAATGTTGGAATCATTCTTCAGTTTGCCCTCAAGATTCAACATCGAATCTGATTTTGAAAATGAAACAAGAAAAAACAAAAAAATTGAAAATCAGAAATGAAATAAACAAAAAACAACAAAAAAACTATCTCGTGCTTGAAAAATCTCTTTAAGGTTGGATAGAATCATTCTTTTCTTCTTCTTGCTCCTTGTGATTCCTCTTTCACTTGTGCTCAATCTCTCCTTTAACTTCCTCAATCACTTTTCTTCTTTCATTCTTCACCCTTTTCTTCTTTCATTCTTCACTCTTCTCTATTGAAGAAAATCAGAAGAAAAAAAATTGTTAGTAAAAGAGAGGGTTCAAGGGGGTTTTGTAAGCGTAGAGGGCATTTTATGAGACCTCAAATCAGGATTTGACTCTAGCCCCAAGAAATCATTTGAAAGAAGCTTTTTTTTTCTTTAAATTGCCTTTTTGGATGCCTTAGGATGGAAGACTCCCACTCATCTCTAAGATTCTTGAGGGAAGCCTAGGTGTCGTCGAGACACTAAGCGATCTTTTCCATCTCTAGGCATCCCAATGACAATGGTGACATGGTGGGGGGATGCCTTGTCCTTGTCTTTGTGTCACAGGGGTCCAATGTGGAGGGGGGATGTGTCCTGAGGTTTATTTGGTCTTAACATGTTTTTATTGACAATTTTTTAGTATACTACAATCACAGACCACAAATCAGCTCATCACCTACTTTCACAATGGTTTCTCCAACCAAGTGTACCAATCAGGGGCTTGGTCTTCATAGTTCTAGACACACTGGGTTTGTGAGGCCTCACAGGGTTTACACACAACAACAACCCTCCACTTCTAGTGTTTATTAGAGACGACTCATGACCTCCTCTTGCTCCAGATTACATCCTTCAGTTTTGGACTTCTTCTCAACGAGAAGGAGAGACTTTTGCTTTCATTTTGTTGGGCGTTGTTTTTCTCTTTTCCTAGGACACCATTGAGGCGTTCTCGACATTGGCTGGTCTTTTGTTGTATGTTTGTAGTCTCTTAGACCCTCTTTGTGGTCTCTTGTTTGACATTAATAAATTTATGATATCTCATCTTATCTTAGTTAGCCAAGGATATCAATTGATTGTTGTAGTTTAGGGATTTTTAGAACTAACTTTTACATAGTTATGTTACAAAGTTCGATGGCAAAGGAGGAAGAAATTGGAAATTGCAAAGGTTTACAAAGTATTCGGAAAGGAGAAAGATGTTGTATTTTGCAAAGGTTCATAAATTTAGTCACCAAGGATGAAGCCAAAATTAGATCTTTTATGAAATGCCCTTTGGAGCTGCCCGTTGTGCAAACCAACTCATGGGACATTGTCTTGAATAATAGGAAGTATAGGTGAACAAATCAAAGCATACAAATTTTTTTTCTTGTAGATAACTAATGTGTATCATTTTATGGTTCATAATTTATAGTTGATTACATATTAATTTCCTTAGTTGGAAGCACTATTGAATACATGAACTATTAAGATAACAAGATCATTGTAGATGAGAACTTGAATAACGAGTCCTATTTGTGAGAAACATTTGTAATTTAGTGTGTTCAAAAATTTTCATATAAGTTTGTATTATTGTTGACAATATAGTGAATACGAAGAGGAGGTTGTAAATGGCCTAAAATAAACTCTAATCGTGCTCACATTCGAAAGTGGTGCAAGGTTGAGACAAAATGCTAGGGTCTAGCACTAGAAAATTAGAGGTATTTCCACTGCAATCCTCTCACCAAGAAGCTACAAAGAAGACATTCAAAAGTGTCAAGTAACAATTGCAATTAGAGAGGTCAGATCTACTTTGTTGCATGGTACTTGGGTTGGTCTCCCTTGGATGACTAGTTGTGAAGCAAAAAACCTCCCTCTTAATTGCTTGCAATAATGATGCTTCTTTACTCAATCTTTAGGTTTTATTCTTATAATGCTTGTTGAGAGATTGTCTACAACCACCACAATAATTCTCATACTATCCTTTGAGAAGAATAAATTGGGGTTGAGGTAACACCTTGCTACATGAATGGGTTGGTGAAATTATTCTTCCAACTCCTATCAGTTTTCTCCCAATTCAAATTAGGTTTTGTTTCCTTTATAGTTTCACATAGTTGTATTGATCTTGTCCATGGCCTTGACAAAAGAACACATTGTTTTTTCTCTCCATCCACAAAGTGCAAGGCCCTCACAAAAGACTTTGGTACCTACGAATAAATTGAAGCAATGATGAAAACAAATACGTTAAAAAATTAATTTAAAGATACAAATTGAAATGTAACTTGAAGTTACCTTGATTTTTGTAGTGTCTTTATGACATGATAAAAGGATTGACCTTTTGTCTCTCTCTCCATCAGCCTTCTTTCAAAAGGATGAGTTCAACTATGCTTGGCTCACAAACATCTACATCAAACAAGTCAACAAAAACATGTTGGATGCCTCTTCTAAAGTACTCTACTTGCAACCACATGTGTAGTCACAATATTAATTACGGGATGCAAAACATGTGAATGTCCACCTCTAACTCAATCTCCTTTACCATATTCTCAAATGAATTTTACATAGTTTGAGGTAAAAACACTATGTAGATTTGAAGCCATTTGAAGTTTGACAAGGGAATGGTTCCTTGCATTCATAATATAAACACCTCCTTTGGTCACCCTTTTTTTGCATTTTGTGTCTCATTTTGAACAATTACCCCTTATTTTATAAAGAGTGTGCATTTTGTTTCGTTTCCTTGTAATTAATGAAGCCACTACCAAATTCTTTGAATATGGATTATTTGCCACATTTAAAGGAAGATTGTTGTACAATTTTTTCTTACTAGTAATATCTACATATTCTGCTTTCCCTTGTTCCATTTTGTGCTCAAATGAACACTATGATCCGAGGGTGTTTATTGGAACAAAAGAAGGCTTGTAATCAGACTTGTCAAGCTAGATGAAGTGGTTGTGTTGTAAATCATTGAACCGATTGGAGTCCACAATCATTGTTATATCAATCTCTTTATCATACACCATTTTGTCATTTATGATTGTTATTATGGTGTTTTGTCCTCGTCCTCTCCATTTTCTTCTGTCTTGTCAATGCAAGAACCACGCTATCTCTCATTCTTTCTCATCCTTGAAGTTTTGGCATAGTTTGATGTTGCCTCCAATAATATGTATGATACAGTATTTGAGGAGATTGATTCCTTCACTCACTTTTACCCTGCAATATGAAATTAAAAAACCCAATTGAACTTAGTCTTGGTATACCATGCTTTAGTGGCATCTCTAGTAGGTTGAATTAGATGACATGATGCAACTGTATGCTATGTGAAACCTTGATGCTTGTAAAATCAGAAAACATATTTTAATGCAGAAAGATAAGTTGACATTAGAATAGTGTTTGAAAACTTAAAGAACAATTGCAATTCCATTTTATAAGACTCCGACATGACAAGTTGATTTTTCATTTCAACTCAGACTTAGCACTTAGATTGGGTGTGTCTCAACAAATTGAAAAAACCATGACATATATATATATATATATATATATATATATATATATATATATAAATATATATATATAAGTAGATCATGCAGTCTTTGATAAGTAACATTTAAAGACAATAAAATAAATAAATAGAAGCTGGTTTGATCATACTGTAGACCCTCAAATTTTGTAAATACATGTAGTTGCACTTTTGCATTATGATCAAAAGATCATTCTGTAAAATGCAAGTATCCTCCCTCCTTGCTCTTATGGTCTTTATGATATATCTATATCGTGTCTCTCATCATTAATTAAACATCAAAATTTGTTTAATTAATCACTAATGTTTCTCTTTGATTCACATCATATCCTATTAGTTAGACATAATCAACCACTTACCAAAATCTTCATCATTATTTCAAAAACCTTATCAAAGTCATCAAAATCAATTCAAATTCACATCAAAATCAACATCATTTCAAAATCTTATAAAGTCATCAAAACCCTATCAAAATCAGTTCAAACCCCCATCAAAGTCATCAACATGGATTTAAATTAGTCAATTAGCCCGTCTTAAAAATAAACAACCCTCGATTTGCCCTAAACTGTAAGTCCTGATGAATAAATAAGATTTATTTATCCCTCTCCTAAGTTTGACAATTAATTAATTCTACATTAATTAGTTGTCTAATTCATGATATATGGGATTTCCTAATTTCATAAATGCTAATTATTAATTTGAGGAACAAATGCTTTTCAAAATGAAATATTTATTCACTTTTCTCCATAGGAGTCGAACCCTATTAAATATCTTCCACTCCCTCTATTCTAACCTCCATTCTCGTACACCTTCCTTTTCCAATTTTCACATCAATTTTGTCTCTCTTTTAAATCCCCCTTTTAATTTGTGCATTCTAAATGCACTCCAAACATTATCATAGTTATGACACATTATCAATTGTGATTCAATTAGCCAATTGGAGAATTAACCTTCAAACTTTATAAATTGTATTCATTTCTTTTGTTCTTGCCAAACCACTATCTTCAAACTTTATAAATTGAACTATTTTCTTTCATTCCTGCCAAACCACTATCTTTAGAATCTTCTGATTATCGTTCTCATTTGGTTTCATAATTGAGTGCATATTCTCATTATCATCTAGTTATCTCACCGCGGCCTTTTTCTCAGTGGGCATTTGATCTCATATAAAAGATTAGCCCAGCTTCAGCTAATAACCACAAGTACACTATTACTGCTGCTGATTACCTTACCAAATGGATTGATGCCATCCCTATGACTTATATTTCTGGTAAGAAAATTTTAAAATTCATTCTGAACAACCTCATAGTTGTTGTGGAGCTCATTTGTCTATTGTTACTAACAATGGTCGCCCTTCTAAGAACAAGGATGTTGATGAACTTTGTTAGAAATTTAAAATTCAGTGCAAGTATTCTTCCATCTACTATCCACAAGGTAATGGCTAAGTTGAGGCTTCCAACAAGACATTAATCAAGATACTCAAAATGATTGTCAATGATGCTGATCCAGATTGGCAGATGTACCTAATTCTAGCTTTGTGGGCCTAGAGAACCAGAATTGACACTCCCACTGGTGCATTTCCTTACTCTCTAGTATATGCCATTGATGCTATTTTACCTCTTGGAGTTGAAATTCCATCACGGAGAGTATCCTTGTAACATATAGTTGATGATGAGAACTATAAAGCATCCAGACTCCATTAGCTTGAAATGATAGATGAGTGAGGACAAGCCACCTTGGTCCATTTGCAATTATATCAAAATCGTCTTCGAAGAAGTTATAATAAGAAAGTCAGAGATTGCCATTTTGAGATCAGAGATTTGGTCCTAAAAATGAGCTCCAAGGATCAACAACAATGACAAAAGTTAGGAAAGTTTGAATCAAACTGTTTGGGAACCTACATGGTCACTGCAACATATGGGTCTGGTGTTTATTAACTTGCAACAATGGATGGAGAACCATTCTTAGTTGCAGTGAACAACATGCACCTACACGAGTATTATACGTGATTTCTAAAAAACAACAAATTTCTAGAAAAATAACAAAAAAAATGTCAGAAGGAAAAAAAAAAGCTGCCTTGATGAAAATTTGGCAAACAGGGACCACATATAGCAAGCTGTTGCTTTATCATCTATCTTGACTCTCTGATTTGTATCCACACTTCTTGATATATCTTCCGTCACATTGCAACCCTAGTGCCCTTTTATAGCCTATTGATGTTTCATGTAATGTCCATTGCTTAGCCAATATGTATATATCTTGTCCTTTGGCCTTTGCACATAGTCTAGGGTCAATTTTGGAGACAACATGCAAATATTTAATGACCTGAAAAAATTCTAAAAACATCTTATACTATCCCCAAAAAAGTCAATTAAAAATGTATAATGTCCTAAAAAATCAATACAAAATTGAATATGATTCTGAGAAAAGTCCCTAAAAATAAAAATGAGTCCTAAAAAATCCTAAAAATTGTAAAAAGTCATGAACAATCCCTATCAATTGTAAAATGTCCTAAAAAAGCACAAAAATTAAATAATTTCAAAAATCATAATTGAAAAATCCAAATCATAAAAAAATAGTGTTACACGGGGACTTGCACACCCTTCCCAAACCTCGGATTATCCGTCCTCGAGATG
The DNA here is from genome assembly GCA_028749045.1 of Cupressus sempervirens. Classification (NCBI taxonomy): domain Eukaryota; kingdom Viridiplantae; phylum Streptophyta; class Pinopsida; order Cupressales; family Cupressaceae; genus Cupressus; species Cupressus sempervirens. The sequence goes on from CM053793.1 coordinate 269,580,230, forward strand.
TCCCCGCACCGGTTATTTACCCAAGTACCCCACCTCCGCCATTCCCCAACCATGCTGCCGTTAGTATGGGGACTTGGATTTCTATTTGACTTTTGTTTTTTGAATGTTACTATTGTGTATGTAATATGTTACTATGTTGAATGTTCAATGGTTCTAGTTCATGTTGCAATTTGCCTATGTTCAAGTATTTTAATTTGGTATGTTCTACTGAAACATCATTTTATAACAAGTATTTCAAGTTCTATATGCATACTATACAACACTCCTCCCTGCCCCATCCTCCCCTTGCCACCGTCCCCTGGCTGTCCCCTGGCTGTCCCAAAAATGAGGCCCATTTTCATTCATCATGGTATCTCGTTCCAACGTCCTGCTGTCCCTACGTGCCCCGGTACTAGGGTAACATTGTAAAAAATCTGCAATAAATTTGTACATAATGCTCTTTATGTCTTTAGGACATCATTTCCTTTTATGGGAGATAGACTTCAAAGTAGATGCCAACTAGAGATTGATAAACAAAGTTGCATTAATGAAGTCATGCATTAAAAGGATGGTCTATCCAATCTTATCAACACTCAAACTGATTGGACTTGTTCAATCTTTCATCTTATCAACCTTTTGACAATCTTTCAATTAAGCATTATCAATCCTTCAACAATCACCATTTTGTCTTAAATTGGGTGTTGTATTTTGGAAGCCACATGACATTAGTCTTAGACAAGGTACTTCATGCCTTAAACTGGACCCTATCATGGTCATCCTTTCAAAGCTCAAATAGACACTTAACAATGACAGTAATATCAGAATGGTTGTTGGCTCGCTTGGTCCATGAGTCTCATCTTCAATTGATTTATCTTTTATAATGTTTGTATGGTACTCAAGGGTATCATTGAGCAATGGGAGCGGCCAAGACATTTCATGATCCTTTTATGTTTTGTCTTCTATTTGTGGGATGTTCTCATAAAATTTTGGGGCAATTATGTTTTGGGTGTTTGTGATAAGTACGTTCACTCTGGGAGCGTTGCACATACCTTGACTCTTAATTATACTATTTTGCTATGTTACCGAATTCTTCCTTGGCAAGCCCAAAGTCTGGTCTGATTCTTGCAAAAGTCTGGTCCTTATCATGTTTTTGTAAAAGTCCGTCAAAATTCTGTTGGACGAACCCAACACAAATTTTGCAGTTTCTATGGCAAATTGCCAAATCTGCAGCAGGACCTAGACTGAAGTTTACCAAAAAATTGAATTTTTATACTCTGTTAAAGTTGTTTTTGGTCTATCTTAGTCAATCCAATCCTCCAACCCTAAATAGACCACAAAAAAGGCTACAAGGAGAAAGCATAGTGCTATGTTGCTTTACTATTAGCATAGTGGTGTATGAACTTATTTTCTGCTGCATACATATATAAAAAAAACGTTTTTGTACAAACGAATCCAAAACGAATTCAAACTCACCCCCAAAAAATCTTCAACAAATTTTGAACCTGAATCTCGAACCCGCATTCGAACCCAAACTTGAACCAACAACTTAGCTATTTTGCTTTAGGGTGGATGGGATCATTGCTTGTTTGTAGCATGTTTGTTTTCTGCAAAAGGATTACCTTATCACTTTGGCTTTCTGTGCTTTGGCGAAATGCATCCAATTTGCCATATTAAATAAAGCTCTTGTGACATAAATGCACTTGTGAAAGCAATTCTTATCTTTTGCTAACATTCCCTTCGTCTCATTTATGCTTTTTGCTAACACTTCCGTAGTCAATCCTTGGAATCCTCTTGATCTTGTACTCTAGTACACAAAAAACAAATGTATCTTGCATTTAAACATTGTTAAGGTTTATACACGTCATAATTACATGCAATTCTCATCTTTTATTAACATTCTCTTCGTCTCATTTCTGCTTTTTGCTAACACTTCCTTAGTCAGTCCTCTTGATCTTGTACTTTAGTACTCAAAAAACGAATGTGTCTTGCATTCAAACATTGTTAAGGTTTATACATGTCATAATTTGATGCAGGAGCATCCAGAGGTATAAGGGCAATCCTGTGTCACCCAAAAAAATGTACTTAGACATAGTTTCTGTTTCATGTGTTTTCATTTTTGGATACCCATTTGGGCCAAATAAAAGTTCCAACTCTCACAGTTCCACTATCAGTGTTCGTGTAAATCCCGTAAAAATAGGAGTATGTAATTGAGCCATCATTTTGGTGAACTAGGAGGTGTAAATTGGCTAGATGAATGTAATTGTAATTTAGAGCATTCCAGAAAAAGAATCAGGTCCAAAGGCCCCACGGTTTGAAAGTTATTGCAGTTTTTCGGGTTGTGGAGACCTTCTAAGAATGCTTCAAAGTCAGGTTAGGGGCATTAAATGACCTCGAAAAGGGCCGCAAAATGGGGGACGAGCGAAGCTTGTCCATAGGGCTATAGAGCGCTTCGAGAGCTTTCCGAAAATGTAAATGGTTCATCAATCGGAGCTACGGTTCAAAAGTTATGCCTCCCGGAAGTTCGGTTACCATTTCTAGATTCTTCTAGATTTGCATCGACTTCTAACGCAGCTTCTGGAACTTTCTATTTGGCGGTGGATGCCTACTATCACTTTCTAGAATGTACTCCTAGTCCTTAACCCTTCGGGGTCTATTTAAGGAGATTTTTGGCATTGTAAAAGGCAGTTTCGAGTGGGGTTTGAGAGGAGGTACTGAAAGGAGAAATTATCTCCACATTTATGCTATTGTAAGCCCTTATGGCATGTTTTAAAGTTTAGTTTCTCTGTACTGAATGTACTAGCTTATTTTTTTCAGTTAATACAATTTCCTCTTTTCTGTTGTGTTCATTCTGTTCTTGGGTTGTGTCCCCATCAAGTGGTATCAGAGCTGGTTTTCCTGAGTGTGTAGACAGAGCGTCGACTGTGAGGCAGTTTGCACCAGGACTGTGTGGTTGTGGGTTCGAGTTAGAAGATGCCTCCACGAAGAGAGCGTGGCGGAAGGGCTAGAGCTATTAATCCTGAGGAGGTTCGAGCCCTCCAAAGGCAGGTATAGGCATTGCAAGAGGAGCTCCGTAGAGGAGCAAATGTTACCACAGGTGACGACAGTGAGGATGACAATGAAGAAGAAGAAATGGGACCAGAAGGGGAATTTGACGGGGAAGTTCTGAATCATGTAGAGGAAAGGCTTTTTAGGGCCATTACTAAGTTTGGGAAAAGACCTACAATTGAAGTGGGTGTATTTTCAGGAAATTTGAAACCAGATGAGTTGATCGATTGGATCAATGAACTGGAAGAATACTTTAAGTATGAGGATATCAGGGACCCAGATAGGGTTAAGTTTGCAAAGGCCAAACTGAAAGGCCATGCCAAAATCTGGTGGCAAGAGGTTCAATTGGAAAGAAACAGAAGAGGAAAGGAGAAGATCACAAGATGGGATCGCATGGTGGACAAATTAAAGAAGCAGTTCATTCCTGTGGACTACGAGCTTGATTTGTTTAAGAAGATGTATGGGTTAAAGCAAGCAGGAAGATCAGTCCAAGAATATACAGAGGAATTTTACCGACTCTTGATTAGAGTGGGGCATGTAGAAGCAAATAAGGAGAAGATTGCTCGTTATATTAGTGGGTTGCGACCTAGCATCCAGGAGGAATTAAGTCTGGTAAGAATGACCAGCGTTGAAGAGGCATACCAGTTTGCCCTACAAGTTGAAGAGAAGCTGAATAAAAGGTTTGAAGGAAGACAAAGAGGGCGCGGTCAAGGAGGAAGGGGAAGTGGTAGATCATCTGGAGGCCGCAATGAAATCCAAAAGAAAAATGAAGATGTGGGTATTAGCAGGAACCAGAGGAATGAGGGTTTCAATCGCTCCCATGATCAAGACTTTGGAAATCAGAGAGGAAGAGGTAGTGGACGTGGACAAGGAAGAGGAGGCTTTCGTGGTACCTGTTTCCATTGCAATGAAGAAGGTCATCGTGCCTTTGAATGCCCTCAACGACAAGGAAGGACAGATAGGAGAGCTGAGGGCCAAGCTAGGGTTGCTCATGTGGATGAGGATGCACAATCATCACATTCAGAGGATGCAGAAAGAGGAGAGACCTTGGTAAATGAAAGAGTCCTACTAAGTGGTGAGATTGAACCAGGACAACGGAGGAGTTTGTTCCGTACCAGATGCAAGTGTGAGGATAAATGTTGTGATGTGATCATTGATGGTGGTAGCACTGATAACTTGGTATCAGAAGAGATGGTCTCTAAGCTGAAGCTGAAGAGGGAGAAACATCCCCAGCCCTATCGGATTGCTTGGGTAAAAGATGATCATAAGGTCCTGGTAAGTGAACAATGTTTAGTGAAATTCAAAATTGGGAGTTACCATGATGAAGTTCTCTGTGATGTTATTCCGATGGATGTTTGCCATCTATTGTTGGGTAGACCATGGCAGTTTGATAGACATGCAGTACATGATGGGCATGCAAACACATACTCTTTGACAAAGGATGGAGTTCGCCACAAATTGAAGCCCATGAAAAAGGAAGGTGAAAAGGTATGTAGCAGTGCTAGGATTTGTCTTGTTGATGGAGGGAAGTTTTTAGATGGCATGAAGCATCAGCATATGTGCTATGCTTTGATCCCTAGGAAAGATAAAGAAGGTAGTAGTGAAATACCACTTGAAGTTTCAGATTTACTAGGGGAATTTGGAGATATTATCTCTGATAATGTTCCAGATGGATTGCCACCAGTAAGGCAAATCAGTCATTAGATAGATCTGATTCCAGGAGCTAGTTTGCCTAACAAGGCTACTCACAGGATGACTCCTGCTGAAACAGAGGAGCTAAATAGACAGGTTCAGGAGCTTTTGAGGAAGGGCTTGATTCGAGAGAGCCTGAGTCCATGTGTAGTACCTGCAGTACTCGCACCAAAGAAGGATGGAGAGTGGAGGATGTGTACAGATTCTTGAGCTATAAATAGGATAACCATCAAGTACCGGTTTCCTTTGCCAAGGATGGATGATCTTATGGACTGCTTGAGTGGAGCTTAGTACTTCACAAAGATAGATCTCAAGAGTGGCTATCATCAGATACGGATTCGAGAAGGAGATGAGTGGAAAATAGCCTTCAAGACCAAGGAGGGTCTTTATGAGTGGTTAGTCATGCCCTTTGGATTGACAAACGCCCCAAGCACCTTCATGCGGCTCATGAATGAGGTACTTAAGAAGTTCTTGGGAAAATTTGTTATTGTCTATTTGGATGATATTTTAATTTTCAGCAAGACTTTGGAAGAACATTTACTGCATATGCGTAGTGTCCTTGAAAGGCTAAGGGAAGAGAAACTATTAATTAATCTGAAGAAGTGTATCTTTGCAAAAAGGGAGTTAGTCTATTTGGGGTTTGTTATATCACCTGAAGGTCTCAAAATGGATCCAGAGAAGGTAAAAGCCATCTTGGAATGACCTACTCCAAGGTCTGCTACTGAGGTAAGATCATTTCATGGTCTTGTTAGTTTTTACAGAAAGTTTATTAAGAATTTCAGTGGCATATGTGCACCCCTAACTGATACAATAAGAGGGGATAGAAAAGAGTTCAAATGGACTGCAGCAGCTGCGAGAAGTTTTGAATTGCTAAAGAAGAAAGTAACAGAACAACCTGTGTTGGCACTTCCAGATTTTAGAAAGGTTTTCCAGGTGGATTGTGATGCCAGTGGCAGCGCTATTGGGGCTGTATTAAGCCAAGAAGGTAAGTCTATTGCATATTTTAGTGAAAAATTGAATGATGCAAAGAAGTATTCTGTTTATGATCAAGAGTTCTATGCAATAGTTCAGGCCTTAAAGAAATGGAGGCATTATTTATTGCCAAAAGAATTTGTTTTGTATACTGATCATCAGGCATTACAGTACCTAAATAGCCAAGGTAAATTGAATCAGAGGCATATGAAGTGGGTAGAATTCTTGCAGAGTTATACATTTGTGTTGAAGCATAGAAGTGGAAAATCTAACAGGGTTGCAGATGCACTAAGTAGGAGACAGTTGTTGCTTACAGTAATGCAGGTTGAAGTAGTTGGGTTTGATGAACTCAAGAAATTGTTCCTCGAGGATCCTGATTTTGCTGAAGCATGGAAAGCTTGTAAAGAACCTGTTGTTGTAGATAGAACCAAGTGGTTCGACTATTTGATTCAGGATGGCATGTTGTTCAAAGGTAGTCAATGGTGCATTCTAAGGAGTTCCATGAGGGAAAATCTGATTAAGGAGAAACACAGTGGAGGGATGGCAGGACATTTTGGTCGAGATAAGACCATTGCCATTCTTAGAGAACATTATTTTTGGCCTCAAATTTCACAGGATGTGAAGAAGTTTGTAGAGAGTTGCTAGGTTTGTCAAGTTGCCAAGGGGTTTAGTCACAATACTGGCCTATATCAGCCATTGCCTGTTTCATCAAGGCCATGGGAGGACATAAGTATGGATTTTGTTCTTGGATTGCCAAGGACACAAAGGGGTAATGACTCAGTATTTGTGGTGGTTGATAGGTTCTCCAAAATGGCACATTTCATTCCATGCCACAAAACTCATGATGCTGTCCATATTGCAGACTTGTTTTTCAAAGAGGTGGTAAGACTACATGGACTTCCAAGGAGTATAGTTTCTGACAGAGATACTAAATTTGTGGGGTATTTCTGGAGGACATTGTGGAAAAAGTTGAGAACAAACTTGAAATTCAGTTCCACGCATCACCCACAGACTGACGGCCAAACAGAAGTGGTAAACAGAAGTCTGGGCAATTTGCTGAGAGGTTTAGTTGGAGATAATCCCAAGGGATGGGATTTGATTCTACCACAAGCAGAGTTTGCTTACAATAATTCTATAAATAGGAGTACTGGAAAATCACCATTCCAAATTGTATATGGGAATAGCTCAAGGACTGCACCAGAGCTGAGGAAGATAGAACAAGGGGAGAGGACAAGTGCTGAAGCTGAAGAATTTGCTGAACATATCAAGCGCCTACATGAGGAGGTTCAAGCACACATTACCAAGATGAATCAAGAGTATAAAGCTAGGGCTGAGAAGATATAAGGAATTCCAAGTAGGAGATTTAGTCATGGTGCACTTACGAAAAAAAAGATTTCCAGCCGGTACTTACAACAAGCTGAAAATGAAGAAATTTGGCCCCTGCAAAATTCTGAAGAAACATGACTCAGGAAATGCATATGAGGTGGAGTTGCCAGATGGTATTCACATTTCTCCTATTTTCAACATTGCAGACTTAACAGAGTATCACGATGATGGTGCAGATGACGAGCCATGTCCAATTCCTGCTTCTAAGAAGGAGGAGATAGAAGACATTCTAGATCATCGTGTGGGTAGGAGTACCAAAAATAGGCAGTATGAAGAGTATTTGGTGAAGTGGAAAGGACGGTCGATCGAGGACTCAACTTGGATTTCAGCAGCTGAGGTTTCCCATTTGGGATTTCCTCTACCATTCATAAAGTGACAGGATTACTTTTCAATCTACCCTGGGTGTCTGATGCAGGAGCATCCAGAGGTATAAGGGCAATCCTGTGTCACCCAAAAAAATGTACTTAGACATAGTTTCTGTTTCATGTGTTTTCATTTTTGGATACCCATTTGGGCCAAATAAAGGTTCCAACTCTCACAGTTCCACTATCAGTGTTCGTGTAAATCTCGAGAAAATAGGAGTATGTAATTGAGCCATCATTTTCGTGAACTAGGAGGTGTAAATTGGCTAGATGAATGTAATTTTAATTTAGAGCATTCTAATAAAAGAATCAAGTCAAAAGGCCCCACGGTTTGAAAGTTATTGCAGTTTTTCGAGTTGTGGAGACCTCCTAAGAATGCTTCAAAGTCAGGTTAGGGGCATTAAATGACCTCGAAAAGGGCCGAAAAATGGGGATCGAGCGAAGCTGGTCCATAGGGCTATAGAGCGCTTTGAGAGCTTTTCGAAAATGTAAACGGTTCATCAATCGGAGCTACGGTTCAAAAGTTATGCCTCTCGGAAGTTCGGTTACCATTTTTGGATTCTTCTAGATTTGCGTCGACTTCTAACGCAGCTTCTGGAACCTTCTATTTGGTCGGTGGATGCCTACTAGCACTTTCTAGAATGTACTCGTAGTCCTTAACCCTCCGGGGTCTATTTAAGGAGATTTCTGGCATTGTAAAAGGCAGTTCGGAGTGGAGTTTGAGAGGAGGTACTGAAAGGAGAAATTATCTCCACATTTATGCTATTGTAAGCCCTTAGGGCATGTTTTGAAGTTTATTTTCTCTGTACTGAATGTACTAGCTTATTTTTTTCAGTTAATACAATTCCCCCTTTTCTGTTGTGTCCATTCTATTCTTGGGTTGTGTCCCCATCATAATTACATGTTTATAGCATCTATAAAGGGAAAAATACAAAAAACAAAAAACATTGCATTGTATAAGCATCATAGCATAGAGAAGTATAAAAAATGCGTACATATAGATATCCATCTCATGAAAAATAATTTATTGATTAGCCTCTCATACACACTAAGTTGACAATTCAGATGCGGATGTAGGAATCGGGTATGAGATTTTTTTTTTGATTTTGAATGTGTTTGGATATGCTTATGTATATATGTTAGATAAATATTATATATATACTATAACAATGCAAATAAAGCTAGAATCATACAAAACTAAATCATTCGATAGTATGATACATCATCACTGAACAAGGTATTTGATAGCTCACAAATATTCAATTGATATATCTATATATATATTTAATAACTTCATTTCTTTAAGCTATATCATATACAACTATGCATGAATGGCCTCTTTTAGGGCTTAGGAGAAAAAATAATGTTACAAATGATCTATTGTGCATATTATAAAGTGCTTTTAAGTTTTGACTTTAAAAGGAGTTGACTAGTTGTTTTTGGCATGGAGGCGTTCAGATGCTCACAAATGCGCTAGGATGTGCATAGGGAGCACATCTAGGGCATCTATATGTGCTTTGGAAGATCAACTGAGCATCCGTATCACATCCAAATACCCAAGATATGTTTCTTGTGCGCATTCACATGGCATCTTGTTACGCTTTCCTATTTGTACGTGTCAAGATAAGGTACCACATGTCGGCAAGTATATTTATATATTGAAAAAGTATTAGAGTGCAAAATCAAGGTGTCTATAATTACTAAGGTTGTAGAGTTAATCATTCTCTATCAAAAATACCTTTGTGCATAGAGAGAGTCTCTTGTCATCCTTTGCTCCCTCAGTTGTTAGGATATTTATCTTGTCGAAGGATGAAGGCCCTCTGGTTTGTTGTCCTATTTGCCCCAGCCTAGGTGGCCTTCTTAGTCCTAACACTTCTTCGTTGCTCTATGTTCTTTGCAAGTGTATTGTGCTAGAAGAAGCCTTGAAGCTTGGTGTCCACTGATCTCGCAGTACTCTCTCCTACATGTTTCGTCAGTACCTCTTCTCTTCTTGAGCATCTGCTAGCATCATTGCTATATCACGTATGCTAGTATCCATTATACTAGTGATGAATGCCTACATATTGTCCACTGCGCTCTATGCTTTGGACAAAGATGTATATTGAGAGGCTCTTCGTTCATCCCTCTATGCTATTACTATACCCATAGCTATTATCAATATGTCCATCTTTGCTATGTTTGTTGCTTGTTTTTTATCCCAAACCACTCTCTTTGCCGAGTATCCCTATATCTAACTCATTAGATTTGTGATATGCTACCTCTGATATTTATCTGCTTCTCTTAGAGTGGTATCATTGGAAAACGACATCCTCTTCACCAACAACTAAATCCTGTAGTAGTATATCCTCATCATTTAGTCGAGCCTCTCTGTCCTCTGCCATCTCTATAGGCATGACATCATAGCCTCCATCATTATCCTTGTCACTGCTAACTTCGAGGTTATCTTCATCCTCTGCATCTATGTTATTACCATCATCATCGCTTTCATCATCTTGTTCCTGATCCTCTGTCTCATCCTCATCCTCAACCTCAACTTTGTTATCATCTCCCTCCTTTAGCCTTTTGTCACACAGAAGGAATTAACTCGTCCTTTAAAAACCTGATTTGTAACAAATTTTATCACAATTCAATCTTTGCTTTAGTCAAAGGCTGTTTTGAAGCACATGTTTGCTAGAAACAAGTTTATGCTAAGACCTCTGGGAAGCCTTGACATGATTTTGGATTTTCAATGGGTATAACTGCTGATTTTTGACAAAATAGATTATATATTTTCATTCAATTTTTGTTCATTTAACTAGTTGAACTATTATAATACTTTTATTTGTTTATAATTTGTATCGTCCCTTCTTTTGGAACTCATTGAGCTCTTAGTTATCACCCCATGAGTTAGTAAAGAAATGAAGCTTGTAATGGGTTATGTAAATTAAGACATGGATGGAGACATGGAGGTCATTAAATTTATCAATGGTTGGGTTGAGAATGACTACTACGCCATGTGCGGCACCATTGTGATAGTAGTGACAACATGAACTTCGTAGTCTCTCACTGGAACATAAGGATATGTAAATGGTATAGGCCTGTGGTGAGAAAAACATCTGTCATACTCTGTTGTGATCCTTGTGCCTATGATCTTTGGTGTCGCTTCCCAATGTCTTGATTGTAGAAAACTTTGTATATGCCACCTTTGGTTCGATGAGTGGACCCCATTTCTTGACCTTGCTCTTCCAGCAGGCGAATAGTGTTGTCCTTGCCTGTATAGCTTGTCTCTCTTTCAACTGCTTGTGTACCCTCTCTGGTAGCTATAGTTTAATAACCACATGTCCAATGATAGTTAGACCAATCAAATACCTCTCATGCCAACAATAAGGCAAGACTCTTCATCGTTATCCCAATTAGAGCAATCTTTGCATGGTCTCCAAGTGAAGTCGCTAAGTTTGTCAAGTTGATTTCTCCAGTATCACGTATGTCCCAATGTTCCTTTTTAGAGGGCTTCAACATAGTTGTACATATAAGGCATATCCGGTATCACACGCCTATTTGCAATAGGTCGAAGTACAACTATGTGCTTGAATGCCCAAACTTGGAAAAGTGTAATGCCACTATTGGTAGATAATCTCTTTATGTCTGCAATTTGATGCAAATGGTAATACATCGTAGCCAACATACATGGTCCCCATGCAAAAACTATGCCCTCCATGATCATCTTCTTTAATACTCTACTCCATCCAATAGGGAATCTGTATCTGTTTGGTAGTAGTAGTCATGCAATCACTCCATAATTCACCACTTATAGCTTCTCATATTCGACTAGTGTCTCCCATTGGATCTCATACTCTCTAGTGTCTAGCGTTGCATCATCAGAGTCAAATAATTTCCTCAAAGTTGCTCACCTTGTCTACGACTCGTATTCTAATAGCTCATTGTGGATGGGAATTCTTAGGATGTGCCAAACTTCCTCTAAGGTGATGGTTGCTTCTCCCATTGGCAAATGAAACGAGGTTGTCTTGAAGTGCCATCTTGCTATCAATGTAGTGATTAGTTCTTAGTTAGCCCTAATCTCGAGCATATATGTGATAGTGTAGACCTAACAATAGGATGTCTCTTTCACAAAAGCTCAATCTATATTGTAGATCCATGTATGTCGACCTTCTCGTGCATGTCTTCAATGGGGCAAGCTCAATCTATGCATAACAAGTAATACATGTCTCAATTTTCTGTTACCTATTGTTGTTGTTGACTAGCTTTGGTCGGTTTGACTTGTTGTTGACCTATTCTTGTTCTTGTTCTAAACATTCGTAGGCACTTTGAGCAAGTTTGACTTTCTTAGGTGTGCACATTTAATGCCAATTGTAATTTGTTGACTAAGTGCGCAAAATATTGTCTGACTGTTTAGAAAACTATTTGACTATGCTGAATTCCACTTGATTATGTTGAACATTGTCCAATTGTGCAATACTCTATTAGGTTGCACTAAAATCCATCCAACTGTGTAATCTTATGTCTGATTGCACTTGGTCCAAGTGTGCATAACTTGTTCCAAGTGCGCATAATATTGTCCAATTGTGTAGTGTTGTGACCAAGTAAACATGTGTCTAATTGTACAATCATACCCCTTTGGCCAGATTTGATCTTAGAATATGAAAAAAAGCTACTTACGAAGGCATGAAACAAATGCGTAGTGAGAAGGGGGATTTGATGTACTTACCTTTGTCTTTGTGTCCTTTGATTGTCAATTGCTTCAAATGCGCTCACCACGATGATTTTGCACTTGAATTTGCTCCATTTTCCTAGCTCTTGAGCTCCAACTATTCCAAATTAGAGAGTGAAAAGAAGCTCTTTCCCCCTCTCCAAACCCTTTTATAAACCCTTTTCCGGGTAGATAGATATGCACTTTTTGGGTTTTGTATTGGTCATGATCCTTTTCCCACTCCGGTCTTTATAGCATTTGCGTTTGACTTTTGATTTTCGATCCATTTGTTGCTATGCATCCCTCTTGTCATTGTCAACAGATTGACTATCACTTGCTTTTTTGGGTAAATCTTTTGAGGGGCCTTATATCTTGTCATTGCTAGGGCAAGTTTTTATGGGATTTTTTCTTGATTTTTCATTGAAACAATGCCAAGAATCACATTGTATCAGAGAAAGGCAAAATGTAGAAGCTCAAATTTGCTAAACATTTGTGCCATTTTTGCATTATGATCGAAACATCGTTCTATAATCTCTAATTATTCTCCTATGTTGTGCATATGGTCTTTATCATATGTTGACGTTGTGTCTTTCTTCATTAATTAAACATCATTTAAAAAAAATTAATCACTTATGTTTCTCCTTGGTCGACATCATATCCTGTTAATCTGACCTAATCAACCATTTATCAAAATCATTAACATCATTTCAAAAACCTTATCAAAGTCATCAAAATCGATTCAAATTTGTAACAAAGTCATTGAAACCCTATGAGAATCATATAAATCAGTTCAAACCCATATCAAAATTATCAAAATCGATCAAAATCTGTTAATGAGCCCTTCTTAAGGGTATGCAACCCTTAATGCACTAAACCTAAGTGGTGAAAAATAAATATGATTTATTTATCTCTTTTCTAAGTTTGACAATTTATGAATTCTACATCAATTGACTTATTCATGATTGAAGAGATTTCCTAATTTCGTAAATGCTAGTTATTAATTTGTGAGGAATAAATGATTTTGAATATTAAATACCCGCTCACTTTTCTACATGGGATGCAATCACTATAAGAGCTTCCACTTCCTCTTTTCTAGCCTCCACATCATACACCTTCCTTTTCCAATTTTCACGTCAATTTTCTCTCTCTCTCTCTCTCTCTCTCTCTCTCTCTCTCTCTCTCTCTCTCACTCACTCACTCAAACTCCCCTTTTATTTTGTGCATATTAAATGCAGTTCAAATCTTGTCATAGTTTATGACACATTACCAATTGTGACTCTATTTGCCAATTTTGAGAATTGGCCTTCACACACTATAAATTGAGTTCAGTTTTTTCGTTCTCGCCAAGCTACTATCTTTGGAATCTTCTTGTTATCATGCTCATTTGCTTTCATAATTGAGTGCATATTGTCATAATGGGAGCTACATATGAATCTTTGGAGAAGCAAGAAAGGACATTGAATTGCAATTGAGTAGGGATTTTTTATGTTCTGTGCATATTTTATACTCTTTCTCAATTGCTTTAATGTTAGGAAAGGTTTCGTTGTTTATATATTTTTAGAGTTTAGTGGTTGCTCTTGCATGCAGACTTATCTCTTTCCTACCCTACACGTACGAGTGCAGATTGATTGATAAGGACACAATTATACTACAGCAAAAATCAACAACATTTGTAACTATATAAATATTGTCAAATGTAGTGATAAAGTAAAGTAAAAGTCAGAAGTATATCTGTTTGAAGGGCTTCTTCCATTTGCCCCAATATTTGTTTGTATGCTATACCTTGAACAATCATGTAAGATAGGTTTTCCAGGTTGATGCAGCCGTGATATCTGCTTGTGTATGACTGACACCAATATTAGAAGGGCTTTCTTGTTCCCATGCAAGGTTCTCATTGAAGATGGGATCTTGGCCTTTGTATTTGAATTTGATTGCAGAGCAGCCTCTGTTAGAGTGATGAGAGATACTTGGCTGTTCAAGATTTGTTTGCGATCGAGCTGAAAGTTGTAATAGACGTAAACAAGTCACTCAATCTTTGCACTAATATTTTCTTGACCAAATTGCATAAACATACTTTGATTACATTTGAACACTGAAGTATCGCATGTTGGCTCAAGAAGTGAATTGAATCCTCACAAGATATATCACCTTAGCCCCAAAGCTTTAATCATGCATCTGAAATGAGAGAAAAAGAACTCAATCTCATTATTCAACTTCAATTGTCAACAATGCGTAAAAACAAAAAAAAAAGTTAAAACATTTTATATGCTTTTAATAGAATTTTATTCTCTGATATGTTGTTCAAGTTGCCTTACAAGCATCTCATCCAAATAGGATCCCTTGCACAAGTTTGTAGATCTCAATCTCAGACAATCTTTGTTTCAAAGTAAGGATTTGGTTCAATTCAGCTTATGATTTTGTAAAGGCTACTCAAAACTTCCTTGTCGGGCTTGAGGTTTGGGTGGGATTAGAATGTTATATTTAAGTAGTAGTTAGTTGTATGTGAGGGACTATGAAGTTCATGGTGCCATGACTATCACAATGGTGCCACACATGGGGAGGTATTCATTCTTAACCCTACCATGATAAATTTAATGGCCTCCTTGTCACCATCCATGGCTTAAAATATACAGCCCATTGCAGGTTTCATTTCTTTACTAACTCATAGGGTGACAACTGAATGAACGGAAGAAACAAACTATAAACAAATAAAGTATTATAATAGTTCAATTAGTAAAATGAACAAAAATAGAATGAAAATCTATAATCTATTTTGTCAGAAGTCAGCAGTCATACCTCCTGAAATTCCAATCAATCATGTCAACGCTTCCAGAGGTGTTAGCATGAACTTGTTTCTAGAAAACATACTTCAAAGCAGACTTTGATTAAAGCAAAGCTTGCAATGTGATTAAATTTGTTGCAAATCAGGCTTTTAAAGGATGAGCTGATTCCTTGTGTGTTATTTCTCATTTATTTGAATGCCATAGCATGGTTTATTAGTGTTTACAAATGTTTCCATTATGCTCGACGCATGCCTTTGATTCATGTCATTTTGTTAAGATCACCCAATGTAGGGTCAAGGTGGTGAGCAGCACAAGAAATCTAGAATATGGATGGGTGCCTCTTTACAAGAGGCTTATTAGCAAGAACACAATTAGCTGCACTGTTTATAACTCGTTGTACATCATTTTTCTCATCCATTTTTGCCAAAACGTTTTCATAAATTTCACAAAGGAACTCAGAACTTTTTTATGTTTTTTAAGCATCAAAAGGAAAATTGAATTGTTTAATGCAAAAGTTTGAAATCTTAATTATTGTACCACAAGATTTCAGGAAGTAGATTGTACTTGAGGAAGAAATAAATAAATTCAATAATGCCATGTTGTTCTCATCGGTCACGATTGTGCAACCCTTATTTCATATCATAGATCTCTCTTCAATTTTGACCTTTGCATTGACCATCATTCGAGGCAAAGTAGAGCCTTTTTAATCTCATCTTTATGGTCTTGAACCTTTCCTTGTTAATTGTAATGGTATCTACCAAATGCTACAAAAGTCTGAGTTTAACATCAAATTCACTCCCTAAATCAAATTTATTTAACGATAGAGAAATTGAACAAGATATTTCAATGCAAAATCAATAATTAATTATTTGGCTGTGTGAACTAGAACCGAAAGTCTCCAATTGCACCCTTTTCTGCATCATGTTTGTCCATATTACATCCCATGCTTTCAAGTGATGGTTGGGTATGTAGAGTAGTGAATAGACACACATGAATTTTATCTAGTTACATCAACTCTAAGCCCAACTCTACCACTTTGACTACCATTCCTATTGGCACTTGTGATTGAAATCTATATAATGGGGGCTAGGAATCGAAGAAATCTCCATGAATGGATACCATCTCTTTTCTTTACCTTTTTTTTTTGGTTTCTTTTGTTGGTCTAAGGTCGGTATTTACCCTTGACTAGCACTTATTGCCTCGAGAGTTTGAAAATTGGAGCATTTCCACTTGAGTTTTGTGATTATGTCTAGTTCAATTGCATTTCAGATATTAAATAACAGAATTAGGAATTGATACAAAGCACTAATTTTTTTAAGTATTGAGAGGTTTGAGTTGTTGTTTTGTTTTGTTTTTGCTTTATTTTTTATTTCAACATTATTGTTGAGCAGCTCAGTCTTTCAAGTGGGATTCTTTGGGTTAAGAGAGTTTGCTGGAGTCATCAGTTACTTGGCTCCCTTTCTATTAGCAATCAGTGTATAGTTTGACCACCCTAAGTCCCAGCGAATTTGAGCGATTCCAGAGAACTTTTATTATTATGATCAATTTAATTGCATTTAAAATATTAGATAAATGGCATTAACAATTGAAGTAAAGCAACACTTCTTAATGTCATAAATTTATTAGACCCCGCACCAGTAAAACCTCAGGTTTTTCTGTTTAAAAATTATACAAAAAACAATGTTAAATGACATGAAAACAGATTTGATATGTTGGAAAATGTTTGTATGAAAAGCACATGGTTATATTGTTTATCAAATTCCAGCAATCATCATAAGGAAACAATAACACAATGTTTCACATGGAAACCCTAATCAGAGAAACCACTGCTAATCAATGCCTTTTTAATGTTTTATAATTTTACTACTCTTCATTTACAAAGTTTGTAGGCACCAAGTCAGTTTGTAAGCACCAATCCACTGTAAGTACCAACTCCCCACTCTTGAATTTATAGGCACCAACCCATTGGAAGCACTAAGTTTGAGTTCTAATTTCCACCTTGTCAATGTTGCTTCTACAACAAACAATGGATGCTATGATTCGCTTCTTCGTACTTTTATTACTTGGCCATAAATTTGCCACAAAATAGTCACAATCTTCACTTAAAAATCTGCTATGAACTTCTCATATTCTTCTCATTAAAATTGATTATAATTCCTTACAAATCTTCATGTATTCTTGCTACAAAATCTGCTTGCCTCATCCTCTATGAATCTGCTATAAACACTTCACAGACCTTCGCAGACTTCTTTCCTCAAATCTGCATAAGGTATAATATTGAGGCATGTCCACACTTCTCGTTGATCTCCTCATATATTCTTCCAACATGCCTCTTCACCAAGAGAGGAAACCCTTCACGAATATGCTATCATTTTTCATTTTTTCTCTACAGTAGTAAATCTTGCTTGGCAAAACAAGTCGGTAAAGTAAAAAGGTCCAAGAAATTCAGAGATCTTTAAGGATTTAAAACTGGTCTTATCATCTTTTCTCGAATAAACCTTAAACACACTATAGCACCATCAAATTGAAGCTATTTTGATCACATACACAAGTATACATTAATCACATAAGTATGAACACAAATTGTAGCTGAATTAAACATCAAACTTAGATATATGTAATTATAAATGTTGTCAAATGCTTATAAAACTCATGGAATTTGAAATCCATGACACCAAATGTTCAAAACATATATCAAAACAAAACATAAGTCTATGGCTCAACCTTAGCCTTATAGCACCTTGTATCCCTCCTATAAAGGCATCTAAGATAGGGCTTGGATGAATGATCAGCCATAATTAATGCTTGTGAGACGCCAATTTGACCAACATTAGTTGTGCCTATGTCTATTTTCGATCGTTCTCCATCCTCCTTTTCCATGGCACAACCTAGGCTTCTCTATCCATTTGGTCATTCCACTCAAGTCCTTGCCAGTAAAGATAGGATTTGTAGACTTATTCATTCTCGTAGATTCTAGAGCAACCTCCTCTAGTCTAATTGGGGTGGATTCTTACTCCAATTCTGTCTCGTTCTAAGATGAAAAATGTAATGAACACATAGTAGATTATTTGATGTCTCCTCGGACAATCTATTGCATCTATTAGAGTGAATTTGCTCAAACATGCTTTAGTTGCACTCACAATCTTGACTATTGTATGGCTGGCTCAATATGTGGATGACAATTCTCTAAAGGTTTTCTATTTTAAGCTCAAACATTAGCCACTGTCTATATGAGATAAGAAAAATAATAAGAAATAGTCCCATTTTCCAACTTTAAGACAATTATAAAATCAAATAATGTACTAACTTATATTTTTACCTGTTCCAACCCTGTGTGAGTGGCTTTGCACATTTGACTATTGAACAACTCCCCATGTTCATTATTGAATGTATGTATCTTGGGGAATGTAGTTTTGATATCATTGTCACTAGTATACATCTACTCTAATAGTGAATAGAGCCTAGTAAGAACCTCCTCATCCTCATTGAAATTAGAGTAGAAGTGGTATATTGAATCAGAGCAATAAGTGGCTGCATTGATGGGATTGTGAAGCTGGAGGTGCCCTGTCCTATCAATTATTGCCCAAATGGGATTATACTTTATCATCTCTTCCAGATATATAGATTTAATGCCCTCCTTGGCCCTATCCATGCCCTCATATATATAACCCATAGTAGGCTCCCCATCAACAACTTGTAGGAGAATTACCAAGGGCTCAATAACTTGCAAATATTTTGAACTAGTAATAGTTAAGTGGGAATGGAAATAAGAAAAACGGCAACAAAAGAAAAATATGTATGTAAATCAAAACATAATATAGAACTAATAAAAACATTACCTCCATAGTCTCTGCACGAGGGTTCTAAAAACCTGGCTCATAAAAAATGCAATCTGCCACATAAATCTTTCTAGGAGTCATAGCATAGGTTGTAGATGTCCACTCTACACCAATGAACACACACCTCAAAGCTTCCTTGGACTACATCAAAGATTTTAATGTGATAAAACCAGAGGCAAATCTTGTGATTCTAGGACGAGCCAACTCCTTTTGTCCTGTATATTGCCTCATTATGCAAAGGATGCATGATTGTAGGTAAACTTGTAAATGATTTTTCCCTTATTAAGCATGGGTTGACCCATTCAAGCTTTGCTTATATCCTCCAATACAAGGTCAAGGGATTGGGCCACATGTGGAGTCCAAAACATATTTGGGTGTGTCTCCATCGAATGTTAACCTACAAAAACATAACTTGTTGCATTGTTCGTCACCACTTGAACTGCATTTTCTTCCCCCACCTCATGTATCTTGTCCTCAATAGCCTCATATAAGTATGTGACATTTTTAACTTGCAAGGAAGCATCAATGGACCTAAGGAATGTGGTGGATCCTAAAAATAAAGTAAAATCAATGATCAATCAAATAAATAATAAACTATTGAGTGTTCTTTTCCTCCTATAAGTCCAACCATTTGTCACGATGGTGCAACCCTTTTGTTCCAAAGCACTTGCTGGTCTTCTAACAAAAGCAACTAATTATTAGTAGGAACATTAAGCTCTGCCCCACAGTATGGCATCTTTTATGCCTTGCTAGTAAGGAGACCTGCCAAAACTGATTAAATAAGAGAAGCATGCATAATAAAATTATAAAAATTCATTACATTAGACAAAGCAAATGATAAATTATAAATTTAAAACAATAAAATAAAAAAGAATTACTTGGTTGCAAGAAATGGAATCTTGCAAAAGTACCAAAACTTGCAAATTGCATTTTTTGCAACATCATGAGACTTGTTCCAAGGCATTCTCCCAAGCAAGGGTTGTGTAACAGTAGTAGTGTGCGGTAGATAATATGAATCCAACTTAGATTTTAAAACTCTAGGACCAAATCTAACTGTGCCACTGGGAGTAGAAGTAGAAGCACTAGCATTGGCAGAAGCACTAGGACGAAATAAAGGCATGGAAGAACCCTCTCCAGCACAACTTGGGGCCGTGAATTTGGCTGAATGGGAACCAGTACTCACCAACTCCTCCTTTGCCTCTTCTTCATTTCCTTCAGTTGTTTGAATGTATCTAGTGCCAAATATCATGCATGAACAGCCTCAGGAGGTACTTTTAAGACACGACTCAATATCATGGCCACCTATCCCTACAATACTGTATTTGAATTTACTGATGCCACCATTGCCCATTTCTTTACAACATTTATATTATACTTGTGCCTTTTTCTATTAGAAAAGTCTTTCGTATATATCAAAGTCGCATTCATTTTCCGTAGTTTCTAAGCTTTAGGTTTAGATGGAAGTAAGATTAGACATTGAGAGGAAATATGGTTTTCAAAACCTCATGGCTTTTGCATTAAAACAATATTACAAAAATATTTGTACACTGTGTTTTATAAACTAATACTATTACAAAAGTGTAGGATTTGTCTTTAAAAAAATGTAGGGCCTTTTAAAATAGTATTCAAACATTTTTTGCCCTGATATGGATTTCAGCATATAACCATAAACTTGCATAAATGAATAAACTGAATAATAAAACTCAACACGATGAAATAACACCATATTTGTAACTAGAGAAACCCTAAGGGCAAATCCTTGTGGGGATGACGCCCACAAAAATGATGCACTAATAGAAAATACTCTGTTAGGAGTCTCCTTACATACATTAGTCCTTGTTAGGGGCCTCAACACTTTTAGGATTTGTATTATAAAAAGAGCTCGAGGGGTGTGTGAACCTGTATTCCAACACTTTTTGGCCAGATATGGGTTTCAGCATATAATTATAAATCTGCATAAATGAATAAACTGAAAAATAAAACGCTCAACACAATGAAACTCATAACACCATATTTGTTAACTAGGGAACCCTGGCCAAGGGAAAACACCTGTGGGGATGGTACCCACAAAACGATGCACTAATAAAAAATACTCTGTTAGGAGCGTTGACCCTATTAAGAGTCTTATTACATACATCTAGTACTTTAGTCCTTGTTAGAGGCCTGAACCCTGTGAGTTGTGTTATAAAAGGAGCTCACTGCTCATACAATGATTTGCAATCTATATAAGAGATATAGATACTGTACCAAAACTTACTACACTAATATCTTCAATATCTGATTCGTCCTTGTGTGTTCCTTGCATCTGATCATGCTCTTAGATCAGCTGACGGCATCTGATCGTCACAGCATCAATATTCCATCATACATAAAGCTCGCATAGCATATATTCGCACGTCTTCGTGTATACAAGTTTATCCTGTCTAGTTGGCTTGATAGCAACAAGTGTTAACACTTATCCAAAACTTATTATCACAATCTGCTAAATGAGGGTTAACATCTAGGATACAGTACCTACACTGACAAGTAATTGAATTGGCAAGACAATTCAATTCCATAGCCAAATTATCCGTTCTTTACCATATACTCTGGCTCTGCGTTGACAAGGTCTTCATGCTTTCCAACCAAAATTCATGCCAACTATTAAACTAATACCAGAAAACATAAATATGTCATCTATAGTCTCTGTTGTACCACAATCCAAAATTGTGGCCAATTATATTATCTCTATGAAGCTCGCTGACCAAAACTATACCTCTGCAGACACTAATCTTTTGTTAGACAATTTTCTTATCATTCAAATCCAGAACTGTACCTTAACTTCAAGCGACCTTATCATGTAAGAGTGTTGTCATAAATGACAACATCCATGCTTCCATACTAGCCAACTTGCCAACACAAAATGCAAGATTTATTCGTTGAAGAATCTGAGATTTCCTATATTCTTTTATTTTGTTTCCTTTGAGCCCATCAGAATGTCTTTTGGGGTTATAATTTTTCTAGCCAAAATTTATGCTAAACCAAACAGTTTTATTGGTCAAGAGCACGAGTGAAATTTGGATTAACAGTGGTGGAGCTGCATCCATGACATGGTTAAATATTATATTTTTAGTGCCCTTTTGGAGAATGTCTGGAAAACCTGGGTCATCCGCTTCTCGGGAGAATATAGATCTCATTGCTGCTAACATAATTTTTTTATATTACATAGGTTAATTTTTTCTATTTGAGGGGGGTGATCCATAAAAAATTCTTGACTAATATTGAAGACTTCTAAGTAGGGATGTTGACAACTCAATATTTAGGATTATCATTTGTGCACTTTTGGACAATTAACTAGGATGCGGATTCCTAACCTCCTCTACCTTTGTGAGATTCCTTGCTAGGATTTCGCTCAAATTTCTCTTCCTTTCCAATTATCAGTGTATGTTCTTTTACTCAATCACAAAATGCAAGAAACTCAAAGCATGTACTCAAAGCTTTGCACAGATTTTTGCACTATTTCCAAGTTCTTTTAAATAGATTAATTTTCATGAATGTCACAGCAGACACACATTCTGCTGGCTCATATGTATTGCATACTCACTCGTGATGGAGAAGATTGTTCTTTTTGTTACAGAGCTATATTTAGTTGAACCTAGGAATAGCATAGATTGCACAGAAAACTGTCACATTATAATCAGTATTACACAGTCTGTAAAATGATTGAGCTGCAACCGGTATGAGCAAATGATAAGATTGCATGTCCAGTTACTTAGGGAAGTTCCTATGGTTAGCAGATCACTCAACAGCCAAACAAGCTTTTAAACTTTTTGATAAATATACCTTCTACAGTGGTGCCAAATTAAAGAATGTCACAACAGATACACATTCTACTGGCTCATATTTACTGCATTGACAGTAACAACACTCATTTGTGATAGAAAACTGTTACAGAGCAGATCGACTTGGGTAGGCATTGGGCCATACCACCTCTGGGGAGGTGGTATCAGAGCGGTTTGATCAGACATTGAGAAGGTATCTTTACTAGCGCAAATCGACTGGGCGAGGCATTGGGCAAAGCTTGTTGGATCAGTGCAGCTTGATCTGTGGCAGATTATGTTGGTAGAAGATTGAGGCAGGATTGGTTCGAGGTGATTTGCTTTGAAGACACAATACAGATCGAGAGCGAGCACACAATACAGATTGAGAGTGAGCTGGGTGAGGTCAGATTGGAATTGATCACTCCAACTCTTGATTGAGGCAGTTCGGGGCTGTTTGATTTGGAGACAGTGTGTCTGTTGGGCTAGCTAGGCAAGCTAGATTTGAAGTAGATCTAGTCAATCCGAGATCTGGTCTTGGTGATTTGTGATGGTGCAATGGCAGAAGCGGATGTAGATTTGGGTGTGACTGTGTTGGTTTGGTTAGTGACCTGGTTGAGTGGATCTTGAAGGAAGTGGTCGAATCAGTCACCTAGGCGAGGTGAATTAGAGGTAGCGATGTTGATTTGGCAGAGCAGTTCAAAATGAAACTTGATAGATCTTGATATGTATTATGTTGAGCAGATCGTGTTCGATGTGAAGCAGTTTGGACTGGGTATCCAAATGTATTGGCTTGTGACTTGGTGGTTGCTTCGATGGATTGGGAAGCACCTTTCTTTGGCGAGGTCAGATTTTGAGGCTGCTATGGTGATTGGAGATGTGAGATTAGTATGGGATGATTGTCGCATTCATTGTAGCTAATTTCAGTTGCAACAAAAAAGGCAATGAGTTAACTTTACACCGAGAGTTGTTGTTTCTTGGGACGAGGCATTTGGAGATGTCTTATACTTTTTGGTTAAGTCTGTTTATGTTGATTCAGTAGTGGCTTGTGAGACGATGAGTCAGATTAGGAGCTTGGGATGGATGTTGGATCCAACCAAATTGAGACTTGGTACAAAATTTGTTGGAGCAACTTGTTTGAGTATGGTACTCTTTGTGGATCTGAGCTGGTGACATTGTGTAGCAAAAACTTGATAGAGAGATCACGTACCCTACACATGGTTCATCTTGAAGACAAGGATGCACTTTCCTTGGGGATGATGTTGGGGTGCACACCAATAGTGCAGGTTGCGGATGAGCTTGCAGAGATGTTTGATAGGTGTGTGCAAGACTAAGTCTAGGTCGTCATGAAGATCACCGATATGATTTAGCTCTTTTGGATGATGTAATTGAAGATTTGCATTTTTGTTCAGCCTTGGTAGTTCTGTAAAGTTGGGCAACATGACAAAACAACTTCATCATGAGATGGATAATTGGTGCACGGTCGTACTGATATGCACTTAGCAGATTTTGAAGAAGTGTAGTTTGAGTTGGTTCTTCATGAGAATGATTGGGTAGTTGGTCGAGGCTTCTTTTTCTGAGGCATTTTCGATGAGCCGTGCAAGTAGCCTTGACCTCTGGCCTAGTTTGTGACACCGGATCAAATGTATCAGCTTTAGCATGTGCTTGGAGATTCACTTGGGTTCCTTGACAGGAAGAACTCAAGCTAACTTGAGTAATCTAGTGGAGATCAACCTCCTAGCGCATTGGGGCCAAATGTGCAGTCATCAAGGATGTTGCCACAAGTTAGGTGGGGGGGGATGTTACAAGGCCAGGCTTTGGCATTGATTTGGTGATGCGTTTGTGAGATTGTAGGTAGTTTGGCAAACTGGCCCGGCTAGGTGATTTGACTTGGTAGCTAGAGGTGGTGGTTGGAAGCCGACACAGGTTGGGTGGTTCAAATTGTGCCAACATGATGTTCTGTCAAGACTTGGCAACATGGGCTCTTTTATTTGGTGAAGTGTTGGATTGGGCCGACACACCCTTGTTGATATTTGAGCAGGATAAAATAGGACCCAGGGTTGGGGGTCTTAAAGTCTTCCTTGGATGTTTCACTGGGCAGCCGACACATTGTGCTGTGTAGCTTTGTGCATGGGACATTGTGATGAGGGGAACAAGGTAACAGTTGGGGCACATGTTTAATGTGACATAGCTGTTGCATTAATTTTCGAGGCGGTGTAAAATGGGTCCAGGTCTATGTTATATAACGGCTAGGACTGGACGTAACCTGAGCTGCTTCTATAAAAGGAGGCCTTAGCTCATTCCCTTGGCATCAGAATTAGAGATTAAGTATCAGGATCAGGTGGTATGAGCCCAGAGAGCACCAAAGGTGAAATTTAGAAGTTCGGCATTGGAATAGAGGAGCTCTTTCATAGAAGATGTGGTTGCAATGTTGTTGCTCCTTGGCACACTTGATCTGGGAGGTCAACTTGGATTCATTTGGTATCATTCTGGAGTGGTGGTATCATTTTTGGAGGTATCGTCTTAGAGATCATGCTTTGGTAGCAGATTGTGCTTAGAGCAAGCAAGCCCAAGTTGGCAGCGTCATTGAAGATTGGCATGAAGGCTTGAGTGGCATATTCTGAAGCGGGCATTTTAATTCTTGTCTAGTTTGTACGAGCCTGAGTGCTCACTTCTTTTGTAGTAAGTGTAAGGCTAAGATGGATTAGCTCTTTCATAGTGGGGCAGTGTGTATTTCACAATACAACATTGGATCTGCTTTGTTCTTGTATTTTGGTAGCTTGTGATTACGAGATTCAAGGGGATATCGCACCACCATACATTCTTGGTCTGTGTTCTTTTTGCATTGCATTCCATCTTGTGTATTTTCATGGTAGCATACTCTTAACACAAATTGCTGTGCTGGGCGTTATTTAAGTGTATGCATTCTTGGGAGATTGGTATTGTTTAGCTTCCACAAGCTTTTCCGTGGGATAGGGTGTAGTCCAGGATCCATTTCACACTGTGCCCTTTTGCATTTTTGATGCTGGGTCGCTGTTGCCGTGCGGGCAGCTCCCAAGGCCCGTGACAGATGGATTAACATTATAATCAGTTTTTCACAGTCTGTCAAATGATTGAGCTGCAGCTGGTATGAGGAAATGATAAGAGTGCATGTCCAGTTATTTAGGAAGTAGCCCATGGTTAGCAGGTCACTCAACAGCCAAACAAGCTTCTAACTTTTTGATAAATAGACCTTCTACAGTGGTGCCAAATTAAAGATTGTCACAACAGACTCACATTCTGCTGGTTCATATGTACTGCATTAACAGTAGCAATACTCATATGTGATAGAAGACTTTTACAGAGCAGATCGACTTGGGTAGGCATTGACTCAATGCACAGAAAACTGTTACAAATTGTAATATAAGGATTGCAAAGGATTAACATAATCAGTTTTACACAGTCTGTCAAATGACTGAGTTGCAAGCGGTATGAGCAGAATGATAAGATTGCATGCCCAGCTACTTAGGGAAGTTCCCCTGGTTAGCAGGTCACTCAATAGCCAAACGAGCTTCTAAACTTTTTGATAAATATATCTTCAACTGTGGTGCCAAATTAAAGAGCAGACTGGAAATAATAATGTTTGATCTTCTGGCCAAAACTGAGTCTAGATTACAGCTATGTAGTGCCTGGTGAATACAGTAATAGTTGAAGATACCTTAGGCAGTTCTTAGTGTCCCCAGATGGCTCATCTTTGTCTCATTATTAACTGTATCTGTAGTCATGCTCAAATTCCAGTTCCCACACATTTAAACCTGTTTCCCACAAATGCCAGAAAAATCACAGACATGCAAAGTATTCCGTTCAAGTTGACAGAGGAAGCATTCAGCTGATACTGTGTAAACCCATGAATTCAAAGATAAATAACTTCCTTTCAAAGATTAGCCAAGTCAGTATGAAACTCTTTGCATCAACTTACTGTTATCTTGAACTATCTTAGGCTACTCATTCCAAAACACTCGCTGCCAGTCTCACCCTCAATTTCCACCTTCATTATTGTATCAGTTCCAATTAACCTTTTCTTTTATTTTCTCCATGACTTTGGATTTGCTTCATATTAATAATTAAAAGCTCACCATCATCGTCTTATATATATCAGACCGTAACAGAACATTAAAATCATTTAGAATAATAGGTCCCTCTATACTACCCCTTTTAATTTCTACACGTTTCTAAGAAGGTGTTAAACAAGAAGATTAGTCAAACACTTCTACTACGTCAGATACAACATAGAATGATTGCCTAACTTGGAATTAGAAGTTCATTGATTTGTCAGTGGTCCAGCTTAATAATTCTTTACAGTTGTGAAAATAAAATAAATTCCAGCTTTGAATGGTAAATTCACCCAAATAAAGTAATGATTTATTCACCAAGAAGAATAATTTATTTGGTCAGTAACCATGGCTGATTTCTCCAAAAATAATATTTTCCAGCCATCTTAAGTCTGTTCTGAAAATTGTCTTTATAGAAGACTTCACAATTTTTCCATGCAATGAAGTCAAATGTGAATCCTGAAGTCTGAGTGCACCCATGGATGGAGTTGGGTTTTCATCGAATTCAGTGATTGTCCCAATGATTTACTTCCCAGGCTGAAGAATTGTACTTGGATCATTCTTTTGACAAGAAGCTTTCATAAAATATCTGAATGCTCAATTCCTCTCAAATATCTCCTTTGATAATATTTAAATTTTTACAGACCTTCTAAAAAGATCATTTAGTAAAGTAATTTAATTTATATATACTTTTTGAAGGAAAATATTTTATTTTGAACAGTAATTAATCAAATATTTTATTTTACATGCTTGTCGAAAGATGGGACATTACAACTTTAGATATTTGTTAGTAGAGTGTCAGCAGTGAGGTCAAGTATGTGTGTTTATTGCATCTGCATACATGCTTGATTAATGGAGGAGAAACCCATAGTGAATGTTTTATGGCATTTTCAAAACCAGGTTTCTTCTGCCTCTTTTATGGATTATTTTGAATTCCTTGACTAGTGTTTCTCATACTCTTTTAACAACTTCAAATTGATTTTGTTGGTATATATCTGAAAATTATCAAGTAAATTTAAGTAGCGATCAGGAATCTACAGCATCTGTTTTTATTTTCTCTATCTCTTCAAATTATATTTGTAGTATGGTTAGTACCTATAGAATTTTATCACACCTTGTTTGGTTTTCAGCCAATTCTGGTTGAAGCTTATGAAGTGCCTGGTTACATCTTTCCTTTGCTTGAAGTGACCATTCAAATTCCAAACTAGGGGAGGTACTTCCGCATTGTAATTATTCACTCCATGATAAGTCTTGAGGTTGGTTTGTAAATGCTGATTTACATCCTTCAACATGTTAAATTCTTATCTGCTTTTTTTGTACTAGTCTCTGCAAACTAAAACAATGCTGTCTCTACTATTTTTGTACTGATAACTATTACAAGCTAATGCAAATGCTGGTACAGGGCAGCACATTGAACAGACACTTTCTAGATTGCTCAAATTGCATGAAACTAGCACCCAATATAAAACAATAAAGATAAATACCATGAAAAGGGATCTGCAATGATCAAGCAGATAGAGATAATGCATGCAAATTACTGTATACAACAATGCAGGTCTGATACAACTGGAAAATATGTTGCATTTCTGGAACAGCACTTTTGTAAGTCTAAATAACTCCGTTAAGCCACCTAAAACTCACTCTATACAATCACATTTGCCCCCAAATGAGGCCAAACGGCCTGAAGTTGACTCAACAATACTAAACAGCCTTTAAAATTAGCAAGTCCGTTTGCTAGTCCCCTGCAAGGCTGAGGATCATCTGGGTTTCTCAGGGATGTCCCAGCATTCCCTTGTGTTGTTTCCCGGTATGAAACATCTCAAAGACATCTCCTATCTGAGGAACATCCCAGAAATAGCAGAGGGTGCATGGTGGTGATAGAGGGGGATTGTGGGGGGACGTTCTCCTGGAGATTCCAAGTCAAGGATGTTCCAATGTTTGAAACATGTGGTTTTTTGGGGTGACACGTTTCCATGGAACGTACTTGTCCAAAACTAAGAGATATGCAAGATTATGGTAGATGTTTGTAAGGGGATTGCATTAAGTGTTAAGATTAGGAATTTGTTTCTAAAGAAGGATATCCAGCATGGAATCAATTTCAATTTGGTTTTTGAACACATTATCACTACCCCTCACTATGATGTGGTGTTGCTTCACATGAATGTATAAACTGAATTATGATTGAACTGGCAAGTTTATCATTCTGAAATAACATTTATATGTCTATTTTTTGATTTAATGGCTTGAACTATAGTACATGGTGGAGCACGGGCAATAAACTCTGGTGTCATCTGTGCAGCTAAGAATATCAAGCAAGTAGAGAGCAGAGCCGAATGAGCTGCTTGTGGCCCTGGTGGTGTTTATAAATATAAGAAATCGGCTTCTCTGTACCTACAGGTTATATATATATATATATATATAGAAACAAGAGTTTTATGTTCATTTGGTCAGGATGCAGTGCAATCTTCACTAAGCACTACAAAGGAAAAATGAATGAGTACTCCTATTAAACCTTTAAAGTAATGACAATAGTATTGCTATTGTGGCAACCGGTGATTTGAGTTATCTAATTTAGTAGTCCAACCAGCTTAGAGCATGGACACTTAAATTTAATTTTGAGGGCATAAAATTGAAATGTTTCTGCTTAAAAGATTCAAACTAAATGAACTCATTAGGAGAGATACAGGAGATAGTATTCACTCATCTAATGAAAGTGCTTTGCTTCAATATGGACTGCCATGTCTGAATTGATGATAGAGTCTGGAGGCTTCCTTCTGTTTGGAAGGTGGTGATTGAACAACACATAACATGTGTTTTTTATACAATGAGATGCAAATGATATACACTACCCCCTTTTAAAGGTTTTTAAATACAGTGTTCTCAGTCATCAGTATAAAGAATTTTTGTGATATTTCCTATGGTATTCTTAAATTTTTAACCTAATTACTTGTTTTTTGAATTATGGGCATGAAATTAGCTGCATTCTCCACCAACATAGAAATATGTTTGAAGGTTTTATGCTCTATTGTTTGCACTCTCCACCATCATAGGGTTATATGTTTTTTTACTCTATTGTATGCAGGCCTACATTGCTACAAGACTGCAAAGCATTGATAGATCTAGTATCTTACCATGGGATGGCAATCATCACTTCTCGCACTGGATACAAGATTTGTGGCTAAACCTCATATTACCAATTTTGTGATTGGCTGACCAGAATTTTCAATTTTGGATGCTAGTATGGTTCTGTTAACTGTATGTTCTACATCTAATGCCCTCAAAGGTAGCAGCACTCTTTACTCCAAGTCCTGACCAGTATTTTAAGTCAGACACTGCAATGATTGATAGCTTTTGGAACTTTTTAACTGTGAAAGATACTAGTTGAATGGTCCCATTCAGTGTCATGCCACAATATTTTAGTGAGTAACTGCTCCATGCTTTGCATTTGTTTTTCAATCTATGCTGTAGTTGTTTTGAAATATATCAAAACCAGCTTTAGTTATTTTCAAACAGAATAAATGTGTTAACAGATTCTATACCTCCCTATATTAGTTATCAGCAGAGAGTAATACATGTAATTTCTCTTCCTTTGAAAGAGAGTTTAAAACTTTGAAGAGGTCATTACCGCAAACTATATCCTAGGTACAATTCTAACATTTGCTTCAAAGAGCTTTTTAAATGGATCATACGCCGGTGGGTCTTGAACATGGTTCTCTTGAGCATGTCACATGTTCTGACCAATAGATAAAAAAGAGAATGTAAGAGAAAAGGGCACTTTTATGTTTTACTGTTGCATTTATATGCATATGTTCATAATAAGAACTTCCTGAATTTCATGTTTGAGGACTTGCATGGTGAGACCATTACTCAGTTTACAGGTCTCTCTGGCTAAGAGGCTGTCTGGGGTTATATCTCTACCAAGTTCATTCATGACTTTCATTGAGCCTTCTGTACTGGTTTGCTTAAACCTTGGACATATGAAGGGAGCAAGCCTAGCACGGGTAGTAGCAATTGAACTCAGGTCCTTGTTTAATGTATGGCCGGCCAACCAATTAGTTAGAAAATGCTAGAGATATATTTCCTCTCAAATGAAGATCCTATCTTTGTGCATCAACTCATTCTAATTACTTCGCATTGATTGACATTTTTATGTTTACACTAACTCCATTTATGCTTGAGTTAGCTGGTGTCAGGTCACCAACAGATCTTTATTTAACAATAGGTTGTGTGGTTATATAATATGACTCAATTTATCGAAAGTAAAGCAAACAGTACAAATGATACTTGCTGGTATTGATTAGTATGCATTTTCTGATTGTGCAATCCTTTTTTGTGAGATTTTATATTATTTCCTATAATTCCATAATATTTGTATGTGTCTTTTCAAAGGCCTTAGTTGTATGTTTGGGCATCGTAAGGTGGCTTCTGTGATCCACAAAGTATATTGAACTGGTCATGGGTTTATTCTATGTTGTTGTAAAGTTCACACAATGTATAATGCATGCTTATCTAAGGTTATCAAGGTTTTCTGACTGCAGCAGATTATTGTTATTATGTAGTTTGTAGCAATTTAAGTGAAATAAATCATAGTATACTGATGTATTGTTTAGATTACAAAAGGTTACTTTGTAAGTGATAGAATGCAAATGAAGATCTTGTTTTATATAAAAGAGTCTTTTCTGTGAACTTTTATGATTGTTGGTTTGAAAGTGTTACATTAAATGTAGCTTCATATTTTGTCATTGCTATGAAATATTTTCTGTGGTGTGATATTTTCTCTCATTATTCTTAATATTTATCTTAGGAAATAAGGAGCATGAAGATCCAATAGTATTGTGAGAAAAATGATGAGGAATAAAGATATAAGAAAAAGATCCAAATTGTTTGTGAAAGGTTTATGGATTGTTCAATACAACCACCATACAAAGTTACCATCCATTGTTATCGTAACGCTTTTCCTTTTCATAATTTTAATTTGAAATTTTGAAAGTAGCAAATTAAGCAAATAGATGATGACTGACGTCACTAGCTCCCTTGTTGATTTGTCACTGATATTTTTGGCTAGGGATGTCATTTTAGAGCTGACTGCTCTCTTTATTAAAGATTGAGATATGCACAGTGAAGTGTGGTGTTTATTATAATTAAAAGTAAAAATCCCCATCATGCTAGTTAATGAATGAAATCTATAGGCAAGAATAAAAATGTGGCGATAAAAAAAAATTGCTCTGTAAAATTTAAAGTGGAAGGACGAAACCAATGACAAATTGGAGGTAAATGCCATAATATTTGAACTGGTGAGAGATTTTGAAGGTCTAACATGCAGGAATCCTGCAGATGAGTGCTCTGCAAGTATTTTATTGGAGACTTAACAAGTGTTGGAAGTGCCTGGATAAAATATTGAGAAGTCATTTAAAATCTAATATGTATACTGTTGTAGTTGAAGGTCTTAGGAGTGGAAGTAAACTATTGCCAGAATTGATTTCATAAGTATTCAAATGTAGTTTGGTGGATGATATTCTCCTCTGCTGCCTTCTTTATTAGAATATTGATTGAGTGGGATGCAGAATCTTGTCTGAGGGAATATCAACAAATAAGCAGTCTTCAATACAAGATTCACTGTCACCAAAGGACTATCCTGAGTTGGAAAGGTTGGTGATACATTCTTGGAGATATTAGCTTACCCTCAATGAGACAATATTGGACCATGACTAAACATTCTAGGAACACGCTGGGTACCATGGAGAATGCCAAAAAATCTGTTGTGCTGTAATAAGCAGTAAATTAACAAATTCGAAAAACTCGGAAGGATCACCAATTAACCAAGGCTAATGTTCTTAGCAGCTTGTGATTTTTGAATGATGAAGATAGGATCAGTTCATCTTTTTGATTCCTTGAGTACTTGATTGAGCAACTCAAAATTTCTATTTTATCGTAAATAGTTTGTCCCGAGTTTTACTTTGGACGGTAAAAATATGAGACTATACAAATCTAAAATCATGTTACTACTTTTATGATCACTTCCTGTTATCTTCTCATCAATGGCAGTTGTCTTTTCTTTTTCTTTTTACTCTTTTGATCTCTTGGTTTCTACATCACCTCCCTCCCTCTATTTAGTTCAGTGGGTATGCAATTTACCATTGTTCATTCTTTTGTCTTGCTTGTTATCTGATCCTTGATGATGAATCATGATCGGAAATTTTTTTCTTGTAAGAAAGAAACTTACACAGTTCAATCCCAAAAGTATTTTCCACGATATCACGGATTTGAAATTTGATGTCTGTAATCTGTATTTCATATTCTTAACTTTCTTAAAACTTGCCTCTTCTGAGTTCGGCAATAAGAAAACATGCATATAAGTATTGAAAATTGTTATAGCAAGTCTTGACATGTGTCACAAGAATCGCAAGTTCATTTTTGGTATTGCTTTGTTTCTGTGCATATTACTGTCTGAGTGCCTCAGCCCCCTCATTCTCATTCTAGGAATATTGGACTCGATATGTTTCAGATTCAAGGGCATTCCCCTTCTCTGTAATGCATGTCATAGAGATAGGTTCATGTTACTCTATTTTTCTGTTTCTGAAGTGAGGTTTATTGGTCTTGGATGGTAGGAGAAGACTTACTCTGATGATTTTATATCAGGGAATCCTCAACACCAGATATTTCTCTATGTGGATTTTTGAATCCTGCATTCATCCTACTGCAGTGATTGATTATAATAGCATCAGGTCTCCTAGGCTGAGCCTTGCTACAGATGTACATTCTGAGTTTCATAGATAAACTCTGGTCATTTACGAGCATTATTGTAATTTTCTTTTCTTATATAATTTTATGGTTATCTATACCTTATTTCATGTTAAGTTCATTTTGTGATTGCAAAATATTGTGCTAATGTTAAAGTTTGATTCCAGTTTAATGAAATTGTTTACTTATATTTGGCTATTTTTATGCATACTTTTCTTCTTGGTAGAATAAGTTGCACTAGTCTGTTGGAAAACAAGTTTTTTGCTGATATATATGGCGTGAATTGAAGATGGAGAGTTAACTTGATTCATGTGAAAGACCCTAGGTTACTGATTCACATCTCCTGGGCCTGGAGGTAGAAGTGGACTCATCTGGAAACTGATTCAGATCCAGATGCCTTGTGGATGCTCACATGAAGCACATCCAGGGCACCTGGATGCTCTCTGGATTACGCATCCAGAGTGATTCTTGTGAGCGCTCATCCAGGGGGCACTCAGGAGCCTCCGTGAGCATCTGCATGTCCACATGTTAATTTTGACGTTTTTGAAAAATAATCAACTTAAAAGCACGTTATAACATGTGCACTATATCATTTTTTATCATTTTTAATCTTAATTCTTGATTGATGAACATTGAATCTTGAACTAAATTTTGATTTTTTTAATTGTAATGATTTTCTGATTTGCATTGGAATCGTGACCATAGATGTATATCATATGCTTATTTATCAGATATCTTGATCAATTGTGAAATATCATACTATCAAATAATTTAATTTGTATATTTATTGCATTTCTTTGCATGCGTGCACGCACACACACATGCACACATGCACACACAAACACGCATACAAAATCCCCCAAAAAAATTCCGTGCATCTGTGCACCCGATTCTCACACCCACATCTGCATCCGCACCTGAATCGGCAACTTAGGAAAGAACTTCAACTTAAGTTGAACCTGGTTGCATCATAACTTTCACCTATCTATGTCTGCTCTAGCAGTTGAGGTCACAGTCCTTGTTCTCCAGCACTATTGTAGATTCTTGCTGAAGTTATTTTGGTGATTGATTTTCTTAACTGTCGTTCTAGCAATATTGTTAACATGTTTATTTGTTGATGAAAGGTGTGCAAATCTACCAAATACCCTTTTAATATGAATTTTTGACACCACCTTGTGCCCTGAACATGTACGTGAATTTTTAAATTGAAATAAGTGAAAGTATTGACAGGTTTTATTTGATGACAAGGGCATCGATGTAAATGTGATAACTCGACTTGTGTTATCTGAGTTCATGCAATTCAGATGAGAATTTATTTAATCCGGCCAGCTCACCATAGATTTTGATTATACAGTCATTTCACATAATGAAATTTGAAATAAGGATAGAGAAATTTGCATATAAGAGAGACAGCCAAACATTTTGATTTGCCACTATTAATTTTGCAGTGGCATGCTGCATATGAGATGATCAAATATTCTGAGTTACGACTCCTACTTCATGATGATATTTAGCTGCACTGGCTTCTCATCAATTCGGTGGTCAAATCTGCATGCCACAAACAAAACTTCTGGATTTGCGTGTGTATGTTATGTTTCATCCAGGATGGCCTTTGACGAAAATTGGGTCTCTGCCTCCTGTCACCTCTCTTTTTCCTGAAGTAGGTTTCCATCTTTAGTGTGTTATGTGGAGAGATTTACAAATTATACATTATATCATTATTAAAATTTCTCAGTTGTCGATCTCTTTGAATAATGAGTTTTCTTGTTTTAATTTGTACTTAAATGAGACATTGTAATAAGGTAATGTCAAGTGAGTCTGCAAAAGCATGGCATAGATAGGTTGTCTGGAGTGAGGAAAGTTTATAATGCACCAACAGCTAGATTGAATGAAGTTCATGGAAAGGTATTGTTTCGCTTGAAGTATTATTTTCATCTCATCTATCAAATTTTCTCCAAATGAATCTTTGTGGAAAGTGATAGATGCCTGAAGAATTGCTTAGGAATTGTTATAAGCTTGCTACAAATGGATTAGTGAATTATGGGGGGGAAGCACCAAACTTCCCAATAATTAACTCGGGCCAGCAAGCATAAGCGAGATTGTAGAGATATGAGTGGAGTTCATGGTAAGGCGCCCCATCTTGTCCATCTTCCAGGTCTGTTCACCTCCCCACAATGTATATTGTAGATTCATTAGTTCTCTTGTGCTTAGAGAGGGACAACATGCTAAGAGACAAACTATCTTTTCTCTTATTAGAGATTAGAACAGAATTAGTTTTAAGTCGTCACATAAAACATACAGGTTTTAGTCTTCAAAGTGCATTCAATGTGGTTCTCACCAAGATCAATGCATTGTTGTGTCACGGTATTCCTTGGTAACATTGACCCCTCATTTTGGTTGTATGGTGTATATCTTGTGACAGTCATTAGAGTTGCAGTAATAGCAATCTGGACTTACATTTGTTCTTTCCTTTTCACCTGGCTAAGAGAGCTAGATGGATGAGTGAGGATTGAATATTAACAGCTTGTTGTATGCCTGAGAACTGAAGAGGTGCAAATTTGAACATTATACGAGGAATTGCAAAGAAGCCTTTTTGGTGGTTTCCACAATAGTGTCCTATGAGCCAAATTGGCATCTGGTCTGGCTGAATCATAAAAACTACTTCATTACGTTCACCTTCAATTTGTGATGCTGCATATTTCCACTTTTCTGGCAAATGGGTTGATTGTCTTAGCAAATATCACGGACAGTAAGTGGTTTCAGGAAATATTTGCTTTTAACTTTCTGGAAGGATCATCTTAATAAAAGGTGCTGAGATAGGAAACACAAATAATCAGATTCTGGAAAACTGCCTAGTAAATAGGAAAATTAATGATGTTATTAAAATAGAAAAATGCCCTAAAAACCTCAAATTAGAGATGATGGTCAGAATGTTAGTGAGTCTTGGAAAAGCATGCTTCTTAAACACAGACAAATCTGAGGTGCAAAAAGGTTAAGTTTGTGAATAACTTTCCTTGTTGTCTTGTTTGTCTTGTTTGTGTGCTTTTTAATCTTCATGTGTTCATTTGTGTGTTCAGGGTCTGCAATTTTTTTCTTTAGCTTCCATTCCCTGTCTCCTTCCCCTCCACCTCCTTAGGGCGCCTGCTTCCTACCTAAGACCACAGCATTTTCCTTCTTCCCATCATCTCCACTTGTACTGTAATTTTCTGTATAACATTCTAATATCCAAACTTGTGTGTTATGGTTTTCTTAATAAATTTTGTTCTTGGTTTAAAGCTATTGAGTCTTCTCAGGACACATGCTTACTTTCTATTTCCGCTTTTTCCTCCCGAGATATGTTTCAAAAATAGTTTTCTTTCTCTTGTCATGCAATGGCTGCCAGACAATGAGCTTATCAGTAAAGCTTGAAATGTGAAAGGTAACAATTCAACATGGTTTAACCCATAAATTAATCTCATAAAAATGCAGTGGGAATATAACATTGCACTATAAAGAGACATTTCTGTTTAGTGTCCTCTACTTCAATTTTCATTCTACTGGCTCCTCTTGCCTGGATCAGTTTGAGGGACATGGCTTTTTGGTTATACGGAGGTATCAGTCTAGCTAATAAGCATTTGAAGGGCTGTGAGTTGATGTCCATTTTGGAATCACACTACTACCACAAGATTGTGATAAAAAAATGCAAGACCAGTGAAAATGTTTTGTGTGCATTTGTAACATTGGAATTTGGTATTTTTTTGATGGTGGCTAAATTAGTCGTAGATTGCAGGATAATATACTAAAATCGATTTTTTTTTTTGTTTAGCAAAATGCACAAATTTTGATTGTTGCATAGGGAGTTTGTTCTCCCAAACAATCTTTTTTTGTCAAAATAGTTCAATTTGTGCAATGTGATTACAACTTTAAGGTATCAATTATACAAGAAAAGATTACAGATTATCTCATTTCATTGAGCTTTTAGCATAATTTGCAGTCAGCTTCTCAGTTCTTTTTGTTTATTTTGCATTGTTTTCAATCATCTAGCCCAATCTTTTACATTTTTTGTGTTTTTCTTCCTTTCCTCATTAGTGGTGTTTCCTTCATTTTTTGCAGCTTTTTTTTTCCTCTCCCCTTGTATATTCCTAATACCATTGCTTGCTCATTGTCCTAGCGTGTTCCCTTCTTTGCAGCTTTTTCTTATATCCCCCCTTATATATTCCTAATACCATTGCTCGTTCATTGTCCCAGTATGTCGATCAATCTGTCACTTCTAAAGCCTGTGCGGGGCTGAATGGTATGAGGTTAGGAGGTGGCATTATCACTGTAGTTCAGGCTACTCCTGATGCAAATGTCGAGGTGTGTCATTTTCGACTTACTTTTGTATGTCGTGGTGGTTTCTTTAAAGTAACAATGGACTTTTTATTCTTGGAAACTCTTACGAGTTTTTGAAAATATTGTTTTTTTTTCAAGGTTGAATGCCTTCCAAATTATGCCATCCCAGACTTTGCAAAGGCACTCATGCAGAAGCCTACTCGAATTTTGAAACTAAAGAATGTGGTACATATTAAGCATTTCTCCTTTTATTATATTTTTGGTTTTATTTCATAAGTAATGCAGCATTGACTAATAGTTGTTGTACTTGCTAATTCAAATGTTCAGCTAACCAAAGAGGAGCTACTGCAATTTTCTGAAGAGGAAATAGAAGAAATCTCAGAAGATATCCGTCTTGAGTGTACTAGGTATTTGACCAATATTTTCTATTTCACCTTATAATGATCACGGAAAAAAGAAAAAATTATTTCAATTTAGTATTTTCATCATATGGGTATTGTCGTTAAATTTTAATTTTAGACCATGATGTGTCGTATGACCTGTTTCAGGTTTGGTACTGTCAAATCTGTGAATATTGTAAGATGTAATAGCGAGGGAGATAACATTACGAATATCCAAACAGAGAAAAATGGTAATTCAGAGAGTTGTTTGCCAGATGCTAGCAATACTGAAAATCAATCTGAATCTTTAAAGGTCCAAGAGATTAATGTTGTTGAAGGTACAAAGCCAAATGGAAGAGAATTGAAAGATGTTGACCTAGGCATTAAAGATACTCTCTTGGAAGAAAATGAATCTCGTGAGCAGCAGATGGCAAACAAGATGGATGCAACTGATACTGCAAATAATAATTTAATTGACATTTCTACTGAACCAGCCCAGGAAATGCAAGAAGACAGTAAAGCTGCTGGAGATCATGAAATGTCTTCGACCAATGAACTTCCCGAGAATAGTGTAACACCACAAAGTGTTCATGGTTCAGAATCAGGGAAAAGCTTGGAACCTGATATTAAGGTGCAGGTGGGAAGAGATGAGACAGAGACTGGTTGTTTAGATCCCAACAATGTGCATCATCAAATTACTGTAGTTGTAAAGAATGACGAGTCTCAGTCATCAAGAGACTCAGAGTGCCTAGAAGAGGCAAGTGTCTTTGTAGAATTTTCAAGAGAAGAAGCTAGTTGCTTGGCAGCACATACTTTAAATGGACGTCAATATGGAACCCGAAAGGTCATAGCTAGTTATGTTCCTGACATTGTATACCAGAAGAGATTTCCAAGAGGTAGTCTTAGATAAGGGAACACAGATTTTGTCATCTATGCAAAGATATTCTGGTCTAATGCATGTAGCAAAGGTTTATAATTTAGCCATTGTTGAAAGTGAAGTATTTGACGTGTGCATTCAGTATCTCTTGGCAATGCATGAAGATTGTATGTTTATTTTGTGCTTCCATTTGATGAGACGGAAGAAATAGAAAATTATCAATTTAACCTCACCTTGTATGCATATGATTCAAAAAACATTATCATTGTATCATAAACATTGGTTTTTCTATCAGTTATACGATTCTCAAAGTGAGAGCTGAAAGAGTGTTTTCCAAAATGTTACTTTTTGGCATTGCGTACTGCGCAAGCTGGAGAAAAGATTATAGTGGTGCATTGAAACTACTATGAAGTGGACAGTACAAATTAAATATGGCTAGTTTAATGCAAGTATTAATATTAATCCTCATAAATATAATGCTTCACAGGAAGAAAAGAGGAAATGAATCTCAATATTTCATCATACAAATGGGTGACATTTTCTCTTAAATCCGACTTGAAATTCATTAATATATCCTTTTTTCTAATATTTTTGTTAATGAATCCGAGTTTTTGAAGATTACTATCATATAAGTGAAGAGCTGGAAGTTCTAGTTTGGGTGATAGGGTCATGCAAGTAATAACAAGAAACTTAATGCCATAAATTTCCATCATTTATAATTATTCTAGGGTGCATCAGAGGCCTATTTTTCAGGGCCTTATATAAATAAAAGATGCCAGTAATTTATTGCAAATAACAAAATTCCATTTTTTGATAAAAAAGAATGAAATTAGTACTGTATCATGCTATCTATGCAGATTTATAATAAGCTTGTTTTAACTCTCAAAGTTTGCTGTGGTTTTGCAGATAGATCTCCAGCATTTCTGATCCCTTGTTTTCAAATTACATGTACAATGTTTCGTTTATTAGTACTTATGTATGATGTATGGTGTAAGTTTTTTCTTCCACTCCCAAGTGTTTGTTTTTCTTACTGTTTGTTTTAACTCTTGAAGTTTGCTGTGGTTTTGCAGATAGATCTGCAGCATTTCTGATCCCTTGTTTTCAAATTACATGTGCAATGTTTCGTCTATAAGTACTTACGTATGGTGTCAGTTTTTTCTTCCACTCCTAAGGGTTTGCTTTTCTTACTGTCATCTTACATTCCTTCCATCCATTGAAGTGCTAAAATACTACATCCAGGAACATGAAGCTAGCTCGAATGCTGACACTGTTTGTCTGCGACAGAAATCTGTCATGTGACCCCTTCTAATGTAATGCTGCTATTTCATATGAAATGAATTAGAAAATAAAAATGGTTAAATTCTCGGGTACCCCTACGCTATTCTTGCAACGAGCTCTGATGTATGTAATGAAGAATGTGTCATTATTTTAACATGTTCCATTTGGATGATTTTGAGTGGGACTGAGGCAATGGCACCACCACTGATGAAAGTATGCTTTCTTAAAACAGATAGTAACTCTAGAAAACAATTCAGACCCCAGTTTCTGTAGATGGCTAATTCCTTGTGAACTAGGCTAACCTGGTAAGAGAGATTATGGCTTCGAGTTCTAGGTGGTCCATAATGGTTTAATATGGTATTGACCAATATAAGCAAATTCAAAATATAGCATACAGGCCCCTGCCCTGCTTTGGGTCATCGGGGCTGGGTCTGCAGACGGCCCCTGCTTGAAAGCCATCCATCCGTGACCAAGAAGCCACTGCCCTACAATAATATGAAGGGAGGGCCTTCACAGGCATTAGTGCCCAACTAGCTTGCTTACCCTTCAGATATAGCGGGGTGGGGGTAGGGCTTGAACTAACCTGCTTTAGCTCTTTCTCGCCAACAGCCCTATATTATCTATCAGGCATTCCCACCGCCCTAATAGATAGTAGTTTTACAAATTGAAATAATTTGAGCAGCACACTTTTATTTGAAATGGAGGGAGGACTGTCGAACTGATGAAGAGAGACCTCATCCTCGAGAATTGATCTGTAATTTCTGGACTTTAATGCTTGTATAGATAAAGCACACAAAGGAACGGATGGTGTTACTTGTATTTGAATTAAATGTTTGTTAGAGAAAAGGCAGAGTGAAGAAGTAATAATCATAGAAAATCTTTATTGATGAAAAATCCAGCTTTTATAGTGGCAACTGCAACTCCAACAAGATATTATAACCATTATGCAAGCATGATGAGATATTTTGGGAGTAATTTTATCCCTTGCAATCCAAGGTAGGTTGTACAGGCTAACCTGTCTAGATCCAAGTGAGAGCACTAATATGAGTTAGAACATGGTACTGATGATGGTTATTGAAGAAGAATGAGGAGGATAACCCAAAGAAAATAATAAGTGGCGAGGGTACCTAGACCAAATCTAAAGATATTAATTATTGTGTACGTTGTGGTTATTGGTGTTGCATTGTTTCTTCCTTGAAGCAGTCAAAGGTAGAGGAAAAACAAAGACGTTGGGCATTACAAGGTACATTCTTTAGTTTTTTGTGGAGAAAAAAGGCAACGATCCAAAACATAATAAAGTCACAATCTATTAAGTGTAGTATTTCAACTTTGAGGGTCAGCATAGCTTGATTAGGAATGCAAAATCATTTTGGGAACTCGAGATTCTTTCGGAGATACACTAAGATGCTAAAGATGAAGGCAAATATAAGTGATATGATTGAGTGGAATACTACAGCTTATGAAGATGACATATACTACGAAGTAGTATTTTTGTAGAAACATCTGTGGATTGCCAACATTGAGGATATTAGTAAGGGGAAGTACATGCTGCACCCTTACTCTTAGTGTAAACAAGAACATATGATAGCCGTCTTGTGATTAGTGTATATATATGAGGGAGAGGTCAGTTTTCATCACATTGTATATATAGTTAAGGCAGCCCTTTTGAAATGACTTTTATTCTCAAGTAATTGTAAAACATTTCCTCTTGTATAAGTTTCTTGTTCATTTATTTCAGTACACGTTATGATTGCAACTCCCTATTTAGAGAGACATTGTCCTCAAAAGCTTAATCAGGTATTAAGTGAAAACAAGCTTCCCCACCTATTCCTTTAAGAACCATTTGGCATGCCTTTTCATCTTCCCGTAAATTCCAAATTTTTATTCTATTTTTCAACACTAGTCTTGAAGATTAGCTTTGTTTTCTACTGCAAAATTCTTCATTGAGAGTAGTATTTGCTTTAGCGGGGTGTCAGTGATAAACGTTCCATTTGATGTAGGTACGCAGTTCTTTGAGGTACTTAATAGGTACATCCTTATCTTACAAGTCTATGTCAAGTAATTGAGAATGTCATCACAATACTATGGTGTCAACCTATAAACATTGTCCTATGTCTTGTTTGCAATACCACTACTTGACTTTACTAGTTAGTCTTCTTGTAGTGCCTCTCGTGGTTACATTATGCTTTGTTTCATTTTGATCCTAGTTAGACCTTGTCATCATTTGTGATTTTGTATAATGTGATTAGATACTTGCATAATGTGATGCATTTGATTACAATACATTATATTGGCTCTATCAATATCATTGCTAAGTTAGTTGCTAGATTATACTTGGTACTTACAGTTTTAATCATATTTCTAATGATGATTATCATGTGATGTGATGCCTTTATGATGGTATTTGGTGTATTTTACATCCAAAAACATCAGACTATGATTTATCAAGATGATTATTACAAATTTCTTGTTATATTCTACCTTTTATGTTGATGGATATTTTATTCAGATTTGCACTGCTATAAATAATCTTAAAAATAATCTTGTATTGTCATAAATTATTATTTAACATTTTAATTTAAATGGGATGCTATATTATGACGTACATTGAATTTGTGGGGAGTCGTGTTTTTTATTCTTTGTTTTTGGTTCTTTCCATTGTGTGGTGCATTTTTGTCAGAACACATCCATTATTCAATTAAATTTTTATTGTTTGATGTCAATTATTTGTGGGATGTATTATTTGTGTTTACCCATATGTATGAGTTATTTCCATGCTTGTTTGGGCTTTTAGGTTTACACTATGCTTTTGTATTATCAAACTTTGAATTTTCTTGTAGTTACGTTGCTCAATTTTCAATGCGCCTAGAATGAAAATTTTATTGGACTAATTGCTTTTATTTGTTTGAGAACCAATGGGTTTGCCCCTGATAGCCTAGTTTGAAGTTTTGAATCTTTAGCAAATTTTGAAGGCTTGTTAATGGTGGTGAATTTTGGGACTTAATTTAAGTACATTTATGTGACTTACATTTTTATACTTTGAGACTGTAAACTAATCTCATGTTTGTGCCATTGCCTATCCATGTGTGTTGATATCAAATCCACCTTGGAATTTGTGCTCTTGAATCCATGCTCTTGGCAAGGAGGCCAGGTGAGTGTGCCTTGTGCATGAGTATTTGTCATTTTGTTTTCCTTTTTGGCTCTTGTTTGATGCTTGATTATAGATTACATCTTAATCTATTGATGTTTTCAAGACCACATCACTAGTTCAATTGAGTGTCCTTTAGCTTGGGAGTGAGCTTAAGCCTTGTGTTTTATGGTCTGTTTTGATAGTCATTTCTTGTATTACTATATATTTTCCATTGTTGTGTGAGGCCATTTGCTATGTAGGTGCATGGTGTTGAGATCACATTCAAGAATGTAGTTTAGTTATCCCATGCAAAGCTTCGAGTGACTTGAACTCTAGGTGAGTCTCATTATCCCCCATTTTGTTGAATCTCTTATTGCATTGTGTTATTGCTTGAGCAATGCTTTTTATTGATTGATAGGTGTAGTGTACAAGGTTGTAGTGGTTCTTCAAGTTGAGATGAGATAAAAAGGGGCCCTAGCGCTACCCTTGGTAGAGTTATTTATAATGACTCATAATTGTAATAGTAAATGGGGGGAAAACAAAGATAAGCTAACATTTGTACAATGATCATTTGTTGAGAGATGTGAGATGGTACAGTTGTGGCCGTTTACAAATGTTGAGTTGGCATAGCCATGTCCATCTACAAATGTTTGGCTGGCGTAGCATTATCCATCTATTGAGAGACATGGGTTAAAACAGTAGAGCCTCCTTGATGTGTAAATGATTGCTCAATTTCACACAAGCCTCCACGAGTTGTATGATGACACTCTTCTCTTGAGCCTCATCACTATACTTTCTCTAGATCCGAGTAGTGTCCTTGGCCTATTTGCATTTCAATATATGCATATACGTGACTACATTGCCCAATCTCTTTATTTTCCTTGTGTTTTGCATTTGATTGGTCCATCTTGTAAATATTCTCTGTGTGTGTATCGTGTGTGTGTGAGTGAGTGATTATCTCTATATGTACGAAAATGTGAGCTTGGGGGTACCATGTGGTTGAGTGACATTTTATATTATTGGTGGGGATTGGTTTATAGGTGGCATATTAGTGGAGTAATGAACATGATGTACTCATTCTATTGCTTGCATTTTTTAGCGATTGTGTATATACATGATAATATGCTCATTAGATTAGGGTTTATTATATTGTTCTATTGTTTAGATTTTAGCGTCAAGCTGATGTATTCGATACTCCTTGGGGAAGAGTTTTACTTATTTAGGTCATAAATTGGAGTTGGCATTGGTAAGTTTATCCTTTCTTATAGAATATTTTAGATTCAAGCCACTAGTTTTGAGACCAATTTTCAATCAGCATTAGTTTTTCAATAAGGTGCACATCATAATTGATTGGTGAAATTATCCTATCG
Organism: Cupressus sempervirens; assembly: GCA_028749045.1. NCBI lineage: Eukaryota > Viridiplantae > Streptophyta > Pinopsida > Cupressales > Cupressaceae > Cupressus > Cupressus sempervirens. Next base: position 269,624,950 of record CM053793.1, read on the forward strand.
ATGAAACCATTATAACGTTTGCCAAATTTTGACGTAATAGACGCCAGAATTTTGACGTACATTGGCAATGGCAATGATGATGTTGCCAGACCTAAGATGGAAAAAAGATGTCCCTAGTTTGGCAACATCGTCATTTCAATTACTAATGTACGTGAGAATTTTGATGTCTATTATGTTGAAATTCCAATGAACACTTAATTTCTTATATAAAAATGTAAGTGGTTCGTGTGAGGGTTGAACAAGCAAGTAGATTCTCATTAGAAGAGCATAAGAAATGAAGACCTTGAAATGAAGATAACTCTACAAGTTTGATTATCTTATAGTAAATTGATAGGCCTATCATACCGCAGAGTTTTAGAAATTTTCACTGGTAGATGATAGATCAAAATCCATGTTTTTAGTCAAACCCTTGCTCAATAATGGTTTTAGGATATTGGATAGGGATTTTCTTGCCAAATGTGCTAACAATAAGATCTAATTTTAAAGCCAAATGCATATGAAAGACAATTGAATCTAGTTTCTGACCTTATCAATTGATCTTACATGCCAATCCAATATCAAAATGTTGCAACACAAAATGCAAGAAAATTGTGGAGAAATATTACTTGTTTCATTCACCTAAACCTCCAAAATATATTCCACAACCATTCCTCTTGTTCCAAAAGGCTTATAAGTTCATTTTACAACTATCCCAAATGGTTGCAACTACTTTTTGAATTGGGGACCCTTGAGATCATTAGTTTTTCAAAAACTATCCTAAAAGTTGCAAATTTTATTTTGAAAACTTTGGAGCAACATAAGAAACTTTTAACATTTGTGCCCACCCAACAATATATGACTTCAAACATATCACATTGGGTCTTTATAGGTTAGATGACCCAAGTGCACCATTACAACTTGTTTTTAAGCCTTTTGGCCTATTATTCCAAATTTAGGCCTATTGCATTTGTGTACATTCCAAATTCATTGTACCTTCAACCGTTCTTCATGACACTTTACAAAATTGTTCAAAAAGCATGGGTGGTTAGAGCTTATCCTTTCATCTTACTACTTGTTCTTCACTATAAGAGGATATGGGATTTGTCCTAACAACTTCCAAACCTTCCTAGATCATTGGATTGACCAATGACTAGCAATTGACTGACAAACAATGATTTTTTTCTTCTTATTACCTACTAGGTCATCAAGATGCTCGCTTGTGCCAACACATTTCAACATAAAACCAAGTGTACTTTAAAAAGCCAATAATCTAGTCAATATGACTTGAGTTTCATGATATTGGGTGGTTAGAAAAGGAGTTATGAACAAACCCTCATGACTAGGTTTGTCACCAAAGGTTTCATAACAGATTTTGCAAAATTATGCAAATCTTCCTTGAGAAAACCATGAGAAGCACTAAATCCTGAGGATCTAGCAGATCTATTCTTCATGTCAGCATGTAATCAGTATGCCAGAGGCACAATCAACATCTTGTTCCATTTCACCAAAACCTAGAATAAACTAATTCAATTAACAGTTTCCCAATATGTGAGCACTCTCAAAAAATCAAAATTTCAATAAGGACTACTAAATGACTTTAAGGTCCATTCACCATCTTAGGTATCAAAACAACATTCCAGTAAAGGTCTTTCTGCATAAAAAAGTATCGATTAGCATAAGGTTCTTTTATCTTCTTCAGGTTTACTCAACACCTTTATCAAGTCTTTACAAAGGTCACTTTCCATCACGATCAGTTCATCAAATGCTTCTTAACAAGGCGATTCATATGTTCATTCAACAATGCTAATTGACAACCAAACCTTACCTCATAGATTTGGAAAACTCTTCACTATTGTCCACACACGTGTTGGGACCTTCCACCTATTATAGTTTCATCCCTACATCTTGTGTTCCTTGGTTTTCATTCTTTCTTTCAAGGGTCAACATCCTTAGTCATGATTAATAATTGATCATATTAGAATTATTTGGTAGACATTACCCTCATTCCTAATTATTACACAAACTTGGTTTACCTCAGTTATCAATGATCATATCCAAAGGTCTCAATAATGTTATTATTCCTTGTCACTTGCCAATCACAAACATTATTACTTGATAGGATATTGATCATGATTCTATTTAACAAAAAAACTAATATACAAGCCTTATAGATATATTAATGACTCCTATAACTATACTTTACATAATTGGTGCAATGAGGTTTAGCTCTTTAATGGATATGCGTTCCAAAGGGTTATTTGCATTTTATTGACCTAAGTCTATCAATATAAACAATTCCCAACCCCAAGAGATGTATTTTGCAAATAGACATTTTAGTTTTACTATTAAAACACAAATTCCTCTGTTGATTGCCAGTTAGGGTACCATGTTACTTCCACATGCTTTAATACTTGAAACTAGTTGGAATTTAAAGATGGACAAGTCTATTGTCAAACCCTAGAGTTTGGCAATTTTTAGACTGTTGCATTTATAGATATCATCAACCTCTTTCGTGTTACCCTGCTATTGAGGGTTTTATCACAATTTTAGCAAATTTTTAATATATCCTTCACTAGTCTTCATGGGTGCCCATAAAATCTACTGTAAATGAAACATAAAACAAGGCTCTTCGTTAATGGGTCCTTCTAGTGGTGAAGTTGAATGATTCTAAATTATCCTTCATGGATCAAGTCTCGCTAAGTGCGTGGTTCTGACATCATTAGGCATGAGGCCAACATCGTGCCTTGAGAAAAATTCAACAGAATGGATTTCCCTTAGTCCTTGGATCTTAGCTAAACAAGTTCTTTGAACCTTCAAAAAAAGACAAGGCTATTCAATTCCAAGTAGGTTTATATTTTCAATAACTCCATTTGCATATTCAAAAACATTATGAAGCAATAAAAAATGTGATTGAGACAATGAATCGTTAAGGAAACTTAACAATGAATGCAATTTATTGTCTTGAAGCCTTGAAATATGTTACAATGTCGTGGAGCAATCATACCTTCCCATTGAAATCCATTTCAATCCTCAAAGTTTGTTAGCTTTTTCCAATTTATATCCTTTTGCTCAATAATCTTTTGAAGTTGTTGTACATAAACATTGTCTTTACACTTTCATTATTTTTTCTCATGTTTGGCTATCCGTGCTTTAGTTTTACTGTGAAAAATGATATTCCTATTTGATGATTAACGTCATGTATGTTTTGTAGTCAAGAAAAGTATATTAAAACATTTGGAGGGCTAGGGTTGAATGATTAAATGAAGCTTAGGATCCATTCAAGGAGAAGAAATGCATGAGACTGTGGAGTGGATATGAGTCAGATACCATATGTAACAAGCTATTTTTACCATTCCTAATTAAACATTTAGATTTGATCAAAATAAACAACACTTTGCATATTCACATGATAAATAGTTATAACTACTTTACATTTTCAAATGAAAGGGATCAACAATTATAACATATTAACAGAATCCTAATCCATTGAAAGAGAGTAATTGATTCAACAATATTAACCAGCTAAACATAACTTCAAATTAAATGCAAATACATAAATCTAAAGTACCCGTTATAAGTAGATAACTCGAATGCAAATCACATCTATGTCTTGTACAAGTCTTGGAAGCTGGTGGAGAGGAAAATCATTGTCAGGGTTGTAACCTCCCAACTACGGACCCTTAAGTATGCCTACACAATCTCAATTGAGAAAGGCCCTATCTACCCAGGATTAGGCATGAGGACACTCTTGTCTTGCCACTAACAATCCTTGTTTTAGAGTGTCCACTAAAAAGCCAACTAGGCTACAAAGTTCTTCCCATCAAACCATCTATCTGATTGCTAGAAACCATGACCTCTAATGATCACAACAACACACATGCCACTAAACCTACATTGGTATGAGATTTACATGGAAACTATGTTCCTGATCACCCACTACTTGACTTGACAACAAGAATGGTACCATTTGATCATCGTGCATTGATTTAGTTCATTAGATTGCTTATGTTTTATTGACTATTTTATTGTTGCTAATTTCTTTCTTGTATCATGTAGGAATCATCAAGTGTTCATTTGTTATCAACCCATGGCCTTCATGTCAACCTTCCTGGTCATCCTCAATGAATCCTAGCGTGGCTATTTAAATCATTGAATATTCACAACAAAATACTTTTTTCCCAACATAGGATTATGACAATATTTATATAAAATATTCATGATACTTCACAATTAATTCTGAGATTGCCTTCTCTTATCTTAGAGGCATATAAAAGATGTCGATGTATAAGTGTTGCATTTTGTTAAGTCAAAGTTGTGAAAAGAACAATCTTATAATATGTTATAGATAGATTGGATACTTATGCATGATTTTATATAGTCAGACTTATGTAAATAAAATAGTCCATTTAGGGCTAGGCTCTATCTATAATTCGAATATTTTTTTCTCAAATTTCCAAGATAAAATTCCATAGCCTTGTCATATAAAAAATTGTAAATAAATGTGTGCAAAGAATACAGGACTTGGTAAAGATATTATCACTCTCTTGTGCTAGTAGGAAGTTGAAAGGCTTGGTATGACTCCTTTCCTATAGTTTCTAGCACTTACTGGTAGTTGAGAAGTGAGACTATTATTGACCGACGACACTGTAGGTGAAATTAAAAAAAACATACGAACATAAAATTCAATCTCCAAGTAACAATTTATGCATTATATGAATGCAATTCTCAAGTATTGATGCAGGACATTCTATGTGCCAATCATAGATAAAAAAGCTAACATGGAAGGAAATCTTAATATGAGTTAGAGCACTTGTAAATGCAATATTGAATGGAATGCAACATGGATGTAGAATATCGTCAATAGAAAATGTGAGAGTGATCTTTGATAACAATGTGATCACTTGACATAAAATTACAATTGTGTATAAATATCTTGTCTCTTTGCTTGAAATGTATGCTTAGTTATGAAGAAGAAGAGAAAAGGTGACAACCAAATGAGTTACTAACAAGAGCCATTAAAAGGCCAAAAATACATATAGCATTGCAAATAGTATAAAATCCCAATGAAGATTAAGAAAAATGGCCATTGGAGAGTATAAAGGTGGATGAAATGAAATAATACTAAAATTATTTCCAAGGTTTGAAAAGAAAATAAGAATGATAACTTCACTCTTAATGTGTTAATGTAAGGACATCATGTAGTATCTACCTATACTCATATATGCACACACACATATACATGCATAACATTCTAAGCATACATTTCTTGTGTATACATATTTTAAGTAGGTGTATACATTCATGTACATCTCAATTGAATTGCACATATATATGTACATGCACAAATGACTACCATGGTGACATTATATTAAGACATGTCTGATACAATAAGAAACCCCTTGATAATCTCAAGAAAATATAAAGGTAACAATCTGTTCTAGATTAATTTTTTTACTATCTTATTAAATGCATAGACCAATTTAGCTCATGGGATCTCTTGGTATATCCTTGCTTGCTTAGTCCAGTTTCCCCTTGACCAAGCTAGTTTAGGTGTTAGAAATGTTTAGAATAACTGGGGGGAGGGGTGTCGGTGGGGTGAACTAGTTACTAAAGGTCTATATGTACCACTTAAACAATTGAATGTTAAACACTTCACTATTATGCTTATCTTATTGTTGCTCGATCTCTACTACAAAATTGTCATAAACATAACTTGCATTGCATAATGGAAACATTATCAAATGTAAACATTCATAAGACATTCATCAAAGTTTGACACTTGGATTTTACGTGGAAACCCAATTTGGGAAAAACCACAAGCAACATGTCACTTCTTTTCACTCTTTCAAAGTGAGCTTTGTTAGGAACCAACCCTATTAAAGGTTACAAAACACATTGTTAAATGTGACTTGGTTAGAGGATTTAATCACCCTATTAGGAGTGGCATTGTAAGAGGACTTTGATCATTCTATTTAGAATGTCACCTAGTTAAAGGATTTACATAGATTGTTAAGTCTTCAAATGATTGTTAGATCTACCTCTATTAAAAGGATTTCAATACAAATTATTTACAAGGATAAGAAAGAAAATAGTAGGTTTGATCTGTGTGATTACAACTCACTTTTTTTGGTTTAGATCTTTGTTCAGTTCTTATGCTAGTTCACTGAGAACCCTTTCAGTACCATCTTTGATCTTGATATGCTTGGTCACCCTTCAAGAAATCAGTCAACTTTTCTCATCAACACTTAAGCCTTCTACTCTAATTCACTTATCAATAACAATGTCATGTTTGCAAGGTTTCTCCTTTAGCCTCACATTCACACACTGGTGTATTTATGATCAACCTTGCTCTGCATGCCTTCCTTCACATACAAACTCACTCATACACACACTAGTTGGGCTTGACTAAACATGACACCAAATGTTCGGTTTTGTATCTCTTTAAATAGGCAATTCATGCTTTACCATTTTCTACATCCACCATAGATCTTAGGGTTTATGATCAAATTCAATTCGATTCAATGTATTTGTTCATCTTCTTAATCATCCTCTCGAAACTTCTCAAGGATCTTTTTGTTAGGTTTTTACCTAATCACCTCCTTGAATTTAACGATCCAACTCATCAATCTTATCTTAGCCACGTTTTACATCTCCCAAGAAATCAACTGAGTCGGTTTGATCTTACGATTTATTTGAATTTGTTTTGTTACTGTCACTCAAAAATCTCTAAATGATGATATTTGGTCAACACTAAAATACTCGGGTCGGTGTAAAGCTTCTTGTCTTGACATCAACTAACTTGCTTGATTGATCCTAATGCTCGGTTAACACTATATTTTCTTGACGCTAGCTATAGCTTGATTGACACTTAGCATTACTCAACACTACTTAACTAAAAAATTACTTTTCTTTATCAAACTTTATCTAATCAAATGTTCATTGTAACTTCCTTTTCATAATTTCACTGTTTCCTCTAGGTTCTATAGTTATGAGTAACTTCTCAAATCCTCTTCATCAATCAAATAGATATGACATTTAGATTAGGTATCAATATGTCTCATCCATAGATTTGACATCAATGGCAAAACAACAATTGTTCCAATTGTAAGTTTCCAACATTTGGTTCCACACCTATTAGCTCAATTGTAGGAGGTGCCTCATACCTTTCCCTCTTATGAAATGCTTCCTCCCCTTTGTTACATCCCAAGTTTTTTGATCAAATCAAATAATTATATTAGCTAAACCACTTGGCTTTATTTAACATCATAATGAAAGCCATTATTTTGATTTCTTTTGAAACATAACGATTGAACAACTCTTCAATTTTACATGTAATGAAAAAAATAACAAATTAACCAACCAATTCTATTTCATTTGGAGTCTCAATGACTATAATGAAAAATTTAATTAAGCAAAATTTGGGATATAAAATCCCCTCACCCTTGTGTTTCATCATCCTTGATGAACTTGCACATTTAAAATATTCAAAGATTATTCCAAATACAAAACATTTTTCAAATCATTATTCATTCATAGTTCAAGTTCTTGGAAAGGATGTGGAAATTTACACCACCCCTTGATCTCACACCTGCAAGAGATTTTAATCAATAACATGTTCATTGTTGTTTATATATTTCTTAAGATAAGAAATGTGAAACACATTATCCATTCTAGCAATGGATGTAGGTAGATCAATATTTTAGACTATAGGGTTTATGACTTCCAAAACCTCAAAGGGTCCCACATATCTCTAGGATAATTTGGTATTCCTACCAAACTTGATAGTACTTTTCTATGGTTTAACTTTTAGGAGAAAATTTTCTCCCACTAAAAAATCTCTAGGAATTATCTTTGCATCTACATTACTTTTCTGTCCGTCACACATTATGCATTCTAGCAAGGGCTGGAGGTAGAGAAAACTTTTAGGCTACAGGGTTTATGACTTCCAACACCTCAAAGGGTCCTGCATCTCTCGAGGCTAAATTTGGCATTCTTACCAAACTTGATAGCACTTTTTTATGCTTTAACTTTCAGGAGAACTTTCTTTTCCACTAAAAATTCTCTAGGAATCCTCTTTGCATTTGCATAACTTTTTTGTCAGTCATTTACTTCCATCCTCTAATAGATCTAAACTACTTGTTCCTCCACTTTTAGAAGCATATCAGGCCCAACAATAAATTGTTCCTCAATTCTGTTCCAAGTCACAGGGGTCTTGCACTTATGCCCGTATAGAGATTCAAAGGGTTCCATCTTAATAGTTGACTGATACAAGTTGTTATAGGGAAATTCAACAAGAGGAAGGTGCATCTCCCATCGATACTATTAATTCATGCAATACACCCTCAAGAGATCTTCTTATATTTGGTTTACTCTTTCTATCTAACCATTGATCTTTGGGTGGTAACATGAAATGATGTTCAATTTATTTCTCAAAGATGAGAATAAAGTTTTCTAAAATTTAAACTTTATCTTTGCATCTTTGTTAGATATGATTTCTTCTAGAACCTTGTAAAGTTTTAAAAAAAAATCTCTCATAAGCTTATGAGAAATTTTTGGTGCTCCATATGTTAAGTTTCTTGGGATGAAATGTGGTACCTTTGTTAATCAACCCACTACCACTAGAATTGTATTATGTCTATTTCCAGTCAAGGTAACACATGGGTAAATTCCATACTGATTATTTTCCATTTCCATTTTGGGACCTCATTGAGATGTAAAATCTTGACTAGGTATTGGTGCTTAGCCTTATCCCTCTAAAAGTTGAGGTATCTTGCCACATTCTCAACTATTTATTGCTTCACGCCCTTTCAAAAATACAAATGTTTCATGTCACCTGCCATCTTAGTTATAGTAGGGTTCCCTGAGCAGGATGCAACATGTATTTCTTCCAAAATCATTTTTTTTTCAAATCTCTTAGTATTCAAGTATGTACATCATACCTTTATACCTTATAATCCTATATATTTCCAATTTACATACTTCATATTTGGTTTCTTGAGGATCCTTAAGGATCACTCAACATACCTCACTATAAAACACATCCCTTATCATATACTAAAGTACTTTCTCCCTATGCCTAGTATTTATTGCTACCATACTCAAAATATGTCTTTAACAACTTAAGGAATCAACTACTCCATTCTCCTTACCCTTGATATAACTGATTTCAAAATCATAATCTACTAAGAAACCTTAATACCTCCTTTGGTGGGTGTTAAGATTAGGTTGGGTGAATATGTACTTTAGCCCATAATTGCCGGATTTGAGCTCAAATGGTTTCCCAATCCAATAATGTCTCAACATCTATAGAGCATGGAGGATGGCTACTATCTGTCATGAATGCATAATTTTGTTCATAATTTTTCAATTCCATGGATTCATAAGCAATGACATGGTCATCTTACATCAAGACACCCCTATTCCTTCTCATGATGCATCCATTATGACCACAAAGTGACCCTTAGGGTTTGGTACTCTATGTATTGGTGTAGTAGTTAGCTTCTCCTTTATGTATTCAAATGTTGTTTAGCCTTTTTTGGGAAGTCTCTAACAAATTTTCTATAAAATTCTGCCAAACCCATGAAGCTTCTGACCTCTGACATATTCCTAGGGATCAACCAATATTTGGTTTCCTTAATCTTGACAGGGTCTACTTCTATTCCCTTAAGTGAAATAATATGCCCTAAATATAGGATTTCCTTCTGATAAAAAGAAAACTTAGATAATTTCCAATAAAACTTATTCTTGTGTAATCTTAGATAACTTCAGATATAACTTACGCTCATGCAATCTCATCAAATATATCTTATGATGTTTCTAGTGTTTCACCTCATTCTAGGATTAGATGAGAATATCATTGATAAAAACCAACATAAACTTGTCTAAACAATCCCATGTTAAACTATTCATGAGATTCATTAAAGGTGCAATGGCACTAGTCAGTGTGAAGGGTAAAACTATGAGCTCACAGTACCCATAGTAGGTTCAAAAAGAAGTTTTGTGAATATCTTCTTCTTTAATCTAAAGATCGTAGTAACCCAATTTAAGATCAATTTGGAAAACATTGATGTTCCTCTCATTTGATCAAATATATCATCAATCATGGGAATCATATATCTACTCTTTATGGTAACCTTGTTAAGGATTCTATAGTCGATGCATAGCCTCATGGTTCCATCCTTTTTCTTGACACATAACAAATGGGTTCCCCAAGAAAAAACACTTGGTTCAATAAGCTTCTTATCTAATAGATCTTGTAATTGCACATGTAGTTCCATCAGTTTAGTAGTGATCATCTTGTATGGAACTCTTGACATGGGTTCTTCCCTAGGTACCAAGCCTATAGTAAAATCAAATAACCTAGAAGGGGGTAAGCCAAGAAATTCCCCTTGAAATACACCCTAATAATTCCTAAGATAATCATTTCTTTGAGTCCTTCTCTAATCTCCCCTTCTTAAAAAAATTAACCATCCTAATACATTATTTCTAGTGGTTTCCTAAGATTTTCTATCCTTACAAAAAGGATTATGCACCCCTTTATTCTACAACTATTAAGTTACAAAGCTGAAATCTATCTAGGTTTTACTTCACACATTATTCCTTGAATATTCATAGGGTTGTTAGCCCCAAATGATAATGCTGATTAATATATTTGTAAGTCATTGATGTCAAGCCTTAATTTGTTGGACTTTACACTAATTCAATATAGTGCCATATCATTTGATTGATGAAGAGGATTTGAAGAAAGTATGTTGATGTAAGTGTTGATAAAGTGTACAATATTCAATGGACACTTGAATGAGTTAGACTCTGACAATTTATTTTTGGTTTGATTTCTTTACATGATCTCAAGCATGATGTATATTGAAGACAATTTATTCAGTGAATGAAGGAATACAATATTAACCAAGGTACTATAGTTATAACCAAGTGCCTGAGAAAGAAGTGAGAGAACACAATGTTAACCAAGTAATTTCATTGTTAATTAAGTCTAGTATTGACTGAGTGAGTTTTAATGTTCAATGAACATGAACATGAAGAACAAGTTTTGAAAAGATTAATTTGAAACTAACATTTGATGAAAACTAAGAATGTTAGCAAATTTTCAAGGATAAGGATGAAGTTAGTTATGAGATAAAAAACTAGAGAAATTGAAAGAAGATCTAATGGAAAAGATTTGTAAATTTGAAATAGAGCACAAAGTTCAAGGTGGAAATCTATTTCTTGAGTGTTTAGATTCAGTGAGTATTAATTTTATGGAGTTCTATGATTGTGATCAAGCGAAAAAACCTGGAAGATTCTAGAACTTCAAAAGTTCTTTTTCTTTATAGAGATGAACAAGATATTTTTTTTGATGGTTGTTGCTATTGTGGATGGTGCTATTGAAGAATAAAGAATAAGGTTCAAGAAGCAGAAGGTCAAATTGAAGATCAAGCAAATGAAGTGCTAAGTCAAAGTGTGAAGTGTGTGAATCAATAAAAAAGGGATCAAAAGAAAGATATTGAGTGAAACAAAGATATGAACAAGAAAGGTAATGCTAAAACCTAACAGATCATTTAATGTTACTTTATTACCATTTTATTAGGAAAATATATTAATTGAGTGGACCTAATAGTATTTTGAAATCTTATATGGTAACATTTAATAATAATGCATGTAAGTCCTTTAGAGAAAACCACTCTTTAGAAATGTCAAGGAGCGATAAGGTCTGGATGACCTTTGGTGTAAATCTTCTTAAAAGGTCATGTTAAAAATGTGTAACCTTTTACAAGGTTGGATCCTAATAGATCTCACTTCAAAAGAGTGAAAATATTTGGGTTGCTAGTTCCCAGGTGGTTTTTTCCCTATACAACATTTTAATGTTAAATACTTGTGTCAAAATGTGGGAATGCTTATTGTGTTTCATGTTAAATATTTAGTTTTCTAACTTACTATAGGATGGATACTTACTTTGATACTTGGTCTATTAAGGAACAAAAAGTTGACAGTTTGATGTAAAGTTTTATCAGCTTAAACTAATGTTAGATTTGTCTATTGAGTTAATGATCTAACCTTTTATTAAGTTTGAGTTGTTGAAAAGTGTTTTAAATGCCTATAGGGTAACTAGTTATAATTTATTCATCCCCCCTCTTAGTTATCTAATAATTGGTATCACAGATGAGTGCTTGAAGGAAGAAGTTTGAAGTGAGTTGAGCTAATGATTTAAAGATGTGTAAGAAAGAGGTACCAAAGATGACAAGGATAATTTATCCTCATGGAAAAGCAAGATAAGGTTGTATCTATCTAGGATTGTAGAGATTGTACTTTATTATCTGGACAACCAATACAATGCTCCTATTGGTTCTATGAAAGCTGATGAGATGAAGATGAAAGATGGAGAAAATATTGTTCAGTATGTGAACCAAAATAAGGAAATTGTGAGTATATCAGAGTTGCTGGAGGTGTCATTAGTAATGAAGAAGTTGTAAGTAAAATTATCAGAACATTATTTCCTATTTATGCTATAAGAGTATATCTTATTCAAGAATTTAGAGTTATGTCTGGTAATGATCTTAATCTTGATGGTTTAGTTGGTTGTTTGACTACATTTCAATTAAGTAACTATAGTAAGTGTTCCTAAGATTGAGAATGCTTTCAAGTCATTACTAACCAATGGAAGTTCAAAGAAAGAAAATAGTAGTAGGGATGACAATGATTTAGACTCAGAGGAAGTTATAGATGAGATTGAAGCATTGCTTGCAAGGAGGCTACCAAGAGGTGAAGGAAAATTCAAAGGTAAACTTTCCTTGATATGTTTTAAATGCAATGAAGTTCGTCATTTTTCTTCTAGATCTCCTAACAAGAACACAAGTGACAAAAAAAACAAGGAGAACAAATAAAAAAATAAAAATGAATATGAGGACACATGGAATATGTTATGCTGCATTTATGAGGAATACATGGATTATTCATACTGGATGTTCACATCACATGACTAGTGATATAAGCAAGTTTGATAAGATTGAAGAATATGATGGTGGAACTGTTAAACTTGGAAATGATGTTCCACGTCCTATGAAAGGCAAAGATTACTTGATGCTAAATGATAAAATTAGATGTGAGGATGCACATTGGGTTCAAGGACTAAACTATAATATGTTGAGTGTTGTACAATTGAATAATATAGGTCACTAGCTAGAATATGAGCAAGATCTATGATGATAATGGAATCTATATGGACTAAAAAAAGAACTAAGATAATGGTATGAAAGGCTACATACATACTTAATGAGGATTGGATTTGTCAGAATAAGTGAAAACAACTTAATTAGTAGTTGATGAGTGCAGTTGCAAATAAGGTACCCATTTCAAAAATATTTGTAGATGATATAATATTTGGTGGTAATGATTTGTTATGCAAATCATTTTATGATTAGATGAGAAACTAGTTTGAAATGTTTATTTTGGGTGAGATTAGATGCATGAGAAAGAAACAAAGCTATATATTATAGTCTACATCTGAAGCTAAGTATGTTGCTACTGCTATTAACTATTCAAACATAGATTGCATCAGACAACTATTGGAAGGAATGCAAAAGTTACAAAACCTATTACTATTTATTGTGATAACAAAAGTATAATAAACATATCCAAGAATCCTATTATGCATACAAGAAAAATTCACACATTTATCAAGTATCATTAATGGGGGAGCAAGTACATGAGAAGCAAGTAAGATTAGAGTATGTGAAGTCTAAGGAGAAAATTATAGATATACTCATGAAGCAAAGCATGACCTAGAGTAGTTAGGAATCTTGCATGTTGGAGGGATTTTGGCTTTGGAGTTGGAGAATTGGGTTGTATAAGGACTAGTGCTTAGTCATTATTCAGTAGTTTTTGGATGTAGTGTTGGTCAAGGAGCTCGGTCAATAAAGGTTTTCTCGATATCTACAATATTTCATGACACTCATTGTATTGCTCAGTGTGTGTTGTTGTTTGACACCTGTAGAACTCAAAAATTCTTGTGGGAAATCAACGACGCTTGTTTAGTGGTTTTTGATGCTTGATGATTTGGGCTTGTTGAATGAAGTTCTTACAGATTTGATCAATTGACTCGGTGCATTTAATGCATAAGGAGTGTGATTGTGATGTGGAGTGATCATGAGAAATTGTGTGGACCTTTTTGGATCTTGGTTATTTTTCTTAAGTGTATTTAATGGGTGTTGTAAGCCTCTAAGGCATTTGGTATTTATAAAATATTGTAGGCTGACTTGTGGCTTAAATATCTACTTAATGTTAAGGTTTATTTAATTTTTAACTTTCTAGGACAACTTGTGGCTTAGTTGGGTATAAGTAAGGGGGTCTTGTGGAGGCTTGGATCATTATTCATCCATCATGGAGAAGAGAAGTAGTTGAGAAGAGAAAAGTGTATTAGAGATAATAGTTGTGGCTTAGAAATCAAGGAGATTGCATGGTGGCTTGTGAGCACAAGTTAAGATCTACTAGAGGGTTTCTACTAGAGTGTTGTGCTACAAATATGGACTAGCTAGGGTTTGTGTTGGATCTTGAGGGATCTTGTAGAACTATTAATTACTTTGTATTTGACCATAATCGATAAGGCATTACTATTAGGATTAACAACATACATAAATAACAATTACATGCAAATATAACCAATATCAAAAAATATTAAATTGCATAGAAGAGAACACAAGACATAAGGATTTAACATGGTTCACCCAATCCCTTGGCCTATGTCAACCAAAATAAAGTCCAATATTATTATTATCCAATGATTACAATGCACAATCCCTTACAACTCAATACCACCACAAGAAGCTACAATATAAACATACTTTATGAAATCCCTAACCCTAAGACATTTTATTCAAGATTTTTCACTTAAAAAATTAGGGCTAGAATAAGTCATCTAATAGAAAAATAATAGTCGACCCCTTTTATAAAAGTGAGTCATTTTTGTCTTTGAGGGCATTGCCCTTGAAAACCCTCATGGGGGCGTTGCCCCTTGACGCCACCTTGTACTATGATATGGAGAACACTTGGGGTGTAGCCCCAAAACCTAGCAAAGGGTGCCACCCCAAAACCCTCATAAAAATAATATGGGAGGAAACCTCACTAAATAAACCTCAGAGTTTGATTAGGCTCCACATCACAAAAATGTCCCACTTGGAGACTAATCAAACACATTGTATGTAATGAATTGATTTATGAATAAATAATTGAGTTTGGTATCAAATCTTGTATCTTGTGTTGTTTTTATGCTATGTGGTTATTTTCTAGGAACTAGATCACCTCCATTGAGGGTCCATTTAGTTATACATTGCATCAAGTGGTATCAAAGCTTAGTTTTCCTAGGCATGTAAATAGATTGCCAAAGTTGAGGTAGTTTGCACCAGGACTTGGGGTGAATATTATTAGAGCGAAGGTTGGATTTGGTTGATCTTGTGGATTTGTTGTAGAGGGTTTAGGAAGATCTTGGAAGACACCTCTTAGAATTGGACCCTAGGAAAATAGAAGATCCCCATGATGCTGTGGAAGTAAGGATTTCAAAGAAAGTTAGATTCGATTTCAATATGAGATGGAGTTGATGAAGGATGAGATCATTAGGGCTATTGCTAGTGTACCTCAACATGTGGATACTAAAGATGGTTACAAGGAAGTTTTTGAAGACTTTGAGGTTGCTATATCGAGTGGTGAAGATAAAATTGATTGAGTCAAGAGATCTATGGAAAAGATAGTTGGCTGACTAGATAGATGTGAGACTCGGTTAAAATTGAAGTACAAAGTGGATGTTTCTAATTTCTTAGGTACTTTAAATCTTGAAGACCTAATTGATTGGATTGGTAAGATGGAAGACTTCTTTGAGTTAGAGGATATTGGTGATTTTCTTAGAGTAAGGTTGTGACAAGCTAAGTTGAAAGGACATGCTTCTCTTTGTTGGAAATAATTACAAAGAGATAGAGAAGAGGAAGCTGAAATGAAGATCACCCATTGGAGATAGATGGTCAAAAAATTGAAGGTGAAGTTCATACCTACTAATTATAAACTAGAGTTCATACCCATAAGCTAAGCGAGAGTTAATTCCTTTCAACCCACTACAAAACATGAAGAATTGAATTGATTTGATTAAAAAGATTTGTGCAAATGACCTTCATCTCAGCTTGCATCTAATTTAGTGATTAATGCCTTATCCATTCCAAAATAGAGTCACTACCATCAAGATGACCTAACTTGATTGCCTTACAATTAAATTTATCAACTGAAATCCCCAAACTCCATTATTACTAGAATCCCATCCATACACCCAGAAACCCTATCAAATCATTGAAGCATTTACTTAACTCGAATTAAAAGCAACAATAGATCTGACACACAACTCATCCAAGCTATCTTGAATTGAATGGAGCTTATTCATTTAATCATAAAGTTAATAACATATGAAGAATTAGGAGACAAAATAAGAGAGCACATATATTTCATTGTAAATCCGCTTTTCTATTTATCTTTGGAAAGATTAAATAAATTAACTGGTAACACTCAATGAAACTCAGGATATATTACTTGATCTATCATCAATCTTCATTATCTTAGAGAAATAATACATGAAATGAAATGAAACTTTCACAAGAATGGATGCGTGGCCTTCATAGATAAAGCTCTACTCAATTAGATAGGAAGTAAAACCAACAACAACTTGGTCTTAGAGTAAACAGTGGAACCCTATAGGTTTCATAGATAAAATTGCCAACAACTTACAATGAATGAGAGAAAGAAAGATATAGAAGGAATGAATTCTTGGATCTGCTCTGTAATCACCATGTGTTCGCTTGGAAAACTTCCCAAAGAAGTTAAAAACCTCTCTAATCTCTTCCAACAATTGGTAAAATAAATCCTTACTCATTTAGCTCCCAAAAGCATAAAATATCTTTAACACTTGACGGATAAACATAACTTATTGCAAAAGACAAAAATCTTTGAAAAGTTCCATAAAAAAACATGCAAATTGTGAAATACTAGAGGCAAAAAACATTATTGTTCACCAAATTTTGAACATATTGAGGCAATTGAACATATCAAGTTATCATATTTGAATTCTATAACTACATTGATGAAATCATTGCCTACAACTGAGCATCCCATTGAAAATACAAAACCCCTTATAATAGCTATACTTTAATATCTGTGTAAAAACTAGCTCCAAAAATGGATTGCTCATCTCTTGCCGATTCCAACGGTATATTGGAGTCCATATTTTGGTTCAATCTTGCCCCTCTGGTAGCCATTTGAAAAACTAGCCTAGGGCTATAAAATAGACAATTTAAATGAAGAAAATTGAATTTAAAAAAAATATTTCTATAGTTTGAACTATACAAAATTTAGTATTTAAATTTTTTTTTTCAAATTTGGAGATTGAATGCTGAAACAAAAACTAGAAATAAAATAATGATTATTTAATTGCATCTCCTTATACCTCCCTTGACCACTCAAACAGTGCTACATGTCAAACTGTGATAAGTCCCCTGACCACTGCCCATTATTGGTCCCACAACTCCCTCCACTTTTTAAAGTTTTTTGGGATGTCTCCATGTTTGTACCAGTGAAACCCTGCCATTTTTCGATGGCGACATAGTGACCACCGGACTCTGGAACTTTTTCGGTGAGTCTCCTTAAGTCAAAATTTGTTTGACTTTATTTCCATTGGCCACGGTTAGTCCCTCCTCATCTGTTGCTGCCTTTCAAAAGGTGTTGTCTTAAAGACAACTAACTATGGGAGTGTTGTTATATTTAAACACTCAAAAGTGCACCCACTCAACAAATGTGCGATTAAAATCTTATTGTTCCAGTTTCCCTTCTCTATTATGCATGTTTTACTCCCTTGCCATGGGCTTTCTTACCTCCTTCTAGTGGCTTCTCCCAACATGTGTAGTTGTTCAAAAGCTACAAGATCCTCTTCCTTTGCATGGAATTTGACTACTGTGGCATCTCCCCTTTTTTATACTGCATATTCAAACTCTGTTGTGAATAGCTCCCACACCGTTGTTAAACTTCTGCCATTGGATAGCTCCTACAAACATGGATGGCTTCATTCACATTCTCCACATTTTCTCCTTGTTTGCATGGGGATCTCCTTTGACTATGGCTTCCCTTCATTCTACATTGTGCATTTAAGACTGAGTTACTTCTTTGGCATGGTCAAAATCAACCACCCTCTCTTATTTCTTGTGGGATTTACATATTACTAGAGCCCCTACACTTTGGCATGAGTAAAAAGAGTGACTTTGAAATTAGTAAGGAACCCCAGTCTATGGCTTCCACTAGACTCCCCTTCCAAACTTTGTAATTAAAATACACATTGCTAAAATATATCTGGGCACTACCTTTGTAAGGCTCTACTTCTGCGGATTCCTCTAATGAATCTTCGACTCTCTTTGCTTCCTTTTTGATATGTTGGTTGCTTTGTAAATGGAGCATCCACTTGACATGATTCCCTACTCCACTCACCAGTATTTGGCTTTACAAGACTTGCTGCTTGCCATGACAATGAGGTTTCCAACCAGTTCTCCTTGTTGTTCTCTTTGCCTACAGGAACATTTCTACCTTAAGAAGTTGTGCTACAAGAGCCCTAAAGTGTCCATCCAAGATGGTTCTCATAGCCTTCTTATGTTCCTCATTTCCTTGATCCTTGCTCTTGTATTCATTATCTATAAAGCTACATGTGGAGTAGGGAAAAGCCCAACCACCTCCATCATCATCATCATTATATACACTATTCTCTTTCTCATCCTCTTTATCTTCTGGTTCTGGAGGAATCCATATAATCCCATTCTTCTCTATATCCATTGGCTATTCTGACTCAGGACTTGTTAACTCAAACATAGGCGATTCATCATTACATTCATCACCATTGTTCATTGATATGGCATTGTATTTCAAGGCTTATTTTGGGGAGGCTTGTGTGGAATCCTTTTGCATCTTATAAGTTGGGGAAATTGAACAACTCCATTCTTAAAAACATGGGTAACTCTTGATGATGCCTTCTTCCTTTGCAACGAATGACATGCTAATATTTTAAAGATTTTACTATTTTCCATATTGAAGCAACTCTCTGTCTCCTTCATCAAGAAACTATTTGACCACTTTTTCTTAAGTTGCTTCAATTTTTTTATTTTACTTTTCAATATAAAGTTCCTCTAATCAGTCAATTGGTCCTTTTGATTAGTTGAATGAGAGCTCTATAAAATCATGGCTTCAAATTTGAGTCCCAATAGTGGCTCTATCTGGGGATGTATGTCCCTTGAAGACATGGAAAGTATTCAGATCTCTAGAAGAAGCATACCATACTCTTGACAACAAAAAATTCTCTCAAGCAATTTTATTGAAAGTAAGGAGATCTACTCCTAAACTATACACATGATGGCCCTAGGCCACTATACTTCAACAAAATTATTTACCTCTGTCATATACCTAAATTTCATTCCTTTCATCATGAGGTAAGCTAAAAATATCATTCATATCATTTTCATCAATTTGATACACATCTTCAATTTCTTCAATTGGCAAAACAAAATCATCACCATCACTTTCATAGTGCATGTAAAAAGTTGGCATAACTTCAACTTCTTGCTCACTATGAAAAAGAACATCAATATGCTCATGAACACCAACATCAAACTAAAAATGATCTTTATAAACTGATTCACGAACAACATCAAATGGAAATATAAAGGCCTTATATTCAACTTCATCAAATGAGATATATATCACTCATACCTCAATTTCGCATCTCCTCAAATGTTGCCGGTTAAATTTCAAATGAGTAATCAGATTTATATTCACATATAACATCATCATCAATTTTTGGAACCACTCCATAACCTCCCAATATATCTTCACAATTTAAATGATGATTAGTTTTTACCTTGTATGAATCATCACAAAACTTACTATGAAGTGTCGACTTATTTTCAAAGACAACTCCATCAAACACCTCATCTTCAAGCTCACAAAATACAACATCCTTAGAATATTCACTGTCACATATAGAAGAACACCATTTTGATTTGTTACAATAGTATGATAGTGTGTCACCATTTGCATCTAGTTCAACTAGAGCTAAAACTTCCATATCTTCTTCAAACAATGGATTGATAACTCCATGCAAGGATCCTTTTTGAGCATTTTGACAAAAGATGGGTTGATCATCATCAAAATTTTCATCATATAAAGCATTAGTATACACTTTAAACTCACTACCCATTTCATCTACATGGAGACTTTTAGAATATGAAGAAAAATCAGAACTAGATGAAGACTCACTTTCTATTTCTTCTACCAAGCATATAGTATCTATAATTACATTCTCTTCATTATCTTGTTTAGGATAATCATTACGGATAAACCATGATTCATTCCTAAACCCCTCACAACATGCTGCAGCTTTATTGTCTAATATAAAAATATTTCACAACCCTTCATTGAAATATTCATATTCAAATTCATTAGCATCAATTGGATTCACCATTTCTTTATCTTCATACCTTGAGGACAAATCACCCTCAAATTCTTCATCGACTAACTCATTTTTATAATGCAAAAATTGAGATGCATTTTCACTTGTAGATTCAGAAAAAGAATTCATACCTTCACTATCATATGAATTTTCACTTCCATCATTGCTTTCCTCTTCTCCCGTTGCATCCAACTTATAGGAAGACATATCAACATCACTTCCTTCATCATTCTCACTTATATGATCACTTTCAGTATTTTTTTCTTCTGATTGTGACTGAGATAAATGTGTTCATTGTGTGTAAGCTCTCCATGGAATGGTAGATCAAAAACATCAAACTCATCATCAGAGACATAACTCCCAACCTCCTCACTTGCACAAGACTGAGATATAGACGTAGCAACTTCATGTCTAGAAACATTAGCAACATCATCATGTACATAATCAACACTATAAGAACTCCCTGTTGTAGCCAATCCTTGATCTATTATATCATCACATTTCTCATTTCTATCAAAGTCTAAAATAAATCTTGGACATATGTGTCTTCATTTGCAATAGACTCATTCTTCTCTACACACATTTTGATTTGAAATTTCAATCTGATTATACATTGTAGCAGGGGTGTTGATATTCTGATTTGGAATTAAAGCATCAATACTATGTTTAACTTTTCTTTTATAACCATTATACTGGAAGTCATTCATAGAAAAATGACCTCTAATCAATCCATACTTCAAATTATTTTCAATATCCATAGCAGTCATAAAATCCTGATATAATGTCTGAGGTTCTTTATCCCTTAGAAGATAATTCATTTTCTTGTCAAATGCGTCAAAATAAACACCTAAACACATTTGATCATCAGGTCTATAACTCTCAGGGATCTCATTCAAAATTCTTGCAAATCTAATATTAAATTGAGGAACAAGTTCACCATTCTCAATATGAATCATTAAAAATTTACTTTATGAATAAGATATGCTTACCCTTTCTCCAAATTGCTCCATGAAGGCTGAATGCAACTCACTCCAAGATGAAATAGAACATGCTAGTAAAAAGGAAAGCTAGTCTCTAGCATCACCTTCTAAAGTTTGAACAAATAATTTCATGTGCACATTCTCATGAGCAATCTCATAGTCATCCATCAAGTAACTGAAAACTTGAACATGATGACTAGCTAAAATAGTATGGTTCCCATTAAATTTAGGAATTTTTTTCCTAATATCATTAGGAATGACATTTGTGAAACCATAGATATCATCAAAGCATAATGGTATGTATCTCTTGGTAGAAAAAGATCTACAGGCATCACTAACTGACTACATACTTGATGAAAGGAAACTTGTCATTCTTCAAAGCCTTGACACTCATCAACAATAATTCTGATTTGTAATTTGTAGCAAGGTCATAACCTCAAGTGCTGATGTTGACATCACTGATCTGCTGGTTTGGCACTGGTGCTAACATGAACTTCCTCACACTGCATATGAAACCATTATAGAGCTGCCACCTCCTTAAAGAGGAAAATTAAATCACAGTAGTGATTTATTCTTGAAATAATTCTACTTACAATAGATACACACAACACACAACACCATAAATCCAAAATACACCTCTCTTTTCTAACAAACTAGATTAGACCACAAACACTAAAAGCCTCTGATATTGAAATAACCATGCACTGGTATAGAAATTTAGACTAGAGTCACCACTCACACTTAGCGAGAAAAGATTTGAAATAATTTACCACTTGTAAATTCTGAACCAGACTTTCAATATAGGAGGAACTTGTAGATCATTAACACCTTGAAAAGAGAATACACTTCATAAATCAATTCTTGACTTTGAACTTTCTCAACAACACTTGCAAAAACTGAACTGATTGAAGATAGACTTATAACAATCCTAGAATACAATTTGCATCCAATTCTCACAACATACTATTGTCCATGAATAAAGCTTAACTGGGGAACACAAAACTTCAAAAGAGAAATGGAAAAAACCTCAAAAACCTATTGCTGTAGCAAATTCTTCTTGCTATAGTCAATCTTTTTCAAATTATCATGATTTGTCTACCATTCAGATTCAATACATTCTCCAGTGGAGTCGCCATTTTGTTGGCTCCTGATTTAATAGATTTAAAAATAACTAAGAAACTAGAAAAATGCATCTAAGGCTAGCAAATTCCTATGATGAATGCATTTGACTACAATCTTGGGCCAACTATAAGGCATAACTCCTTCTTCATTTCAGGTTCTGCAAATCCTAGGCGGGTTAACCTTGAGGTTCTAATATATGGTACCAGTGCAAATAAACATATAATCTGAACCTATTAACAATAGATGAAACCCTTATATCTTCTAATACTTATGCAATAACATAGGAATGAAATAGCTACAAATCATAACCTATGAACTCATAAGCTAAGTGAGGGTTAATTCCTTTCATCCTACTATAAAACATGAAGAATTGATTTGATTTGATTAAAAAGATTTGTGCGAATGACCTTCATCTTAGTTTGCATCCAATTTAATGATTAGTGCCTTATCCATTGCAAAATAGAGTCACTACCAACAGAATGACCTAACTTGATTGCCTTACAATTAAGTTTATCAACTAAAATCCCCAAACTCCATTCTAACTAGAATCCCCTCCATACACCTAGAAACCCTATCAAATCATTGAAGCATTTACTTAACTCCTTGAATTAAAAGGAACAATAGATCTGACACACAACTCATCCAAGTTGTCTTAAATTGAATGAATCTTATTCATTCAATCACAAAGTCAATATCATATGAAGAATTAGGAGACATAATAAGAGAACATAAATAATTCATTGTAAATCCCCTTTTGTATTTATCCTTAGAAAGATTGAATACATTAACTAGTAACACTCAATGAAACTCAGGATATATTACTTGATCTATCCTCAATGTTCATTATCTTAGAGAAACAATACATGAAATGAAATGAAACTTGCACAAGAATGGATGTGTGGCCTTCACAGCTAGAGCTCTGCTCAATTAGATAGGAAGTAAAACCAACAATAACCTGGTCTCATAGTAAAAACTAGAACCCTACAGGTTTCACAGAGAAAACTGCCAACAACTTACAATGAATGAGAGAAGGAAAGTTATAGAAGGAATGAATTTCCGGATTTGCTTTGCAATCACCATGTGTCCACTTGGAAAACTTCCGCAAGAAGTTAAAAACCTCTCTCTAATCTCTTCCAACAATTGGTAAAATAAATCCTTACTCATTTTGCCTCCTAAAAGCATAAAATATCTTTAACACTTGATGGAAAAATATAATTGATTGCAAAAGAAAAAAATCTCTAAAAAGTTCCATTGAAAAGCATGCAAATTGTGAAATACTAGAGTCAAAATACATCATTGTGCACCAAATTTTGAACATACTGACCAAACGTATCAAGTGTATCATAACTGAATTCTATAAGTGCACTGATGAAATCATTGCCTACAACTGAACATCCCACTAAAAATACAAAACCCCCTATAATAGCTATCCCTTAATACCTATGTAAAAACTAGCTCCAAAAATGGATAGCTCATCTCTTTCCAATTCCAACAGTATATTGGAGTCCATATTTTGGTTCAATCTTGCCCCTCTAACAACCATTTGAAAAATTGGAAATAAAATACTTCTATAGTTTGAACTATAGAAAATTCAACATTTAAAACAAAATTTTCAAATTTGGAGATTGAACGCTCAAACAAAAACTAGAAATAAAGTAATGATTATTTCATTGCATCTCCTTATACCTCCCTTGACCACTCAAATAGTGCCATGTGTCAAATTGTAATAAGTCCCCTGACCACTGCCTACTACTGAGTCCTGCAACTCCTGCCACTTTTTAAAGTTTTTCAGGAGGTCGCCATGTCTCTACTAGCGAAACCCTCCCATTTTTTGGTGGTGACATAGCAACCTCCATAATTTGAGACCTTTTCCAATGAGTCTCCTTAAGTCAAAATTTGTTTGACTTCATTTCCACTGGCCATGACGGTTCCCTCCTCATGCACTGCTACCTTTCAAAAGGTGTTGTCTTTGAGGAAACTAACTATGGGAGTGTTTTTATATTTAAACACTCAGAAGTGCACCCACCCAACAAATGCAGAATTAAAATCTTATTGTTCTTGTCTCCCTTCTCTACCCTGCATGTTTTAATCCCCTACTGTGAGCTTCCTTGCCTCCTTCTAGTGGCTTCTCCCAACATCTGGAGCTGTTCAAAAACTACAGGATCCTCTTCCTTTGTATGAACTTTGACTACTGTGGCATCTCCCCTTTTGCATACTGCAGATTCAAACTTCTACCATTAATAGCTCTTGTTCCATTCTTAAACTTTTGTCGTTGGATAGCTCCTACAGACATGGATGGCTTCATTCACATTCTCTAGGTTTTCTCCTCCTTTGCATGGGGATTTCCTTTTACTGTGGATTCCCTTCATTCTACATTTTGCATTTAAGACTGGGTTACTTTGTTGGTGTGGTCAAAATTAATTCCCCTCTCTTATTTCACGTAGGCTTCATGTATTACTAGAGGCCCTGCACTTTGGCGTAAGTAAAAAGAGTGACTTCAAATTCAATAAGGAACCCTTGTCTGGGACTTCCACTAGACTCTCCTGCCAAATTTTTTAATTAAAATACAAATTGCTAAAATATATTTGGGTGTTGCCTTTGCAAGGGTCTACTTCTGTGATTTACTCCAATGACTCTTCAACTCTCTCTGCTTCCATTTTTATATGTTGTTTGCTTTGCAAATGGAGGGTCTACTTGGCATGGTTCCCTACTCCACTCACTAGTATTTGGCTTCACAAGACTTGTTGCTTTCCATTACAATGAGGTAATTATTTCCAACTAGTTCTCCTTGTTGTTCTCTTTGCCTACAAGAAATTTTTTGCCTTAAGAAGTTGTGTCACAAGATCCCTAAAGTGTCCATCCAAGATGGTTCTCATACCCTTCCTATGCTCCTCATTTACCCGATCCTTGCTCTTGTATTCACTATCTGTAAAGCTTCCTATGGATTGGGGCAAAGCCCAACCACCTCCATCATCATCATCATCATTATATACACTATTCTCTTTTTCATCCTCTTCATCTTCTAGTTCTGGAGGAATCCATATAATCACATTGTTCTCTATATCCATTGGCTATTCTGATTCAAGACTTGTTGACTCAAACTTAGGTGATTCATCATTACATTCATTGCAATTTTTCATTGATATGGCATTGTATTTCAAGGCTTATTTTGGGGAGGCTTGTGTGGAATCCTTTTGTATCTTATAAATTGGGAAAACTGAACAACTCCATTCTTAAAAACATGGGTAACTCTTGATGATGCCTTCTTCCCTTGCAATGAATGACATGCCAATATTTTAAAGATTTTTCTATTTTCCATATTGAAGCAACTCTCTACCTCCATCAAGAAACTATTTGACCACTTTTTCTTAAGTCGCTTCAATTTTTTATTTTACTTTTTGATATAGAGTTCCTCTAATCAGTCAATTGGTCCTTTGGATTAGTTGAATGAGAGCTCTATAAAATTAGGGCTTCAATTTTGAGTCCCAATAGGATAGTTAGCAATCCTAAATATTGGAGGGATTTTGGCTTTAGAGTTGGAGAATTTGGTTATAGAAGGATTGGAGCTCACTCATTATTGGGCAATTTTTGGATGTAGTGTTGGTCAAGGAGATCAATTTTTGAATATTTTCTCTACGTCTACAATGTTGCTCGACACTCACTGTAGTGCTTGATGTGTGTTGGTTGTTCGATACTTGTGGAAATTGACAATGCTTGTGGGAGCTAGATGGTGCTGAGCTGGTGGTTGCTAATGCTCGACAATCTGGTCTTGTTGAACAAAGTTCTTACAAATTTGATCAATTAACTTGGTGCATTTAATACGCAACGAATGTGATCATGATGTGGAGCAATTGTGGGATTTTGTGTGGATCTATTTGTTTCTTTTTTATTTATCCCAGGTGTGTTTAATGGGTTTTCTAAGCCTCCAAGGTATTTGGTATTTAATATCTATTTTAGGATGATTTGTGGCTTAAATATGTAGTTAATGTAAAGTTATATTTAATTTGTAACTAGGGCAACTTGTGGCTTAGGTATAAGTAAGGGAGTCTTGGATCGTTATTCATCCAACATGGAGAAGAGGAGTATTTGAGAGGAGAAAAGTGTATTAGAGCTAATAGCTACAACTTGGGCAATAAGGATATTGCATGGTGGCTTGCGAGGATAAGTTTAGCTCTCACTAGAAGTTTTGACCAAATTTTTGGTGTGGTATAGATCTAGACTAGCTAGGATTTGGGCTGGATCTTGAGGGATCTTACAAAATTACTAATTGCTTTGTATTTGGTTGTAACCAAAAAGGCCTTATAGCCCAAAACATTGCATGTGATGAAATAATTTATGAACAAAGAATTGATATTGGTATCAAAACTTGTATCTTGTGTTGTGTTTCCACTATGTGGTTATTTTCTGGGAACTGGTTCACCTCCATTGTGGGTTCATTTAATTCTGCACTCCATCACAAAGACACTACATAAGGATTCTTTTGAGTATTTGATAGATAATTTAGGGGTCCTTTCCCTATCCAAGATTCACTAAGAAAAATTGCATGTTGCATAAATTCATGGATGATCTAACATATATTTCTCTAGAGTTGATGCAAGAGTTCACTCTTTAGGAACAATTTGTAAGTTGTGAAATTGACTATGATGAAACTGATGTAATAATTACATGTAAGGTATGATGCATTACTATAAGGTGCTATAAGTTTCATATTGGAACTTATAGTTACATTTGGATTTACCATTAAAGGTGGAGATGAACTAATAGGGGGGAGAATCTGTAACAAGGGAGATTAACTTCTAAAGAAGAAAATGAGTAAGTCAATAGGAGATAATTAAAAATATGAAGTGTTGTATGATCAAAGGGGGATTTTGCACAAGTTCTACAAGCTGATATGAAGAGATGCTGCTAAAAAGTGAAGTATATCCAAAAGGGGAGAATTTGTCAAGGTGGTGATGAGTTAAGAAAAAAATGATGCTTAACCTATTATGGAGATGCCTAATGAAGTTGGAGAGATGATTTTTTTTTTGTCAATACATACATTTGATTATCATATGATGTAATATAATATCTTATGTTATGTGTTGCCATCAATGCCAAAGGGGGAAATTGTTAGCCCAACTAATAATGTTGATTAATGTATGTGTAACAGTCATATCATTTTTTATCTTATCATTAATGTCAAGCCTTAATTGGTTAGACATTATGCTAATTCATGAGAGTTCCATATCATTTTATTGATTAAGAGGATTTAAAGAAAATATGTTAATGTAATTGTTGATAACGTGTATGGAATTCAATGGGGATTTGAATGAGTTAGAATTTGACATTATAATGTTGGTTTGATTTCTTTACATGATCTCAAGAAAAATGTATATGCAAGACAGTATATTCGGTGAATGAAGAATTACAATATTAATCGAGATACTACAATTGTCCCTAAGCACTTGAGAAAGTAGTGAAGGATCATAGTATTAGCCAAGTGATTTCACTATCAACCGAGTCTAGTATTGATCAAGTGAGTTATAATATTCATTGAGCATGATGATGAAGAACACATTTTGGAAAATTTAATCTGAGGCCAAAATTTGATAGAAATTAAAAATGTTCAAGAATTTTCAAGGATAAGGATGAAGTTAGTTATGAGATCAATGGCTAGAGAAATTCAAAGAAGATATAATGGAGAAAATTAGTCAATTTGAAATGGAGCACAAAGATGTCCTAAGAATCTAGATTTAATGAATATGAATTCAATGGAGATCTATAATTGTAATTAAGTGGAAAAACCTGGAAGATTTTTTTTAAATTTAAAGTGATGAACTAGATATTTTTGTTGCTAATTATTGCTGGTGTGAATGGTGTTATTGAAGAAGGAAGAATAAGGCGAACCAAGTAGAACAATATTGTGAAGACCAAATAGAGGAAATGAGACATGAAAGTGTGTAGTGTGTGAATCAACTAGAAAGGGATTAGACGAAAGAGATTGAGTGAAGAAGAGACCTAAATGAGAAAGGTAGCATGCTAAATCCTAACAAATCATATACTATTAATTTCTTACAATTGTAGCTAAAAAATATCTCAATGGAGTGGACCTAATAGTCTTTTGAAATCCTATATGGTAACATTCAATCTAACATTTGTAAGTACTCTAGAGTAGGAAAATCTTTAGAATGTTAGGGAGTGATAATGTCTAGATGATCTTTGGTGTGAATCCTTTAACAAGGTCAATTAAAAATGTGTATGTAACCTTTAACAAGGTGGGATCCTAACATAGTGTTGGAAACTACAATTGAAACAATTGTTATATTTTCGTTGATGTCAAATACTGTTGGTAAGATAATTTTCTATCTAATTTGAGTGCCATATCTAGATGATTGATGAAGAGGATTTTAGAAGTTGGACATACCAATAACACCTAGAGGAAAGGTTGAGCTATGAGAGGAAACTACAATGGGCCCTTGATTAGTTAGATTTTGACAAGGTAAAGTGGTTTTTTAATCATGTTGCAAGTAAGGAAGATAATTTTAATGAAGCCTTGAAAAATTGATCAAAGAATGAGAAAACCCATAGGCTTGATCAAGAAATAAAGCATAAGATTAAGGAACTTGAAGTTAATGCCAAGTGATTCTAGTGTCAACCAAGCCACAATATGTGCTAAGTAGAAGCAGTGTCCACTAAACATCAATATTGATTGAGTGTCAGTATATGTGCCAAACATAAAAGCTAGTAGCAATCGAGTAACTCGGTGATGACCAAGTATTAGAACATAGTGTTGGCTAAGGGACAATATTTGATGAATTATGAGGAAATCATGATTTCTAGCCAACATAGTTGATTTCTTGGAATATGTAAAACATGTTGAAGATAAGGATTGATGAGATGGATCATTTAATTCAAGGAAAGGGTTAGGAAAGAAATCAAAGGCATGGATTCCAAGAGAAGTTTCTAGAAAAGAAGAAGATGATTGAGAAGGTGGACTAAATCATTGGATGTGTTGAATTTGATCATAACCCTAAGGCCTGGGGTGGTGTTTAAGTGGAAAAAGATTAGAATTATCTATTTAAGGAGGTATGAGAGATAATATTACACATGTATGTGAGAGACTATGCATGTGTGAGAGCATGTGAAGACCTAGTAAGTTTGGAGCATTTGTTGATGCTATTGATTGGTGAACTTAAACGTGAGGCTGGAAAAAGTTGTGAAGAAGTGAAGAGTGATTTCTTGTAGGGTTTCCAAGAAAATCATAGACAAATATTGTCATGAAGGCTAGTTAGTGGATTGATATATGAATAGAATTGTAATCTATATTTGCAAAGTGAGTTGTACATATTAGATCAAAACCTATTGTTACTTTCCAGCCATTATATAGTATTGAAACCCTTTGATAATGGTTAACCTAACTGTCATATATAAATCCTTTAATCAAGGTGGCATTCTAATAGAATGTTCTAAAGCCCTCTAACAAGGCCACTCTTGATAGGGTGATTAAATCTTTTTACAAGGTCACATTTTAACAATATTTTTTTAAACCTTTAACAAGGTTGGCTCCTAATAGAGCTCTCTTCAGAAGAGTAAAAAGATTGGTGACATTTTACTAGTGATTTTTCCCAAATTGTGTTTTCCATGTTAAATCCTAGTATAAGACTTGTGTGAATTTTTTGTGATGTTATTTTGTTTATGCTTTACATTCTACAAATCTATAATTATTAGGATAATGGACTACTAGTTGATGTTATTGTTAATCTTCTATATAGACCGAGCTACTAAATGATCAGATTTGAATTAGTTTAAGTGTTTGTTTGTTCAATTGGTACACTTATACCCACGATAATTGATTCACCCATACTGAGCTACTAAATGATCATATCTGAATTAGTTTAAGTGTTTGTTTTTTCAATTGGTACACCTATACCTTGGATAATTGATTCACCCTCCATCCCTATTATTATAAACATTCTAACAATTGGTATCAGAGATAAGTTGCTTGCAAAAGAAAAGCTTGAAGGTACTTGAAGCTAAAGATCAAGATGTACAAAAGGAGGTAACAAGGTTGAACAAAGAGAACTTCCCTACTTGGAAAAGTTTGATGAGGCTACATCTGGTAGGAATTGGAGATGGTGCAATACATTTTGTGGAGATTACAAGTCATCCTCTGACAGCTTAGCAACTAAAAGAGAAGCAAGAATATGATCATGCAATGTTTGAGATTGCATCAACCCTAGGCTATACCGATTTTGATGACATAAAAAATTCCAAGAATGAAAGGAAATGTGGAATGCACTAAAAACTATCTATCGAGGAGACCCAAATCTCTTAAGGGAAAAATAAGAGAGCTTAAGAGTGAGTTTTATGAAATGAGAATGATGGAAGGTGAAAATATGGTCCATTATTGTGGGAGAATAAAAAAGGTTGTAAATTCTATAAGAGGAAAAAATGAAAAGATCAACCATGAGATTGTGATCAACAAGGTATTGATAACTCTACTTCTCATATATGATATTAGGGTTTCTATAATACCAAAACTAAGATGCACTCTAAGTAATGACCTGACTCTAGAAGGTGTGATTGGTAGAATTACTTCTTTTG
Organism: Cupressus sempervirens; assembly: GCA_028749045.1. Lineage (NCBI taxonomy): Eukaryota > Viridiplantae > Streptophyta > Pinopsida > Cupressales > Cupressaceae > Cupressus > Cupressus sempervirens. The sequence continues at coordinate 269,656,123 of CM053793.1, forward strand.
AAATATCAAATTTTGATAATTTCACTCTTACCACTGTTGAATCTAATTTCAAATCATAACTGGTACTTAACAATAAAGGAAAAGAAAAATATGTGAAAAGTGATAGTGATACTTCTAATGATGATCTTGATGAGCTTGAAGTAATGATGACTAGAAGAATTCCAAGAGGAAAAGGAAAATAAAAAGGTAAACTTCCTATAATCTATTTTTTATGTAACAAAGTTGGTCACATTGCTACAAGATGTCTTGATAGAGAAGACAAGGATGAAAGAAGGGAAAATAGGTACAAAGGAAGAAGAGATGAAAAAGATAACAAGAGAAACAAGGACTACAAAGAAAATAGGTAAGCAATCTTGTTACATTACTGAAGAATAAACTGATAATAAATATGAAAGTAATGATAAAGAAGTAGTTTATGTTTCTATGAAAGAAGATTCTGATGAAGATGAGAAATCTACATTAGTTTCACGTGTAAGTAAAGGTGATAGGTGGATAATTGATAGTGGCTATTCAAATCACATGAATGGTGATAAAAGTAAATTTGAAACCATGGAATCATACAAGGGTACATGTGTTAAGTTTGGTAATGATGTATCATATCTTGTAAAAGGTAAAGGATCAATTCAATTAACTTATAAGATCAAGTGTGACAATGCTTATTAGGTTGAAGGAATTAACTATAACTTGTTGAGTGTTTCATAGTTGAAAAAATCAATGTATAAAGTTAAATTCCATCATAAGAAGGCCAAGATATTTGATGTTGATGGAGAAATGATTTGAAGTGGTGATCAAACAAGAGATAAATTGTTCTATCTAGATTTAACTGATGAGACATGTTTATTTACACAATACGAGGATATATGGCTATGGAATAAGAGGTTATGTCATGTGAATTTTTAAAATTTGGTAAGCATTAGTAAAATGAAAAGAGTAAGAGGTTTTCCAAAACTGAAGAAACTTGGCAATGCTATGTGTGAACAATGTCAATTGGGAAAATGAAAAATTCTAGTTTCAAGAGCAAGACATGCATATCTAATGATATTTTGGAATTTGTTCATGCTGACCTTTATGGACCTAGTGGTGGTCAAAGCTATTGTGGAGACAAATATTTCATTCTATTTGTTGATGAAAATTCTACGATGATGAATGTAATGTTTCTTAAAGATAAATTTGGTATTTTTCAATTATTTAAGTGGTGTTTGGCCAAAGTTGAAAAGGAAATAGGAAAGAATCTGAAGTTCTTGAGATTTGATAGAGGTGGAGAATTCATCTCCAATGAATTTAATATATTTTATAATGATAGAGGAATCAAAAGGAAAATTTTAGTACCAAGGACCTGGTGCATGAGCACCTAGGGGTAAAGATGAAATCCTAAACTCAATTTTGGTTTGTAAATGGTCTAACAAGCAATTGAGGAAATAATGACTAGGAATAAAGTCCCAAGTTAAGTTTAGGAGGTTTGAATATGTAGGATTTGGGATGTGAGTAAATTTTTGTCAACTAGGTCGTAATAGGCAAAAATTTCTTAGGAATTGCTCAAATAGGCTAGATATGAAAAAAGGCCTAAAAAGGGGAAAGATGTGTCTAAAAGTGGTCCTTAGGTGTCTTAGACCCATTTTATAATGTTGAGAAAAATCTGGTCAAGTTTGAGGGCTCCACTTGCAAAAATGCAAAAGTTGTCAAAAAGTTGCTCATTGACAACTTTACAATTTTTGCAAAATTGCATAGCAATTTTTTGCACAGTTTTTGGCAAAAAGGAAATAGGGGTAGTTATGTGTCAAACCAAAGAGTAAGGTGGTTAGGGAATTCTATAAGAAGACCTTCCAACTCATTGTTAGGGGTTTGAGACACCACTATATGAACAAAATATGCAAGAAAAATAGTTCTAATTGACAGATTACTGAATTTGAAGGATTGAATAAGATTTTGGATTGATTGGATTACTTTTTTAGATGGAGTAGTTTCTTTGTACCATCTGTTGAATTTGTGCATAGTTTTTTTTTGTTTAGAGAATTCATTTTACAAGGTTTAGAAAACTAGTAAGATTTTGTGTTCCTACAGTCTAATTTTGCATCACCAACACTAAAATGGCCATGGCTTGAACTTTCATGGTAAAACACAATGGCCTTTGGAAATCAAGAAATATACCTTGTAAATAATTTAAATAGTTTCTTTGGGGTTTTTGGAAGTGAAATAGATATTTATACAAGTGAGCCCTAGGAAAGCAAGGAAGGCTTGGCAAGGAGCAATTAAGGCTTGTAATGGAGATTTGGAGAGAACAGAGGATTGGCACATGCCAATATTTCTCAAGAAATGAAGGATTAATGCAGTAGGAGTCCATAACTCAGAGGAGGAGGTTTGGTATGGAGTTTGGAGTCATTTGTATAAGTTTCATTGTCATTGCCTTTGAAACCCTTAAAACAAAAGTTTTCTGAAGCCGTACTATATGATCACCATAGAGACCTAAGAATTGAAATATATTCAAATTTAGATCATTAGGAATCAAAGATATGAAGACACCAAGTGGCCTTGTTAAGATTTTTTTTGAGTTATAACTTGTTCTTTATTTTCAGGAGGGCTAGTAGGGGCTCTTAGGGCTATAAGGGAAAATAAGGCAATTTGAAGTTATGGGTGTGTAAAACTCAAAATCATGATGAAAAATTGTGGAAAATGTGTCAAGAACCTCATAATGATGGTTCAAAATTTATTTTTGACTTTTTGGTGCTTTTGGTGGAATTTTGGCACACTAGGTTAGATAGAGCATAGTTGGTGAACTAAAGGTATAGGATGGAAACTTGAATTATTGGGTGAGTTTCTTGGTGAAAGGGGATTGGGAAGGAGTCATCTAGGTTGAAGTTTGGAATATTAATGAATAGGCTAGGAGTATCCTTGATAGAGCACAAAAACTCTAAAGTGAAGAAGCTCCCCATTAGGACCCCTCTTCAAAATGGAATAGTTTAAAGGAGAAATAGATCAATCATGGACTGTGTTAGAACACTAATGATGGAGAAGAATTTGGCACAAAAATATTGGAGATAAGATTTAAGTACAATAGTTTATACTTTGAATAGAGTGCAAGCCAAGAAATGCGCAAATGTTACACCCTTTGAGTTGTGGTATGGATATGCACCTAATGTAAAGTATTTCAAAATTTTGCAAAGAAAATTCTATATACTAAAGGATTAAAAAAGAGAAAAATTGATGCTAAAAGTGATGAAAGTATATTCATAGGATACTCTATTAAGAGAAAATCTTATAAGTTTTTGAACTCCAACACTAACAAATTTGTGGATAGTGCAAATGTGAAAGTTGATGAATTTGCAGAAAATAATGAAGTTGAATGCAAAACATAACCTGAAGACTACAAAAAATTCATGTATGTGAATGAAGGTGCTCCATGCAACCTACTTGAGCAATAGGAAAATCCACAAATCAACAACAAAGTATGAATATCAAGTTGCAACAATAAATTACCGAGTAGCAAGCTGAAGGAGCTAAGCAACATAAATGATGGAAGCCACATACAAAAGATGCCAAACATCAATAAGATAATGCCTAGCAAGAAAAACTTGAACCAGAGCCTGGACAAGAAAGGTAAAATGAACTTGAAATCATTTTTCAAGATGAACCTATAGAAAAACAAATAAGAAAAGAACTTGTACTGGAAAAATATGTAAGAAGTCATCATGCACTTGAGAACATAATTGGAGATAAAGAATCTGGTATTATGATAAGGAAAAGACTCAGAAGAGAAACATGTTTTCTTTGTCAGTTTGAGCCCAAATTAGTAAAAGATTCTTTATAAAATGAGGATTAGACTCAAGTAATGAATGAAGAAATTGAGCAGATAGGGAAGAAAAAAACTTTGGCACTTGTACCTAGATCAAAAGAAAAATTGTTATTGGAACAAAGTAGGTATTCAGGAACAAGCTAAATGAAAATGGCGAATCCACAAGGAAAAAGGCTAGATGAGTATGCAAAGGATATGCACAAGAAGAAGGAATTGATTATGGGGAGACATTTTCCCTAGTTGCAAGCTTAGAAGGAGTTAGAACACTTCTTTCCTATTCTTCTTACAAATGATATAAAGTATACCAAATGGATGTCAAATCTATGTTTCTGAATGGAATACTAGAAGGAGAACTTTATACTGATCATCCATAAGGGTTTGTTGATCCCCACAAGAAGAATATGGTATGTAGGATGCATAAGGATTTATATGCTTTGAAACAAGCCGCTAGAACATGGTATGAAATATTGTACAATTATTTGGTGAATATTTGATTTACTAGAACAAATGATAACAACACCCTATACTTGAATATTGGTAGTAACAATGATTTATTATTTTCTGAAATCTCTACTGATGATATTATATTTTTAGGAAAGGAAGCATGATGAAAATAATTTGTAGAAGAGATGAAGAAAGAATTTGAAATGTCTATGTTTGGTGAGGTAAAAATATTTGTTGGTTTACAAGTATATCAAATGAAGTAAGGTATCTTCATTACTCAATCAAAATATATCAAGTAATTATTGATTTATTTGGAATGGAAGATTGAAGACCAATTAGTACACCTATGGTTACTAGACATAAGATATCTAAGAGTGATAATTCTACTAATGTGAACCAAACATTATATAGATAAATGATTAAAAAACTATAGTATGTTGTGCATAACAAACCTAATATTGCTTTAGTAGTTGGGATTTTTGCAAGATTCTCTACAAATCCTAAAGAAAATCATATGAAAAAAGTGAAAAGAATACTGAGATATCTAAAAGAACCAAAAGATTATGGATTATACTACTAGAAGCATGATAAATTTGAACAAAAAGTGTTTATTGATTTAGATTGGGTAGGAAATATTGATGACAACAAAAGCACAAATGGAGGAGATCTTTTTTTTTTCTTTTTCTGAAAGAGACTAGTTTCAAGGACAAGTTAGAAGTAGAAGTGCATTTCTCAATCAATAGTTGAAGTTGAATATGTGGCAGTAGCAATGAATTGTTCAAACATCATATGGATCAAGAAATTGTTGAAAGGAATGAAGGAAGAAATCATCGATCTAGTTATTTTCTATTATGAAAAAACTAGTACTATAAACATATCAAAAGACCCAATGATGCACACAAAGAAAAAACATATATCTGTCAAGTATCATTACTTGAGAGAGCTAGTTTAAGACAAATAAGCGAGATTGGAATATATAAACACTAAGGAGAAAATTGTAGATAGTTTTACTAAGGTTTTACCCAAGGATGCTCATGAATATCTTAGAGGTTAATTAGGGGTGATTCTCTTAGACAAGGATGCTTAAGCTAAGGTGGAGCCCTGCATAAAATGTATTGATCCAAATACCTTACACATTGATGCAAAAAGTATTACTTTAGGATTTTCCTAAAGTAGTAAAGGAAGGAAGAATGTTGAATCAATTATACATAGATGACAAATGGAGAATTCGATACTAACATAAGAATATCTACATGGAAAAGATGTATGAGTTAGATAAAGCATCTTTGGAATTGTTGTCAAAGAGGGAGAATATTGAAGCAGTTACCTATAAAGTAATAAAAAAGAGGGAGATTATATCAAGAGAACATAGAAAAGAGGGAGAGTATGCTAGTTATTTAGAAAGATAAAGATAAGTCATACATGATAGTGGGAGAAATAGTTATTCAACAAGAGATGTTAAACAAGAGAATATGAGGTATTTCTAGCAATAAATAGGATGCTAATTGATACGATAGAGGGATCTTATGTTGGAAACTTGCAATTAGAAAAATTGTCATTTTATCATTTATGTCAAAACTATTGGTAAGAAATATTGCTACCTGATCTAAATGTCATATCTATTGGATTGATCAAGAGGATTTGAGAAATTGCTCATAACAATAACACCTAGAGGAAATGTTGAGTTATGAAAAGGAAGCTACAATGAACATTTGATTAGATAGACTTTGATAAAGAAAAGTGATTGTTTATGTCAAGAAAGTTAAGCCAAGCCAAGAATTAGAGTGAAAGGCTAAGGAATATCGAGTGATGCTAGTGTCAACTGAGCCATAGCATGTGCCTAGAAAATCTAGTGTTGACTGAGCATTAGTATCAACTAAGAAAGATAGTTGATGCCAAGCTAAAAGTTTACAGTCATCGAGTAATTCAATGATGATTGAGTGTTAGAATTTAGAGATTTTCGATTAGCAGTATGAGAATGAATTTTAGAAAATCATGAGATTTAGTTGACTTAGTTGATTTCTTGGGAGATGTAAACCAATTGAATATAAGATTGATGAGTTGGATCATTAAATTCAAGGTGGGATTAGGTAAAGAACTAATAGATAGATTCTAGAGAAGTTTCTAGAGGAAGATCAAGAAGATGGATATATATAATGAATCATGTTCAAACTGATCATAAACCCTAAGATCTACAGTGATCATGGAAAATGGTAAAGCAAGAATTGCCTATTTAAAGAGGAACAAAGTTGAACAGAGACACAAAAGTGTGAGAGTGAATGCAAAGCTAGAGGATACTTATGGAGATGTTAATGTTGATAAGTAAATTTGAGTAGAAGGATTAAGTGTTGGTGAAAGGAGAAGGGATGCCAAGTGAATCAAGATTAGAGGTGACAATGGGAGGCTTATCAATGAATCAATACATGAACCAAATAGTGATATGAACTTGAAAAGTGAGTTGTAACCATACATATCAAAGCCTACTATTTTATTTCTAATCATTGTAAATAGTTTGTATTAAAATCCTTTTAACAAAGGTCGACCTAATAGTTTGTGTAGATCCTTTAACTAGGTGACATTCTAAATGGAATGATCAAAGTCCTCTAACAAGGCCACTCTTAACAGGGTGACTAAATCCTTTAACAAGGTCACATTTAATAGTGTGTATTGTAAACCTTTAACAAGTTAGGCTCCTAACCGAGCTCACTTTGAAAGAGTGAAAAAGTGGTGACATGTTGCTAGTGGTTTTTCCCAAAATGGATTTCCACGTAAAATCCTAGTGTCAAATCTATGTTGAATGTTTTATATGTTTTGCATTTGATGATGATTTCATTAAGTAAGACATGTTATGTCTAAGACAATATTTTCATCATTACAATAGAGACCAAGCAACAATAGGATAAGAAAAAATATGAGTGTTTATGTTTAATTGTTCAAATTGTACTTAAGGAGCTTGAGTAATTGATTCACCTCCCTATTAGTTATTTTAAACATTTCCAAAAACTTATGTGGAATCAAAATGAAACTAAGGATATTAATGAAGATTTAATATTACTAGGAAAACACCCTAGGAGTTTGTCCCAAGGGTTATAAGAGATTAAATGATCTTAGGGAACCTATTTACCATAGAATACACCACTAATTTGAATCATACACTTGCACAAAGCCTCAAACCCTGATTTGGCCTAGTAGTCATGTGAGCCCCTTTTAGCCCTCCTGAAATGGCTTTTTGGATCTAACTTCACAAAGTTTAAAAAAAAGAAAAAAAAAAAAGGTTTTTTAATACCCTTTTCAAAGTTACTTCAAACCCCAAAGCATCAAGTTCTAGCTCCACTCCAGCATTCCCTTTCCTTCACAAAGCAACACAGACCTAAGTGATCAAGTTAAGCTTGGTTTACAAAGCAATTGGTAGGCAACAAGGTCATGGAAATGAAATTAATACTTAGTAATGATAGGAAAAACTAAAATAACTTTTTTCCAAATGTTCAACCCTTCACCAAGTCCCAAACTCCTACCATTCACAAATCAACACACTACAAGAAGTCAAATCCTTCATGGTACTTGACCTAGGGCTTGATTGGAAAAATCATAGAAAATATCCTCTAGTTTTGAAACCATGGAATATTTAAAAGGACCCTAATAACTACCATTCCCAAAGTGGCCATGAAATCCAAACCAAGGAAATTACAGTTAGAGGCCCATTTTTCCTGTGTGCACCAAAATGCTGTCCTAAAAACCTAGTTTCATTAAAAATGCAATAACTTGAGTTAGACAATGTGTAGAATGATGAGATCAGAAGAAAAAGAAAGCTGAAGCTGATTCAAAGATATATCTCAAACATCCATCAAATCTAGTCTTACAGTCCATATAGTTTGTGCAATGTGTAAACAATAGTAAAAATGACTCCAAAACTAAATTTCTTTCTTGCGACTTCCTCCCATCCATACATTAATGCCCTCCAGACCTCAAAAATGAGGTATATATATCTCGTATGTCTATTTTAATGCTTACAACCAATATTTTAATAGTTATAACCCTTTTCCCACTAAGTTGTAATTTTGAGCAACTTTTACAACTTTCAACAATGCAACTTTGCACAAAAAGTGCAATTTTTACATTATTCACTTGATTCCACTTCTAGGACTTGGAAAAGGTTCTAACATACCTAAAACCAACTGAAAAAACCTTATCCTAGGCTTTCTTGTCCAAAAACATTAGAAATCCTAAATTTTCCTAATGAGCAACTTTTTCTTATAAATTGCATAAATTGCGTTAAGCATACAAAATGGTGTATTTCTTTGAGAACCATGAAATTCTAATCCAAGGTTTGTTTATTCTAGCCTAAGTAGGTAAAAAAAAAATGAAAACCAAAATATAAACCAAGTGCCTTGGTGCTTTGGACTAGTGCCATATCTAGATGATTGATGGAGAGTATTAGAGAAGTTGGACATAGCAATAGCACCTAGAGGAAAGGTTGAGTTATGAGAGAAAACTACAATGGTCACTTGATTAGTTAGACTTTGAAAATGTAAAGTGATTCTTTAGTCATGTTGTAAGTAAGGAAGACTCTTCTAATGAAGCCTTGAAAAAGTGATCAAATGCACAGGCTTGATTGAGCAATAGAGCAACAGATTAAGGAACTTGAAGTATATGCCAAGTTGTGCTAGTGTTGACCGAGACATAGCATGTGTCAAGAAAAAGTAGTGTTGACCGAGCATCAAAATTGATCAAGTGTCAGTATATGTGCCAAATAGAAAATTTAGTAGTGACCATGCAACCTAGTGATGACCAAGTGTTAGAATAGATTATTGGCCGAGGGACAAAATTTGATGAATTATGAGGAAATCATGATTTGTAGCCAACATAGTTGATTTATTAGAATATATAAAACATGTTGAAGTTAAGGATTGATGAGCTAGATCATTTAATTCAAGGAAAGGGTTGGATAAGTGATCAAAGATATGGATTTCAAGATAAGTTTCTAGAAAAGAAGAAGATGGATGAGAAAATGGACAAATTCATTGTATGTGTTGAATCTAATTGTAACCCTAAGCAACAAAAGATAAGAATTACCTATTTAAGGAGATATAAGGGCTAATCTTAGATGTGTATGTGAGAGTGTGTGAATGTGTGAGAGCATGTGAAGACCTAATAAGTTGGAGCTATTGTTGATGCTATTGACTATTGAACTTAAGCATGAGGTTAAACAAAGTTGTGAAGATGATGAAGGGTGCTCCCTTTAATATCATAAATACATAATGGAAATAAAGAAATAATAAAAATTTGGGAGAACAAAATATGGGCTTCTTATTATCACTGCAAATGAAAAATTACATAATTCAAAATTACAATATGGTAACACACACGAGTGCCTTCATTATAGTAATCTGCAAGACAAAGCTACAAACTATTACCTAGAGTTGTTCTAGATAATGTTTGGGCCTTTCTTAAATAAGTGATTTTATGCCACCCAGGAAGGTTCTAGACACTCAAATTTAATACCCAGGGCCAACAGACCCTCACAATACATAAAGAGTCGATCAACTACACCTTTGACATTTATTTTACAAATTTTGGGTAGCCCAACTTTAGAAGGCCAAAACTCTCAAACTGTTGGGTCAATTTTCTATTATAACCCCATTCCAAAATCCTCAACGTATGATCTATAGGCTTGGATTTGTGCAAGTGCGCATCTGTTGAGTTTTCGAACCTCATCCAGGGCCTCTACGGCCTTCAAAACTGAGCTTAAACTTTTTATACCAAAATTGCACACTAAAAATCTATAACAACTTCACAAATACATATAATCTAGCCATGAAACTCCATTGACAAGTTCATATATCTAGAATGAACCTTCACCTCTGAAATTAGAACATTCCAAGCTCATATGACTAACTTACTAAGTAACAAGCCTCCACCACAACAAATCTACATTAAGAAAACCCTTATTGAAACAACTAAAAGGAAATATTTTTGGGTAATGCAAGATTTCTCTTACACCCAGGATGCTCCTACATTAGAAACTTGTGGTAATTTCAAAAGTGACCCTGTCACGTCTTAGGTGTTCAAAGGAAAACCAAGATGATTAACCTTCTCCCTTGCTAGCCATGATGAATCTTCTATTGGACTCCCTTTCCATTCAACCAGGTACTCTTCATAAGTTTTTTTCCTTGTACTTTTGTCAACATGACTATCCACTATCTCCTTAATCTCCTTTGTAGTCAAACTAGCTACTGTAATACTCCACTACACTTTTGTAAATTCATCTCCATCACATCCTTCATAATACTCTATCAAATAAGGAATGTTAAATACTAGTGAAATATTCAATTTAGTAGGAAAATCCACTTCATAGGCATTTCCAAAATCATCCATTTTTACTATCTTACATGGTCCAAACTTCTTCAATTTCAGCTTATTATATGTACCCACTAGAAAACACTCCTTTCTCAAATGAACCATGACTTTCTCTCCAATCTAAAGTTCATTATAGCTCCTTTTCACATCTGCCTTAGCCTTGTAATATATATTCATCGTTATAATGTTCTTCCACACCTCCCCATGGATGCTCTTCAAATGTTCATTAAATTCTTCTTCTTTAGCACTACTTATCTCTCCTTTATCCAACTGCCACAATTCAGAAGCATTTTTAGGACTACTCTAATATACAATCTAGAATGGTGATTTAATAGTACTCCTATAACATAATTATTATATGAAAGTTATTCCCATGGTAAAATAAAATCCCATCCTTTTGATTTATCTCCAACCAAACATCTCAACAAGTTTCCCAACCACGATTCACATCTTCTATTTTTCCATCAGTCTGTGGATGATGTGATGAACTAAAATTCAAATATTTCTTCAACTTCTTCCATAATGTATGCTTGAAATACTTAACAAATTTGGCATCATGATCTGAAACTATACTCTTTTTCAAATGATGTAGTCTCACCACTTCTTTGAAAAATAACTTGGCCACATGAACACCATCACTATTCTTCTCAGAGGGAATGAAATGTGCCATCTTTGAAAATCTATCAACCACCAAAAAAATAGAATCATATCGTCATTGAGTCCTTGGTAATCCAAGAATGAAATCCATGCTAACATCCTCCCATGGATTCTTTGGTACAAGCAATGATTGACATAATCCAATATTGTGCTTCATTCCTTTTTCCATCTAACATACTCTGCAACTCTGTACAAATTTTTTCACATGTTGTTGCAACTGTGGCTAGTAATAATTCTTAGCAACCAAAGAAGTGGTCTTATCTATCAAAAAGTGTCTAGCTGATCCTCCATGATGCTTCTCCTTGATGATATTATCTCTCATTGAACTTCTTAGAATGCATGACTTGCTCCCTTTGAAAAACATATCATATTGGATTATGAAATCCAACCACTTCTTCTTGTCAAGAGTAATAGGTTCTGTACAAGCCTTCCATGCTTCACCAAAATCAAGATCCTCTAGATATAAGTTATCGAGTTCCTTGAACCCAACCACCTCACTTTGCCTTTCAGTCAAAAAAGTTTTTCTTTTACTATGAGCATGTGCAATTTTGTTAGACTTCCCACTCCTGTATTTCAAAACAATTGTATAAATTTACAAAAAATTAACCCACTTCAAATACCTTTGGTTTAATTTTTCTTGGCTTTTAAAATATCTGCAAAGCTTGATGATCAATATACAAAACAAAATCCTTAGGAAGAAGATATTGTCTCCACTTCTTCAATGCCTAAACTATAGCATAAAATTCTCTATCATAAAAAATATATTTTATTTTGGCATCATTCAAATTCTCACTAAAATAAGCCACATGTCTACCTTCTTGGCTCAAAATAGCTCCTATTGTAGTACCACTAGCATCACAATCTAATTGAAACACCTTGTTAGAATATTGAAGTGCTAAAATAGGTTTCTCTATAACTTTTAGTTTCAACATATTAAAACTCTTATCTTCTCCTATAGTCCACGTAAATTCTATCCTATCCCCTCTCGTTGTTTCAATCAAGGGTCCACAAATACTGCTAAAACCTCTTATGAACTTTATGTAAAAACTAGCCAATCCATGAAAAGATATTACCTATATAGTACTCTTTGGAGTAGGCCATTCAAGGATAGCCATAACTTTTTCCAGGCCCATTTTTAGACCTTTTTTCTGAAACTACAAATCCTGGGTGCACCAACTCCTTCAGAAAACTACACTTCTTCAGGTTTATCAACATCTTTTCTTCCCTCAACTTATCAAACACCTTTCGGATATGCATCAAATGATCCTCTAACATCATACTAATGACCAAAATATCATCTAGGTAAACAATGAAAAACTTACCTAGAAACTCCTATTGCCACAAAGGTTTGCAACCTTGTCCAAAGTTTCTACCTAAGGACAACCTTGTGAAACATGAAAACAACCTCCAAGCTGTGGGACTTGAACTGTGAGGTTGAGTCTTAGGAGAAGGCTAACTTCCTTTTCTATTAGGATGCACCTAACTACTCCTGGAGAGGAAAAGTGAGAAGGAATGCATAGAAGCAAACTACCTAATGTATTCTAAGGAGGTGATGCACCAAAATAGAGTGTGTAATCTTATCTCTACCCATAAATGCATAGCTAACCAGTTATAACCTCAAAGAATACAAACTCAAACCTTTATTAATCTAACAACCACATGTAGATCAAACAAAAAAAGAATGCTATAAGAAGAATTTCACTCAATATTATTCAAATGCCAAAGTAGATACAATACATTTGAAAATTGCAGAATATAGACAAGAACATTAATTAGAGGCAAAGAAGTCTTACACAGTGTGTTAATGATTGAAAGAGATATACGAGGGAATTACAATGGCTCATAGGCACAAGAATAGTAGTATGCATGGGGAGCAATACTAGAGAATAAGAGAAAAGATCAACCCTTTGAAAGGGTACAACACTTTCTTTTATAGTTTAAGCATAACTAAGAAACTTCTATTGGAAGCAAAGCACAATTACCACCATTAAGATTATAGAGAATAATCATATAGGTCAAAAAAATCTGATCTTGGAACAAACCAAGATGTAAGAAAATATAATATTTTTCCAAAAGAATAATCCTGAGAAGATAGAAATGATAACCATTAATGCACATCTGGGTCGATCAATAACCAAGCAATTAGTGAATGCTACTTTTTCATTTAACAGGTGTAGGAGGTAGTTGAAACAATAGATAATCAATTTACCAAATAAAATTTTCTATTACACCACTATTATTCTTCTATATTAGCATGCCAAGTCAGACATAACACAAGTCAACCAGTCAATGTTCATCTTGTACCCTTTGTGTGATTTTATTTGTTGAAGACCCCTTTATTTTCCACCTTGAAAAATTGAAATGCCTTATGGTTAACTCCAAGTTCTACAATCCTATGATCATCAAACAAGGTAAAAAAAAAACCCTCATATCATCTTTGGCTTGGAAGTCAAGCCCTTATGATCTTATGATAGTGAATGTTTCTCATGGTCAAAGGCATTCTTCATAATCTCTATGATCTTATAATCATCAACCTATCTTAGCATCAAGACCTTTTTGAAACTCCTTTATGATCCTTTGACACACCATATTTTGTAGCATCAAAGGCCTACCAATCTATCTTTACGATCTTATGATCTGCCTTGTCATCACGAAAAAATCCTTGCTTGTAGCTTTCGAGGACCCTTTAACACTGCCTATGATCTTACAGCATAGTTATCATAAGATTGTATCTATTTTTTAACCTTTTCATGATCATCCATTGATACAATAGCTGGATATCATAACATTGACAACTTAATCTTTCCTTTCTATGATCCCACAAACACAATCCATATCATAAGATCGTGTGACTCCTTCACTAGCCTGGACACATGTTGAAACCTCTCTATGTGCATATGGATATCCTTCATACAACTTCCATTAGTTATAAAGTGACAACCACTTGATTATAATCCATTTGACGGTCCTAAAAACATACCAATTCATGTCAGAACTTGACCAATGAGAACACTTCTTTTCACCAATTGCCTAACACTGATCCACCTGGTCTAACAAGTCTTTACTTTTCTGGCCCACCAAGGGGAATTATGTCACAAGGTCTACATGTTGTAATGTCACTTTGTCACTTTCCATAAAACCCTTGTGACTTCATAAAGAGACAAAGCGACAATTGTGGATTTGAGAAGATCTAATGATAGGGAAAGTTGCAGCTCCATAGAAATAAAATTAGATTCATATGGAAACATAATAAGGTTTTTAATTTAGTTATTTCATATTTCCATTGACATTTAATATTCAAATGTGGAAGTGACTGTTGGGTGGGGCTTGGCATTTAAATTCAATTTTTGGTGGGAAGGCATTTTTGGTTAACAACTCCTTCAGTACCTCATTCATGAGCTGCATGAAAGTTCTTGGTGATTTGGTTAGTCCAAAAGGCATGGCTAACAATTCACACAATCCTTCCCTTGTCTTGAAGAAAATATTCCACTCATCTCCTTCTCTAATGCAAATATGATGGTATCCACTCATCAGATCTATCTTTGTGAAATACACAACTCGACTCAAATAATCCATAATAGCATACATCCTTGGCAATGAAAATCTATACTTGATTGTGATCTTGTTGATAGCTTGTAAATCTATGCACATCCTCCATCCTCAATTCTTCTTTGGTGCTAATACTTTTAATACAACAAATGGACTTAGAATCTCTCGAATCAACCCCTTTTGCAACAACTTGTGAACTTGTTTGTTCAACTCTTCACTTTCTGCTAGTGTCATTTTGTGCGTTGCCTTGTTTGAAAAACTAGCTAATGGAATAAAATCCATCTGGTGGTTAGTCTTCCTCACTAGGGGTAATCCATTAGGTACATTATCTAACACAATATAAGAAAACTCTCCCAAGAAAGTTGCAACTTTTGCAAGTACCTCCTCTACTTCTTCTTTTCCATCTTTTGGGATTACAACAAAACACATAAACTCGTGCTTTACAACTTTGAGAAAATATTTTCCATCAACAAAACATATTCTGGCAGCACTACATATGCTTTCTTCTCTTCTCCTTTAACGACTTCAACTTATGTTTCATTCCATCCTTGGAAAGAGTGTAGGTATTTTCCTTCCCATCATGTGCATCATGCCTACCAAATTGCCATAGCCTACACAACAACATATGACACATGTCCATTGATATGATATCGTAAAGTACCTCATCCTAGTAGCTTCCAATCTTGAACTTCACTAAGCATTGCTCACTCACCATGACCTTGTGGTCATCTTGCACTCAAGAAATATGATAATGACGTGGGTGTTTCTACCTCTTCAGCTTCAACATTTTGACCATCATTTTTGACACCAAATTGTTAGTATTACTACCATCAATGATTACATCACAACACTTATCTTCACATCTACACCTTGTGTGAAACAAACTCCTTTTCTTATTAGGTTCCTTCTCACCACTCAATAGGACTCTTCTATTAGCTAGGACATTTTATGTTTTAACATCTTTATAATGTGATGATCTAGCATCTTCATCAACATGTGCAACTCTGGCTTGGCCTTTTTCTCTCTAATCTATCCTTCCTTGGTGCTGAGAACACTCAAATGCTCTATTCCCTTCTTCTCCATAGTGAAAACATTTCCCTCAAAAGCCTCCTCTTCCAGATCCTTGTCCTTTGCCTCTTCCGCTCTGATCTCTATTGTTTTGATCATGGAAATGATTGGAATTGTTCCCCCTTTGGTTTTGATTGCTACTGCTTGCCTCATCCTTGTTCTTTTGATCATCATTTCAGTCTCCATAAGATCGTCTGCCAAATCTTCCATCGTGACCCCTACCATTATTTTTTTTATCAAATGTTTTGCTCAACTTCTCCTCTACTCTTAAGGAAAACTAGTATGCCTCATCAATCCTAATCATTCAAACTAGGCTCAATTCCTCTTGAATGCTTGCCCTTAACCCATTAAGATAATTGACAACTTTCTCCTCATTAGCTTCTGCATAGCTAGTTCTAATGAGAACTTGGCATACTCTTTATATACTCTTGAATAAATCTTCTTGTTTGCTTTAACCCTTTCAATTTCTTTAGCAAATCTAGCTCATAATCCATGGGAGTGAATTTTCTCTTCAATTTATCTATCATCTAGTCCCATCCACTTATTTTTTCCTTTCATCTTCTATTTATCTCCAGTTGAATCTCCTACCACTAGATCTTTACATGTCCCTTTAGTTTTTCCTTTGCAAACTTGACCCTATTAGGATCCTTAATATCTTCATACTCAAAGTATTCTTTGAATTCATTGATCCAATTGATCAACTCCTTTGGGTTAATATTTCCCAAAAATGTGGGAACCTCAAACTTAGGTCTTTTTCCAATCTTCAAGATGGCATTAAAAAGCTTGTCTTCCTCTGGGTTTATAATTGCCTCTACTTCAACATTTTATTCGTCTTCATTCTCATCCTTTCTTTCATCTCTTACATAAGGGTTTATTTCTTAATGCATTTTATATTCCAATGCTTACATCTATGTTTGGAGGAATCTAAAACCCTTAGGTGTAAAACCTACAACTCTTCCACCATGCTATCTTCATGGAGACATTTTTGTGCTTTTGCTAAAACCCTAGTGAAAATTGCCTCACAATTGGTGATCTATCTGCACGCTTTGCCCAAACCATAGTTCTAGTGAAAACTACCTCATATTCGGTAATCTGTCAACAATAAGGAACTTGAGCTCTGATACCACTTAATGAAGGTGCTCTCCTTAATATCATAAACAAATAATAGAAACAAAAAAATAATAAAAATTTGTGAGAACAAAATATGGCCTTCTTATTATCGCTGCAAATACAAAATTATAGAATTTAGAATTAGAATATGCTAACCTACATGGGTGCCTTCATTATAGTAATCTACAAGAAAAGATTGTGAACTATCACCAAGAGTTGTCCTATACAATGTTTGGGCCTTTCTTGAATAGGAAATTTTATGCTGCTTGGTAGGGTTCTAGACACTTAAACTTAATACCTAGGGCCGATAGACCCTAACAAAACATATAGAACTAGCCAAATACACCTTTAACATTTATTTTAGAATTTTTGGGTAGCCCAAATTTGGAAGCCTCTTGAATTGTTGCTTTGATTTTCTATTATAACCCCATTCCAGAATCCTCAACTTCTAATATACATGCTCTGATCTGCGCTAAAAAGATTCTGCTAATTCTTTGCTCTTTGGATCATACTTTTAGTTCAGTTTGAATGATAGAGAATGGTCTTCTAAATATTATAAATATTCAGATTTTTTGATGAAGTTATAATTTATCCTGAATGTAGATCCAATGCTTTATTATCAATCTAATAATAAAGATTATCTGATACTTGTTTTCGCTGGAAGTAGGATGCTTATAGGAGCAAACTGTTGTGTATAGTCTATCCCATAAACTGCATTCACAACCTAATATATATCCTTTGTTGAGGGTATGTCCCTCAAGGGACATAAATCTTAACTTGGCAATAATTATAACCTTTCCTAAGTTGCCAATTTTAAGGAGACTTAAATTAGTAATTAACTAAGTGTTAGTTTAGTAAACCAACAAACAAAGGCATCTCTTAGAAATTGTCGACACCTATAGGAGAAGCATATATATTTATTAAGTGCCAATCATTAGATATACTATCATTTAAGAGAAGGTATGGTTTGTACTGTTAGACTTGTAGGATTATCTTGATTAGTATTTTAACACTACCTCTTAACTTGATAATCCTACAGAGAGATATTATATCTAGCAATCATCAATACAGATGAGCAAGCAAGAATTAATACTCTATATATGTCTGTCTCCTATGTGGTATCATAAAACACATGATAAAAAGTCATATTACTTAAACCTATGATATGACAAATCACTAACACTAGTGATATTATATAGGATAAATATGAAGAGTAATCACTTCATTTATCCAAGTTATGATTTCATAGAAACTAGTATTTCTAGATCACAACACAATCCTATGTTTTAAGATCTACCAAAATATAGGATAAGCCTAGAGAATACTAAGATTCTTCCTTTATCCAATTTGTGACCCATGAACATAGCAATGTCAACATCACAATATGATCTTGAACTCATCTAGATCTGACATCAAATCTCTATTGTTTATCACATTATCTAAGAGATCGTCACCTCTCATAATGTTTTATACAAGTGTTCATTATTTTTTAGAGATCGTTACCTCTTAAAATAATGAATACAAATGAATACAAGTTCTAGAGGAGCCCATAACAATCAATAGCCTAACAAATAAAATTATTTTATTAATAATCAAGAGAGTATAAATGGATTAAAACTCAACCATACCAAGTCTCTTCTTGAAGTGTTCTATCTTTACTCTAGATGAAGGTTAGGTGAGTATGTCTGCTGTCTGATTTGAAGTGCAAATGTATTCCAATTTTACATAATTCCTATCTACCATATCTCTTACATAATGGTAAGGAATTTCAATATGCTTGGACCTATCATGGAAAATTGGATTCACTGAGAGCTTGATGGAACTCTGATTATCACAATGAATAATCATAAGATTCATGGCTTGCCCAAATAATCCTACAAGTAACTTTATTAGCCATACTGCTTAATGAGAGGCCATCATTGCTACAATGTATTAAGCTTCTATGGAGCTCTGAGCTACTGAATACTACTTTCTATACATCCAAGATATCATAACTAATCCTAAACTAAAACAACATCCAAACATGCTTTTCCTATCTTTAACACTTCCACCCCAATCTAAGTCAATGAATCCATGCAAGTTTGAAGCAACTTTCTCATATTTGAGTCCATAATTAAGAGTTCCTTGTAAGTATCTCATAATGTGTTTAACAACAACTAGGTGAATCTCCTTTGGTTCACACATAAATTGAATTAAGACATTAACTACATATCAAATATCTGTCCTTGTATTTACTAAGTACATAAGAGACCCAATCATCTATTTGTAGAGAGTGGAATCTATAGATGGTGATTCTGTAGCTTCTTCCTTAAGTTTATGTAGATTGGTCTCCATAGGAGAAGACATAGGTTTGCAATTCCAAATTCCAAATCTCTTTAAAATAGCTGATGTATACTTTTCTTGATTTAGTATGATACTATCAAAATTTTGCCATACTTCCAGTCTTAGGAAATAATGAAGGAGTCCCAAATCTTTCATCTCAAATTCTCTAGTTAGATCTTTCTTGCACTAATCTATGAGATGATCATCACCTGTAATTAGTAGATCATCAACATATAGTATCAAAATTACAATATCATCTTTATCTCTTTTATAATATAAATTTTGGTAAGCTTCATTCTTGGAGCATCTTTAGCTGGTGAGATACTTATCAACTCTTTCATACCAGGCCGTAAGAGCCTATTTATGCCCATAGAGAGCTTTCTTAAGCCTGCAAAAAAAAGTGTTAGGATCATGAGTTTCAAATCCTTCAGGTTGCTCTAGATATACTTCTTTCAAAATATTTCCATTTAGGAATGTTGTTTTTACATCCATTTGATTTACCTTCCATCCCTTTGATGTGACAATTGCTAGGACTGCTCTTATGGAGGTATATCTGGCAATAGGAGCAAAGGTTTCTTCATAATCAATCCCTTCTTTCTGAGAAAATCCTTTGGGTACAAATCTGGCTTTATACTTCTCAATACTACCATAAAAAAATGCTTTATTTTAAATATCCACTTGGAAGAGACAACAGATTTTCCTTTAGGTCTTGTAACAATTTCCCAAACATAATTTTCATAATTGATTGGTATTCTTCTATCATAGCTTCTTTCTAGGCTGAATGTTTAATAGCATTAGAAGGATTGGTTGGCTTTGTTTTGGATAAGTCACTCATATTTGCTATATAACTAGAGAATCTTTTAGGTCTTTTACTTTCTCTGACTGTTCTTGAAGGTGTAGCAAAGTCTTGAGCTACTTGAATTGTTTTTATGGCCCAAAGTGGTCTTTTATTTGAATTTTCTTCAAGGTTCATATTTTGAATTTCATCTTAGATCTCTTCTAAGTTCTCCCTCTGGGATTCAGATTCACTATTTCTTTTAGAACTTGATAAAGGAGAAGGTTCATCAAAACTTATGACTCTTTTGAATGCAAGATCTTCCTCAAAGATTAAATCTCTGCTAAGTTCAATAGTTTTCTATCCAGGTATGAAAATTCTATATGCTTTAGAAGTTTCACTATACCCTACAAAGATACCTTCCCTCCCAAAGGGTTCTAACTTGGTTCTCTTTTCTTTTGGAACATGAATATATATAGGACATCCAAAAATTCTAAGATGACTTATATTGGGTTTTACTTTAGTAAATAATTCTTTAGGGGTTTTATGTTTAAGATAGGAGTGAGGGCTTCTATTTTGAATACATACAACAGTACAAGAGGCTTCTGCCCAAAGATAGTATTCTAACTTTTAGTCAAAAATCATAGCCCCAATAGCTTCTATAATTTTCCTATTCTTTCTTTTTTCTACCACATTTTGTTCTAGGTTATAAGGAACAATGTACTCCCTCTTGATCCCTAATTCTTTACAAAGCCTTTTAAACAAGTTTGAGGTATATTCTCCTTTGTTATCTGTTCTAAGGGTTTTAATTTTATGTCCTGAAATTTCTTTAGTTAATGCTTTGAATTCTTTAAATCTTTATAGGATTTCTTCTGATTCCTTGCATTTTAGAAAATAAATCCATGTTTTCTTAGAGAAGTCATCTATGAACAAGATATAATACCAGAATTCTCCGAGAGAAGGAATGAACATAGGTCCACATAAATTTGAACGAATTAATTTTAGTACATTATTTGTTTTCCTAGTACTATCATGAAAGGGACTTTTGGTGCTTTTCCCTAAAGAACACCTTTTGCAAATACTAGGGTAGTCTTTATTTAATTTGGTTAATCTAGTAACCATCTTTTCCATAGTTGATAAGGTTTTAAAGTTTAGATGCCCTAATCTTCTAAGCCATATTTTATTTGAATCTTTAGCTTCGTGAACTAGGGCTTGAATGGATTGACTAGATTCTATATTCAATTCATACAAATATCCCTTTCTTTGACCAATTAACTTTGCTTTCTTGATGGAAGAGTTCTTAGCCCAAGTTAATACTTTGTCATCCACGAATGCAACATTGTGCCCATCATCTTCAAGAGTTATAATTGAGATTAGGTTTCTTTTAATCCATGGCACATAGAGTACACCTTTAAGAAGAAGAGTATTTCTTGATTTTAGTTTCAAAGTACAATTTCCAATTCCTTTAATTGAGTGTGCTGAGTTGTCACCAATGGTAACTTCACCGTTAACCTTCTCTGATAAAGAATTTAGAATATCTTTGTATCCTATTATATGTCTAGAAGATCCACTATCAATCACCCATGCTTTGTTTGAAATTTCATTTGATAGAGAGTAATACAAAACATGGTTCTTAGGATCATAAGTATCTTCTTCTCTAATGAAATTTGTACAATTTTCCTGTTGTTTGGAATTTTTAGGACAATTAGATCTATAGTAATCAAATTTTTCACATTTGAAACATTTTAATTTAGGTAGATCTTTTTTGGGCTTTCCATTCTTTTGATTTCCCTTTTTCTTCTTGAAATGCTTCTTCTTGCCCTTATAGGAGTTTGCATTAAGAATGTGAAGGTCTTCATTTTCTACTTTTGTTTTCCTTCCTTTATTTAGTTTTTTGGATTCCTCTTGAAGATAATCATTCTTGAGTCTGTTAAAGTTTGGAAGCTGATCTCTAGCACTTATTCCTTGTGTGAATGTTTCCCATAAATCTAACAATCCATCTATAGCCATAAGCATTAATTTTGTATCATTAATGATGGTTCCTATGCTTGATAGTTCATCTCTAATGCTAGAAACTCTTAGGAAATAAGAGTTTATCAATTATCCTTTCTTTATCTGAATGTGATTCAATTGCCTTTTTAGTGCAAGAACCATGGTTGCATTTTTTACTTCATATGCATTTCGTAATGGATTCATCATATCAAAGGTAGTTTGATGTTTTGTAAGCATAGGTATGATATCATTTTTAACTCCATCCAACATGATTTGTATAGCTTTTCTATTTCCATTGCTCTATATGGATTTGTGAGGTTCAATTGGGGGTTGTTTGGATGCTCCATCAACAAATTGTTTTACATTTTTTTCTTCAAGAATCATTAAGATTCTAATTTTCCAAGCTTCAAAGTGTTATTTCCCATCAAAACTATCCTCGAGTCTGATTGTATATGCCATTTAAGATAGGAGAAAACTACTAAGTATATATAAAGTCTAATGATTGAATTTGTAGAGTCCTAGATTTAATAACTTGGCTCTAATACCATGTAAAGATTCTACTAATTCTCTGCTCTTTGGATTAGACTTTTAGTTTAGTTTGAATGGCAAAGAATGGTCTTCTAAATATTATAAATATTCAGCTTGTTTGATGAAGTTATAATTTATCTTGAATGTAGATCCAATGCTTTATTATCAATCTGATAATAAAGATTATCTTAGACTTGTTTTCGCTAGAAGTAGGATGCTTATAGGAGTAGAATATTGTGTATTATGTGTCCCATAAACTGCATTCACAACCTAATATATATCCTTTGTAGAGGGTATGTCCCTCAATAATTATAACCTTTCCTAAGTTGACGTTTTCAAGGAGACTTAAATTAGTAATTA
The DNA here is from genome assembly GCA_028749045.1 of Cupressus sempervirens. Classification (NCBI taxonomy): domain Eukaryota; kingdom Viridiplantae; phylum Streptophyta; class Pinopsida; order Cupressales; family Cupressaceae; genus Cupressus; species Cupressus sempervirens. The sequence continues at coordinate 269,679,075 of CM053793.1, forward strand.
ACTAACTAAGTGTTAGTTTAGTAAACCGACAAGAAAAGGCATCTCTTAGAAATCATTGACACCTATAGGAGAAGCATATATATTAATTAAGTTCCAATCATTAGATATATTATCATTTAAGAGAAGGTACGGTTTGTACTTTCAAACTTGTAGGATTATCTTGGTTAGTATTTTAACATGTGCAAGCACCCATCCATTAAGTTTTCAAGCCTCATCTGTGGCTTCTAAGGCCTTCAAAACTAAGCCTAAAGTTTTTATACCAAAATTGAACACCAAATTTTTTTAATACTTCGCAAATACATAATGTAGCCATGAAACTCCAATGACAAGTTGATATATCTAAAATGAACCTTCACTTCTTAATTTAGAATGTTTTGAGCTCATATGACTAACTTACTAAGTAGAAAACCTCCATAGACAAATTTTTTCATAAAGATAACCCTTATTGAAATAATTAGAAGGAAATATTTTTGGGTGATGCAAGATTTCTCTTACACCCAGGATGCTCCTACATCAGACATTCGAGATAATTTAAGAAGTGATCTCGCCATGTCTTAAGTATTCAAAGGAAAACCAAGATAGTTAACCTTCTCCCTTGCTAGCCATGATGAATCTTCTAATAGCCTACCTTTTCATTTGACCAAGTATTCTTCATAAATTTTTATCCTTATATGTTTTCCAACACGATTATCCAGTATCTCCTAAATCTCTTTTGTAATCAAACTAGCTACTAGAATAATCCACTATGCTTCTGCAACTTCATCTCCATCACCTCTTTCACAATACTCTATGAAATCTAAAATGATAAATACTGGTGAAATATTCAATTCAATAGGCAACTCCACTTAATAGGCATTTCCAAAATCAACATTGACTTTATTACCTTTCTTAAACTATGCAATATGATAAGGATAATGATGTTTCTCACATTTCAAGTTCAATTTCTCTACCATTTCTCAGATACCATATTCTCACAACTACCCCCATCAATGATAAATTGACATACCTTTCCACTGGAAGTGCATCTAGTTTTGAAGATGTTGGTCCAAAGCCAAGAATCATCAGAGTTCTTTCCATGAACTTCATTCTTTTCTAGAAGAATCATTGATCTCCTCATCATGAGGGTTTCTCCCACATCTGGAAAAACTTATTGCTCTTCCCCTTCTATCGAAACTAGGTTAACAATAGCTTGCATTATTTTGTTTCTTTCTATTATTATATATTTTGAGCATTCAAAGGCTTTGTATCCTTCTTCTCCACATTTGAAACAAGTGAAGGGTGATAGGGAGGTTGGATGAGTCATTCATTGACTCATACTCTTAGTCTTCTTATAAGACTTCTAGGGAAATTCTTCCTCACCACTTGCCACCTATAGGACCTTACTTTGTTTAAGGATCCCACAGTCTCACTAGACAACCCAACTATCAAGAAAGATCAATCAAGCCAAAACTTGATGCATTCACACTCCTTTACTCTAGCCCTTAAAACAAGCACACTAGTACATTTGGGCTCATTTTTTGACCTTTATTGGTCAAAAATTTGACCCATTTTTTGACCAATCTTCGACCAAATTTGACCAACGAATTGGTTGATAATTTTTCGGTCAAAAATTTGACGAACCTACTAGATGGTCAAAATTTTGACCAATACATTGGTTGAAAAATGTTGAAGTTGTTGAGCCATTTTCTGCCATTCATTGATCGAACTTTCAACCAATGCTTGGTAGAAATCTGCGGGACATTGGTCAAAATTTTGACCAATGCATGGTAGAAAACTAGATGGCATTGGTTGAAAACTTTTTGGTCAAAAATTTGACCATCCAGTAGGTTGGTTGAAACTTCGACCAATACGGTGGTAAAAAAATATTGGCATTGTCAGCACATTTTCTGCCATTCATTGGTCGAACTTTCAACCAATGCTTGGTAGAAATCTTTAGGGCCCATATCATGGGCAATGATATTATGGACCCACTTACCGTGTACTAGGTACAAAGATTTTTGATCGTGAGATCGAGCCGAGATCAAAGGGTGGCATTGACTTGCTATGAAAAAGTGCTTGAAAGTTAAGTATAGCGAGTTAGCGAGTGTGGCCCAACACTGTTGAAGTAAAATTGTTGTCCACAAGATCAAGTTTGGATCAACAACGCTCGTTGAATCGCTATAAAGAGATGTGTAAAAATTAGGTATAGCAAGTTAACGAGAAATGGACCCACCATCGTGTTCTTAAAGGTTGTTTCAATTGTCTACCACACGATTAAAGTAAGATTAATGATCATCGCTAGCTCGTTGTGGAAAGGTGCTCAAGAATTATGTATAATGAGTTAGCGAGTTGATGACACATGTCCATAGTCATCCATGGGCCCGGTTTGAAGCACCAGCCTTGAAGGAAAGGTAGAGGTGGAGGTGTTTTATTGGCTTGACTGCCAATGTGTTAAGAAGAAAGCTGAGTCAGCTTAGTTGTCATTCCCAGATCGTAGGATTTTTCAAGGATCAACGGCACAATTTTAAAAAAGAAAGTGCAATGCCACTCTATTTTTCTATTCAACACATTTATGATAAGTGAAAGCTTCGCATGTGGGAGAAATAGAGTATAACACATAGATTTTCATTAATTCCAATCCCAAATGAGCATAGATTGCAAATTTTTTGAGCATAAGAGCTTGATTGATTGTGTCGTGTTAAGCCTGGTAAAGATGTGAAACTATTCTTCTGTCATTTGAGAGAAATTTTAGAAGTTCAGAGAAGAACAAGTTCAACAAGTCAAGTAAGTACTCATATTATAACCTCTATGGCATTCCAATTCTCTCAATATTGTCAAAATGCCTCCTAAGAAACCATTCTCTGGGAAAATTAATTATATGGATAGGAATTTCCATGATGATTTATTAGAATTACTCCTAGAATCTACTGTACAACACACACAAGTTAAAAAGTTAATTTCCTTAAACCCTAGGCTTAAAATTGGTGTTGGCCTATATGACAAGGGGAACTGGGTTAGGGATGCAACAACTACTCAAATTGGCCTTATCTTGTTTAAAAAGTGGTTTTCGGAAAGAAATTTGTTTGCCCCACATGCTAATGTCTGGAATTTTGATTTGGGAAAGTTAGTAGTCCCAAGTGTTTTTATGGATTATGATTTTCTTGAAGCCATTGCTAAGAATTATGACCAATCCATTAGGGTTGTAAGAAGAAAGGATGGTGTGCCTCTGGTCTCGATTACTCCTGAAGAAATTAGAGAGGTTTTTCACCTAGAACCATTATCAGACTACCATGTGCAAATCAATCTACTAGAATTAGAGAATGAATATAAAGCAAAGAAGGATGCAATTAGGAGAGGTGGACTAAGGGCACATATTGGTACAACAAGAACTTTGCCAATAATTACTACAACCTCTAGATAGCCTTTTCACTTCCTGGGCTATAGAGATATATAGGACCTTATGTCGAGTTTTTGGTGAAGATGAGCAAGAATTTATGCCCATTGGTTTGATGTACATGATGGTTCAGATTGCTTCCTTCTTTTTAGATGTTATTTTTGATTTTGGTTCCTTTTTGGATGAAGAAATTCACATTGGTTTAGTCGGGATTGCGAAGGGCAAGGTAGAAAAAACTTTTGGTCACTACTCTCTATTAATGCATATGTCTTTCTTCAAAGGAGTGACATATTTTGGTAATGAGATGGAACTAAATAGAGAGGAGAATAGGGAAATACTGCTAGTCTAGTTGTGGAGTGTAGATATGACTTGGGATGCAAGTAATGCTAGTTTTGTCAGATTTGATAGATATTTTGCTGCTAAATTGAGATGCCTCATATTGAGTGACAATCCCATAATCCCTAGGGTACTAATGAGTCTCATCAAGCCTATGGATAACCTCCATGACTTGAAAGTTTCACATTATTGGGGAGATATCATCCCCTACCTTGTTTCTATTGTTTTTAGAATCTATGGTTTTAAGCAGAACCCTCATGTTTTGCCTTACCAAGTTCCTTTGAAGGTGGGAATGGCTGAAGTTTTATGGTAGTTAGGGGGAGTGGAAGAAATGTTTTTTTTGAAAAGGAAATTAGGGTCAATTTTCCCTACGTGCACAGTGGCCCATCAGTTTGTGATTACAAAAGGGGGATGGATCTTTTTGCATAAAATTTTGGAGTAGTATATGATGGTTGTCTCTCATCCCCATTTTTGTGATTTTGAGGGGTTTTTCAATCAAATGTTGAGGCATAGAATCAATTTGGGACCTATCAAGCATGATTCTTATTATCCAAAGGATATTATAAGGAATGAATTCTCATTGTAGGAGCAGGAAACTAAAAAGGAAAAATGGAGAGTTTATTCCAGGGTCTTAGAATTCATTCATTATTTTGATAATAAATATGATCCTTTGGATAATGCTATTATAGAGGTTGACAAAATAAGTAAGCTCATGAATGCCTTCCCTAAAATAATGGAGGTCATGAATGAAAAGATTTTTTTTTTATTGATTCATATCCTGATAAGGCTAGAGAGCTCATGAGGAGGTTGGCTTTCACTCCAAATGTGAGAACTGATAAAATAATTGTACAAAAGAGGCTCGGATATACTATAATTTAGAATAAAGGGTTCCTATAGACAAGGGCAAAAAAAAATAGGATCTACCAATATAGCCCAAGAGGAGAGACCTGAAGAGCCTAGTCCTAAGAGGAAAAAGGTAATGAAAGAAGAAAGGCCTCAAGATGAGGAATATTCACCCACCCAGTCCCCTTTGAGGATTGGAGAAGAGCAACTCACTGGTGAACAGGTTGAACAAATGGGATCACAAGGAGATATTTTTATTACTCAAGCAGAATTAGATGAGGGTAACCCTCCAGAACTTCCTCTCCCAAGTTTGGATCTAACAATAGCTGATTATAGAGGCAGGGAGTTGGAACCTATATTAGAGCAGGCAAGTCATCAATTTTTGACTGATGACAGTTTTGTGAAATCAAAGGGCTTTTCAGCAGTTTGCATGGAGGACAAACATGAACGTTTTCGAGGAGAAATGTAAAAAGATGAAAATAGAGCATCCAGAAATGGATGAAACTTCCATGCAAAACCTAAATTAAAGAAGAAATGATGAAGGAATTACAGAATATAAGCCCTGAGGAGGGGAGGAAAATGATAAAGGCATCTAACATTTTATTATTGCCCAATTGGGATATTGCAGATGCATTAATTTTCAATTATGTTTCAAGTAGACTTCCAAGGCACTTCATTCATTGAAGATCAAACTGCATTGGTCAGTTAGTCATTGAGAAAGGGATCTAGAGCCACACCATCACAATCAGATGAGTTTGGGTTGATGGGAAATATACTTGTAAGAAGGGTTGCTGACACTTCACATGTACAAGTAGCATATTGGAATGTGGATTCTTCTAAGTTTGTGTTGGCCACTGCTAAGAAGGAGGAATAGGTTATGTCTAAGTTATATAATAAATATGAAACACTTCTTGAGGCCTATAATAGGGAGGTAAAAAGGAGAATTAAACTTGAAAATGAGGCAATGGGGAAATCCACAAGGCCAAGAATAACATACCCCTATCCTCCAGTGGAACCTTTTAAATCCACCCTCCTTGTAGAGATACCAGACACACCTCAAAGGCCTGAATATTATACAGCTAAGGAATTTGAAGAAGAGAAGAGAAAACTATGGGCCTTACATGTAGAGTTAAATACGTAGTATGAGGATAAGCTTAGAAAGGCTCTAATGTATTTAGCGGACAAAATTGAGTGGCCCTTATTCTTTGATCAGTTGGTAAAAGTAATAGATGTATGGGAGGAATTGAAAACTCATGATGATACCCTGAAGCCTATTGTTAATAAATGGGGAAGAAGGGAAAAGGAAATCACCCTTCTATGTTATTCAGTTATAAAGTCTTCCAATGACCATGTTGAAAAATTGTATGATATTGTTAATGACCTGTCAAATTTTGATCACAGGAGAGTTGCTCTGCAATTGAAAATTGTTTCTTATTTGAATAAGTACAAGAATAAAAAATTTGATCTATTTCCTTGTGCCTTGGATAGAAAGAAGAAATTGAAAAATAAGGAAGAATGGAGTAAAGAATTGGATGACCTTTTCTGCACAAGGATAAATAAATTTATTAATGAAAAGGGGCATGCTTCGTGGGCCACCACGATAGAGGAATTGGTTAAAGTCCAATTATTTTTTGATTCTTTGAAGCAAGAATTTGTTGGTTTTGAAAAGAGGCTAGTTATATTTTAAAAAAGCAAAATGATATCCTACAATTCAGCTGGCCAGATGATATACAATTTGACACTTGGATGGAAAATCTTCTATTGGACAAGCAATTAGAGGAGGAAAGTTCTAATGATGATGAGAAACAAGAAGGCGAGGTGTAGGTTATTGACACCTCTACACCAGAATTGAAAAAAGAAGAAGGGGAAAAGGTAATAATGCTTGCTCAGGGTGAAAGCAGTGAGAACCCGTAGGAAAAAACCATTTTGGAGGTATCACAAGATCATCCTTCTTTGGCCAGCTTGGTAGCCACGTATTTTGAGGAGCCAGAATAATGAGAGACAAATAAAAAGTTGATGATTCACAATAGAAATTGGAATGGGCCTACCTGAAGGAATATTTGATACGCCTGACATTCTGTTGTGATTGTTTTTGTCTTTTGTATGATACTTTGTTCCTTGTACACTTGTCAGATCATAATTGCCCTTTGCCTGTTGCAACTTATGCTATATAAATGAGTTTTCAAGGCATTGTGATGGTCCGAGACTTGTGCAATTTTTTGTTTCTTTCAAGAAGAGTACATATTCAGTCGATCCAATAGTATGCAGAGGTTTTGAGTTTACTTCCATTGTACTTTTTGATAAGCAAATTGAAATGAAAAAAATGGCAATCTATTCTGGGCATTCAATTAGTTTTCTATTGGTTATTGTATTAGTCATATGAAAAGGATAATACAAAGGGGTATTTACACTATATCTGTGGATCATCAATTTCTGTCTCCAGTTTATGGGTTTGTTTACTTTGAAGTCATTTAAATAAGGTTTTTTGGCTGAATGTAGTCTGGATGGGTTGTATGCTGGTTTTATTGTTGCTTTTAATTCAAGCAATTATATAAATGCTTCAGTAAATCAGTAGGGTTTATGAGTTCATAAAAGGTATATTGCTTAAGAATGGAGATGGGTGATTGCAGTTGATTAATTCTTATACAAGTTATTTGAATTAGATCTCCCACCAATAGTCAATTTCTTGCCCAATGGATAAGGCACTGGTCCTATAAATCAAAAGTAAACAAGGATGAATTTTGCTGCTGCATATCAAATCATCTTACAAAATCAAAATTATTTTTCAATCCTGTTCAAGAATTATAAATGCTGGTCTCAACTCATTTATATCTAATTCCTGAGTCTTAGGTAGCTACTATTTCTAGGAATATTTGTAAATTTTAGGAGAATTATGACCAGATCTATTGATAAGGGATGTGTATAAGTTTGAGAGCATTGAAGAATTGAAGTGACCTGTGTATGTATGTGAGGGTAATAGAGGAGAATCAGAATGAAACTAAGATAATTTCATTTTTGAATTCTACTGCACCATGCACTTGTACAGATCCTTTCTTGTTCCTCTTTGTGCCCACCACTTAGCCCACATTATTGAGTGTCCTATACATGAAAGTCTTATAGTGATCAATTTACCCAAGATTCTTGGAGTTGTTACACTATAAGATATGATGAAATCATGAACTAATTGCCTATTATTTAAGAAAATGAGAAACACTATAAGACACTTTGTAGTGCTGCAATAATAGCCAAATCACCAAAGTAGGCATGCTTTTTGGATCATATTCTCTCTCAGACACAGATGTAACATGCATTTTGGTTGCAGGTGATTTCTAAGAGCTTGGGGTTCACTATCAATTCCAACACCTTCGACTAAATTTTTTGAACAAGTCAAAAGTTGTTCCACTATAATGATTACTAATAAACTTTATCATTGTTCAAGTCAAAAGTTTATCATTAGCAAAAATGGTAGATAATTTTGTTCATGGTCTCAAGGAAAACAAATACTGCTTGACAATAGCAAGAAACAACACATATGCCTTAGAAATAGTCTATCACAATGAAATACATATTTTTCCCATCATAACACTAGTAGTGCTCTACTGTCTCATTTTTGGTAACAGAGACACCCCCCAAAATGAAGGATTCACCCCCAAAACATCTTCAAACATGAAATGATCCACTATCTATTAGACTGGTGTCTAATCCAGGCTAAGCCTCCATCATCAATTACCATCCAACACTGCACTTGCGCCAAGTTTTCCCACTCTCTTGCATTTGGTTAATATAGTAAAAATAAATTATCACAACCTCATTGTCTCCCACCAATAACAGTGACTATAGGTGGTAGGAGAGAATCTACATTGGAAACTTTAGAATAAGTACAGTTGACTGTGCCTAACCAGTCATTGGTTTGAATGCACCCATCTATTATTCCTTACTCAACCCGTAATAAAAATTAAAAGAATGCGTAGAAAAGATAACAAAAATAATAAAATGTTCTCACATTAAATATTAGTCAAAATGCATTTGATACATCATAGGAACTCATTGTTCCATGTGACAGAGACTGAATTGCAGAGAAAAAGATTATTTTATTGATTATAATTTTTTCACAATGCCTTCTCTCACCACCCCAACTCTACTTCTCCCCCAAAGACTCAAAAAATCCCTTCTAAATAACCAAACAACAGTAAACAACCACTGCTATCTAACTATCTAATTGTAACCAGTTAGTTATAAATTGAAATTTGTTGTCTAAGTTGACACAAAGTGTCAACTTCGACAACTTACAATCATATATGCCTTTAATATATTTCACTAACCTTTTCAAAGGTTTTATAACTTCACTAACCCTTCCAAAGACACCTAAAACCCTTACAAGTTGTACTAGGCCTAAAGACACCTAAAACCCTTACAAGTTTTTCTTTGCATTTTTTCTACATTTGATACTTTTCTTATAGGTGGACATGTCTATCACAAACATCCAACATGTCTATCCTTAGACTTCATGGAAAAAACCCTACAAACAACACAAAAAAAGAGAGGACATGAACCATCCAAACATCTCTAATAGCTTATGGATCCCAAAGATGCATAAGTACATGACTTGTTAAAACCAAAAAGATAAGACTAACTTGTATAACAAGCAAATAACCAAAATGATTTTATGTTTGTGTTATGTTTGACAATGACAATGATATTTGGATTCAAGTATGAGGAAATTTGTATCAATCAATTCATTAAATATCATTTGAATACAAAGAAGATTTTAAGAGATTCAAGAACATAATTATAAGCCAAATTTGTGGAAGACCTAAATCAGACCTAAGTGAACAAACATGTGAAGGCTTATTTTGAATATGATGAGCAGATCTACAGAAATTTTTGTATGAAGGTATATTCCAAGTTTAGAGCATTTATTGAAAAACACTATTTCAAATCTTGGCGGATTATTCATAAGTACAAGGCAGATTTGTTGAAGACCTCAAAGGAGATCTAAGGAAAATCTACCTACATTATAAACACTTTGCATTTCAAAGGTCAGTTCCTTCTGCATTGCAGGATTTGAGGTTGGTGTCTCTTGCTAATTGAGTCTACACATTTGTTTGAAGTTATATACATACATACATATATGTGTGTGTGTGTACAGACACTCACAATTCACCTACAAGGATTTCCATGCTAAATAGTATATGCATCTTGTCTTCTTTTGTTAGACATCAACTATGTGAATGCTTTCTACATTGCTTTCAATTGACTAAATATATATAATAAAATATGCAGGTTTCTATGCCAAACTAACTCCAATGTGGAAAAATATCTAATAATTGGGATTTAAACTAAGCAAGAACTATATGTTCAAGGAACCAAAAGATGACTGCAATGAGACTATTACAAGCGAAAAAAATTCAGTCTCGTTAAAGAGAATTGGGATGTGGGTTTGAAGACTTAACAAATTTGAGCTTCACTTGGTTTCAAGAATACTATAATATTCTCTACTTAACAAGGCCAACCACATGAAGGTGGAAGCTCATCTGGCCTTACCCCCTCCCCCTAACATCAATCTAAAGTACCCATTATCATCTAATTACATACTAAATTCATTCATTCATCCATTTATGAACTATAACATTCAATCAATACAATCACATAACATTCATTAATATGATATAAAAATCATTAATACACAATACTAATCAAAACTTCATTAACACATAACAATATTCATTAACATAAAATAAAAATCTATATTAATATGCATCATTCATACATAATTAGTTAAAACAAAGTTCTTTCATTATCCAACAAGGTTTAACAAAGAAGATTTTTAAAACATCATTTCTTTTTTTTGTTTTTCTGAGCTCTCTTAGGAAAAGTGCTCATAGGGACATCCATATCCACTTCATTCTCCTCCTCTTCTGGAATGTGTAATGTCAAATTATGATGGCTCCTTCTCTTTGGAGGAGTAGGAGGTTGCTGCACTAAAGGGGGCTCTATTGCAAGAACAAGTGAATGCGATAAATTGGCATACTCTTTTTCTTTTTCTAACTGTTACAAGTTTGTAATTAAGTACGAGTACAACATAAAATGCATTTTTCTTACCTAACAATGCCACATCATGTACATTAACATTTTGATCTGCCACTGCGTCAACATGTTGAACACTTGGAATGTAGTCCAGTCCTTCAGCATGATGTTCAACATGCTCTGAAATATTCAAAAAAAGGATACATGTCAAATTCCAATTGAAAATGTTAAATTGTAGTCATAATTGCATAATTAATTTCCAATAGCAAATTAATACCTCCACCACTATAATGCACATCATGGCCTTTGTCAGGAGCAGGTTTTGTGGTAGGATATGAAGGCTATAGTAAAATGTTATGCACATTGTTATGTAGTCAATTTACATTTAAAACTAATACCAAAAAAGAATCTTCTCAACTATTTAATTTCATTTAATTTTCATTTGACCAATTTACCTGTGAGATATCATTTGGTGCACTAGATTCTTGGGCAAGGCTTACAGATTCTTCACATAGGCGTGCAACCACAACTTTATAGCCTTCCTTCAAGGCAATTTTTCTATCTTCATCTGTGACCTCCACATTGAAATATGTGCCCTATGGTTTTTGCTTGATAACATTAGTTTTTCATGTGTGGTTTCATTAAAAAAAACTATTTGCAACATTATATTAAAAAAAAAAATGAAATTCATTGCTCTACTTACAAGTCGAGGCTGCAGATTCATATAGCCACCAGAGCCAAGTTTGTGTTGGCCAACCTTTTCTATTCTCGCTTTTGTAGCCATGGATGTGTCCTACAATCTATGAACAATTTCAAACATCTTAGATTATATATTTACAAATATCAATAATTAGTGCATGATTACAATATACTTAATACTATAATGACATACCTCTTTTTTCCCTGTGCTGCTTCATTATCTCTATCTTCATAGCCTTTTCTCCTTTGCATCTTCTATTATTTCATTCCACTCCATTGGTGGAATCATAGGAGGATGATTCTACTTTGGGTTATCCTTAAGACCCCTTCTATATTGATCCCTCATAGTCTTTATATGCTTTGCTGCTCTTTTCAGAAGCAGGCCAATGTCGAAAATGTTTTTCCCAAATTTCTCCTCAATGGATGCAATCAGTTTTTTAATTCCTCAGCTTGTAAATTTCACCTTTAAAAAAAAAAAAAGATTGTTAGATCAATAACTTTAATATATTACAATAAATAGAAGAAAATAAAAATTATGTAGCAATGATATGAAACTACGTACCTTTTACGTATGGTGGATCCAAACAGTCTCAATGTCATATGAAAAAGATGTTCAAAGAAAGCATTATTACCTACAAAAACATAAAGGATTTATCAGTCCAAAATGAGTAATGTAAAAGTAAACTAAATTTACACTTTAAAAAATATCAATTTTAAAGCACCTGGAAGCTTTTGTTCTCTTAATGGAAACATAGTTTTCATATTCAGCAACAATGTCCCTTCATACGAACTAGTACTAATCACACAAACTGCTCTAGGAAATGGATTAGCTTCAGTATTACTGTTCTCTGTTGCTCTATCAACTGAAACATCATAATAATTAAATGACAATTTTAGTATTGCTCTCTATTGGTCTACCTCCCTGCCTATGTCCATGTCTCTCTATGTGTGGCTATATATATGTATGTATGTATGTACGCGTGGTGTGTGTATGCAAGCTTCTGTAGACATCATTTAAGCACTAATGTGCTACTTCGTTGTTCATCAACTTGTAGAAAGACATTACAAAATATAGCACATTAAAAAATATAGCAAACCAAGGTTTTACCAGTTCTAATGGGCATAGACGATGATGTTTGCATGGTCCTTGTTGCTGACAATGTAGCAGACAATAGTGGACTGCCAACCGAAGGAGTTTGCACTTCATCATGAGCTAAAGAATAAAATATTTTTAGCAAAGACATTTGCAATGGATAAAGATCAAATGGGATACTAGTGAGAAATGTTGACAAAAAAAAGGTAAGTATTATAATGTTGATCAAAACAAACAAAGTGTTACTTACACAAAGGTACTGTGAAACAACCCTAACCATGTTCAACATGTGATGTCACAACTGGCACATATGTCTGTATAAGAACACATAAAATAAGAGATCATGATCCATAAGATACTATAAAATATTAATATCTATTGAACTTCTATTACTGCTTACTTTCAAAGATTGGATTTGACGGTCCAATTCTATTCTCAGTGCCTCTTTCTCCTCACTTCTGTCACCCTTGATGATAATTTGAACAAGCTCATCAGTGTATCTTTGTGTAATTTTTTGGGTGATGAATACAAGGTCAATACTAAAGCTAATGTCATGTAGATATGATGCCTGTATTTCAGATTGCATTTGATTAGCGATCATTGTAGCTTTTTCCTATCATTTGTGACATCAAATATTTGTATACTTTCATCAAAATAACTCCAAAGCCATAAAGAAAAGAACATAATAATAGGACATTTGTTTCTATATTAACATTAAAATTTACAATAATTAATGTTTACCTCTATTGAAGGTGTCTGACATGGTGCATCCATATCACCCTATGAAAAAAATTAGTAAGTCTTAGAAATCAGCAGTGGAATTAAAGTAATAGACTTACCAAAAAAAATATAAATAATAAAGTAGATTTTATATGTAAATCATTTGTCTGAAGTTAAAAATTTAGTGTAACTAATGTTTATATCTAAAAAAATATTTGGCATGTTCTACTTAACGTTTATATGTGCACATATGGTTTGGAAAGAAATATTTGGTCATACAAGACCCCATCATAGTTGACATTGATCATACCTGAAGATTTCATTGATCATCATGATCGTCATCCATGTCATCATCATCATCACCATCATCGTACTCATCACTTTGATCATCGTCGTCACCACCACCATCTTCATCACCATCATCATCCTCTTGATCACTATCATCATCATGACCATCATCGCCATGATCATCACCATCTTTGTCACCATGATCATGATCGTCATTAGTATCATCATCATCATTATCACCATTATCGTTAGCATGACCAAAATCATCACCATCTTCTTCTTCTTCATCACTGGGTAACTGTCGTTCCTGATAATCATTTACTTCCTCTTGTGCTTCTTCAATATCTTCTTCTTCGATCACATTATACTTTATCGGTCTTTCTCTTGGGTCATGTCTAACAACAACTGACCAACCTGGTTTGTTTGGAACACCAAAGTAAAAAAATTGCTCACATTGACTTGGAAGAACATAGGGCTCATCTCTGACTAGCTCAAATGACTTTGTATTAATCATAGTAAATCCATTGTCATGTTCAATAACAGTCCTATCAGGATCATTTCGATTCAGTCGTAACCTAAACCATTTAATGACAAATAGAACTATTTTGAATGAATTAAAGTTGCACTCAAGTATATCATCCAAAATTCTATAGTATCGATTTTTAATTTGTTGAGGATGTATGTCAGTTCTAGATGAAATATTGGTGACCGCAAAGACAACACTTATCCAAAAATCACATGTTTTCTTCATTTCATCTAACTTTTTTGTGCGAAATTTATAGCCATGGTAGTACATAGCTTTGTGCTATTTGACCTACAATTATTCAAACATGTCAAGAATCTTCTCATTGATCTGTGAGTTGATATTAAACTTATGTCTCATGATTAGTAATCTTATGCATACCTTTGTATCTCTTAAGCCATATATTAGATCAAGTACCATTGGCATAACATTGGGATCTCCATTACAATGAGCTTCTTTAACCAATGATGCAACACCATCCCATGTTAATGAGCGACCATTTTCTTGAGACTGTTCAATCCACACTATCATCCAATCAAGATTGTTTGCAGTATACACGTGTAGTGCATCCCACTCATGACCAACTATAAAGAAGACAATTACACCAGTTAGAAATAACTTATATATATTGATGATGGATAAGAATTGTTAAATTACAAAAAAAAACTTATAATTACCTCTCACCCTACTCAATCTACCTTTCCCCGTCAGGTACTCCCCTTTGAATTTGTCATTACAGTTGGGATCCCAAATGCGATCTAGATGGATACCTGCTGCAAACTTTGGAAGATATTCATTGATATACACCATGGTTTGGTATATCATATATCCCTCTATCATAGAACCCTCAGGACGTGCTCTTTGTCGAACCAAGCCCTTCATAAATTTCAAATTCCTCTCAACCATCCACATTGATCTAGCTTGTACAGGTCCACACAATTCAATCTCCTCAACTTGATGTATGAGGTAGTGTTCTTGAGCATTGAAAAATGTTGGAGGTAAACACTTTTGCATTTCACACATAAGCTATGGAATTTTTCTCTTCTAATATTTTATATCTTTTTTATCAATTTCTTTAGATGATAACCAACTAAATGAGATTCAACATGCAAAAAAACATAGAGGAGATTTCAAATAAAATTATACAATAGATTTCAAATAAAATGCTACAAATCTAAGAAAAAACACTCTTCTAAGCTCATGTATTTTCCAAGATCATATATAACTTGTTTAATACTGTTGTCAAACTATTGTGGAAGGGATAGAGGTAGGACGAACTGCAATCATTAAAAAATGATCATTTCAATATATTATTAAATAATGCAATTGGTACTACATTCAATCTTACAAATATACTGTAAATAGAAAACATGACTTACCTTGAGGAAGGTATGCCAATCATGTGTCTTCAACCCTGGCCCAAAATCACCTTTCTTTGATAGAAGAGTGCTTATATTTGTAACAAATCCTGTTGTAAATTTTGTTTTTTTAATGACTTGTTTTAATGCATCACTTTGTTTCTCTGTTAATAACCAAGGAAGGGCACTTGTATTTATGCGATCTCCATTCCTATTTTGATTCAATGAAAACTTTTAGTGCATGATTAGATTCATGAATGTCAGTATAAATTTTAGCAATTTATTCTCTATCATGCCTTCCATCCAACATTTTCCATAGTGTCTCTATTACATTCTTTCCAATATGCATAGCATCAAACAAATGCGCGATTGGGAGATCCTTGTAGTATGGTAACCTACTAAATTGAGTAGGATAAATTTTCATTCCTCTAAGAAGTTGGCCATTGATGCCTTGATGACCTTCACGAGCATCAGTTACAACATTAGTAAATATAAGATAATATCGAAATACAAATTGTAAACTTCGGACGATAAATTGGACATTACCTTGACGATTTAGTCGATCGTATTCCAACTTCCATAAATGAGGTGTCATTCTTCGTGGCCTTGATGATGTCTCTTCTTTTCCATTGAAAATATGTTTTTTGGCAATTCGACACCTATAATTATTGTGAAAAAAGTGTCTAAACTCATCAAACACCTACTTTCCTAAACTTCTTGAATGATGACATTTCATCTTCAGACCACAAATTGGACATGCAAATTTTCCCTTTCTCTGAAGACCTAAAATATTATGTATAATTGGATCATGTAAAATTATCATGCACAACTTAAGCATTTGATAGTAATGTGTAAGCACTATAATAGACCAAAAATATGTGATCTTAACAATATAACATACCGCAAAAATGAGTTAGCCCAGGGGCATCGTGTACTGTCCATACAAGCATTGCATGGAATTGAAATTGTCGATGTCCTATAGGTCTAGAGATGTCATACATAGTGATGCCATTCCATAACTTCAACAAATTTTCAATTAGGGGCTCAATATACATGTTCATATCTTTAACTTGGTATTTACCTAGCAATTGAATGAACATAAACATTACATAATTATTATAACCATTTTCATGCACTATTTATAGATTAATTTAGATAACTATAAAAAAAATACCTGGCACAATCATTGACAACATTATGTGCTCCCTCTTTATGGACATCCAAGGACGAATGTTATTTTTAATAAAAAAAATAGGCCATACTGAGTAAACAGATCTCATATCTCCATATGGATTGACACCATCCGCTACCAATGAAAGTTTCAGATTACAAGGTTCTTCTTTAAAGTGTGACCATGTTTCTTCTATCTCTTTAAATGCAGAACCATCGGCAGGCATTCGCATAATGTCATCTTGACTTCTATTACATGCATGGTAATCCATAAATTGTGCCAAGCTAGCACACTTGAATAACCATTCTAGACGTGGAATAATGAGAATGTATCAAAGAACCTTGTGAGGCACTTTTTTTGTTATTTGATCTGATCGATATCTACTAACATGACAATCAGGACATTCTATTGCAAATTCATGTTGTTTATGATATAGAATATGATCATTGGGACATGCATGTATTGTCTGATACTTCATTCCAATCTAATCCATAATGTTAGATAATTATTGATACAAATGAGGCAAAATGTTTGATGGTGGTAACAAAAAATCACTAATCAACCTACAACAACAAATATGCATTGTTAATATAATGAACAGTAATTGTATGCTAACATTGAAGATGAAAAAAATGACATACCTTAGCATACGTGACATTGCTACATTGGATATGCTACTCATAACCTTTAAGTTCACCAACAACACTATAGCCGACAATAGAGTTGTTTGGGAGCCTGGGTATAAGGGCTTGTGTGCCTTCTCAAGTAAAGGTATATATCAAGACCATCTTCATCATTATTATCAGATTCACTAGTACCATCATTGTGAGCCTCTTCATCACTTGCCCCAATACCATCTTCTTCAATCATGTCCTCTGGCACATTATTATCTTCTTCCATGGGAGTGTTATCCTCAGCTTGGATATTCACACCTCCATGTTCCTCCAGTAGGAAATCCACATTCAGTAATGGACAAAAATTGTGGCCCCCTTCAACATGACCATATTACCTATATTGATTAGAATTCTTCGATTCTTTAAACCCTTACACTTTTTGCAAGGACAATAACATTTATCAAGTTTTCTTCAAAATTGAGCCCACAATGAAACCATTATCTCATTATTTTCTTCTAGATTCATATTGTCAAGCGTGGTCTTTCTTCACAGAAAAATATACCTACAAATAAATTGGACATGTTGTGATTAATGTTTATATCTGCACATATGGTTTTTGTTAATTACTATTTTCAAATGTAACTAAAATGATTACAAACATATTAAAAAGGACCTTCATAGGGTCTTATTACATCAATTGTTCTAACATGGTCATGTTGGTTATCTTGAGACCTTAATGTCTTCCCATGCCTTCAACCTTGACCTTGATGCTCATGCATCATTCTCCCAAGGATCAAGGAAAGTTGGATCATCATGGAATTGAGTAGGTAGAACTTCTAGGAAGTTGCAATACTTCAACCTTGTAAGTGTCACGTCAATGCAATGGGTACTAAACAAACAATTTAAGTTGATGAGAAATGGTTGTTATGAATTCAAATTGTAAGCACCTCTAATTTTCAAATGGTGATCAACCAGAACTAGTTGACAATCTAACCTAAAAAATACATTTTATGCCAAATTCCAATCATAGTTAAAGACATTTAGCTATTGGAAAATGGCAAGATTATGTCTTATTTCAGATATGCAATAAAATGGGCAAGAGATGTGGAAGAACATTAAGTTTTTATCCACCAAAACATGAGTAAAATTGTATAAACTAAATGTATTTTTAAAAATAATGTCAATTCCCTTCAAAAGAAATATTTTGCATGCAACTTACTTACTAAAGATATTTCAAGTTCAGAAACTCTTTAATCATAGGATCCACAATAGTTGGAAGCTTTGACCTATCTGTCAGCTATGGCTTGGCCTGCAGCAACAAAAAATTCTTAGTATATGCATCTCAACATTTAAAAAATACATCAAGCAATTCAGGTCAATTACAGTCTGTAAATTAACTAGCATTTGTTTCTTCTTTAACATATTCAACAATCAAGTACAATTAATAGGAATACAAGAGAAAAACTTGGAATTCTACTAATGTCATCAATGTTAATCTTGGGTACTAGTACAAAACCAGTAAGAAATCTGTAGTTGTACCAACCAAGATATTTACAAGACTTGATCACAAAAGGTTCATTTAGCACAAAACAACTTCAAAAAATATTGTATATATACACTCTTTGACGCTGTCAAAGGGAACAATTATTTTAATGATGTTTTACATAAGAATTGCTAGAGGAAATGATAAGCATCAAATATATTCAAGTTTTGACACTAAGGAATTGAAACATCTGCACTCAGGAATTTCCTGGAGTATTTAAATTCACTCGAATTATGCCTTACAGTTTCTTTGAAAAATAATGATTTAGATATTCAGTGGTATCTTAAGTACTATATACTAGTGCTTGCACCAAGCATAGGTGCAAGAGTATAGTCGATAGTGGCATGCAGTTGATCATTTTAGAAATGTGGCAGCTAGTATCATTGTTTTATAGAAAAGCCCTATACTATTATTTGGTAGGAAGATAATTAGAACCAAAGTAAACATGGTGTGCACAACTAGCATCATTTGATTGTTTTCTATTTTGAGGTGTAGAATATTTGGTGGATCTTAATTTTTGTGGAAACTATTTTGAGCAAGGATATGCTAAAAATGAGTTCTTCTTCTACAACCATAAAAACATTATCAGATTCACCATCCAAACTATTGAGTTTCAACCAAATATCAATATATAGTTTACGAATAGTTGGCCTAAATGGTTGTTGTTATAATTGAGAATAACACCGAGCTTGATTTGATGAGTTTTTTTTATTGACTCGTAAATTTTCTAATAATTCAATAGATTAACCCATTGATAAAAAAACATGGAAACTCATTAGCTATTATTGTGGAGTTAGATCTCAACATTGGCTCTAGTATTTCTTTAGTTGGCAATCATGCATTGGTTACATCTGGATTATCACCAGCTATTGCAGATGATGGAAGTGATACTATGTATGAAGCTTCTAATATAATAACTCCATGAGAAGCTAGAGATCATTTAATGGATATTTGGTGATGAAAAATGGGATCTCTAAAGATGAATAGAGCTTGTTGAAGTTAAGAGGGCTCGTCAAAGTGTTTGTTGAAGTGTCCTATGTGTTTTTTGACAAGTAGGATTGGTTATAAAGTGTAATGTCCTCATTTTAGCTCATCATGGTTTATGTTTGGATTGACCTATTATTGGCCCTCGTAGGTTAAGGCTGATGGCTAGAGGGCCCCATCTGGCAAAATAAGAGGATCTTTCCCTTTTATAGTACATAAGTGTTTACGATTACTCCTTGTTTGTTTCAGTTAGGTACACTTACAATTTGTAGTAAGTTATGTATCCAACATTTCTACATTTGGCAAGGCACGTGGACCGATCTCAATGCAATGACGACCCTTGGCACTACTAATTCTATCAAATATTTAAGGAATTACTAGTTATAGTAGGTTAGGAGTTAATAGAGAGAACCATTAATATTTTTAGTAAGGCAGTTGCTTGTGCGATGGAAGCAATGGCTGACCAACTGGTTCAAATGAGACAGAGAGATGATGAGTAATCAATGAGATATTAAAATTATAGTAACAATAATAAAGCTATTTATAATGGTTATATTGTAAAGGTATTACTTATCTTCATAAAGTATTATTGAGGAGCCATTATATTTAATGGAAAAGTATGCCTTTAATAATGACATAACTTAATTCAAACACAAAAAATAGTTATATAAGTCATTAAAGTGACATATTGGTGAAGCCTCATGAGTCAAACTTTATTGAGGAATTATAAAAGCCCTAGAAATGAAATTGATTGATTTTTTGTTTATGAGTTTTGATTTTTATATTGGATGTTCTAGGGAAGAGTGCAATGTTGAGTTACAAAACATTATATGACTACTTTGAGTCTTTATTGCATTCAAAGCATGAAATTTAGTACTGGTCCTAAGTTTTCATAGCAATCAAACCATGGATTTTGTATTGATTGATTCTAAGACTTTATATTATTCAAACCATGGATTCTAATGTTAATTCTAGGTTTTTATGGCATTCAAAACATGAACTATAGAAGAATTTATATGGTCTGATGGGATGCTACCCCACACTTCTCGTTCCCACCCTTGTAGTCAAATGTTGTTCTTGGACTCCTGGGATATTATTATTGGGTAAAGCTTAAACGGTCTTGAATTCTTTTGTTTTCTTTTGCTATTTGGGGTTCTTTGGAAAGGGAGGAGATCCTGGCAGTGGCAAGCCCAAACTTTAGATTCTTGTTCCTTCTACGGCTTTTGGTGGAGCATTAATAAGTTTTGTTCATTCTATGAGAAGAAATACACATAAGAAAATAAATTTATTCAAAAAACCTGTGACAACTTATCATGATAGACAAAATGGAGATGATACCTTCTATTTGGAAAATAAGTAAATATCTCCAAGGAAATACCAAATTCAAACTCATGCTCAGGTTGCACGTGTCAACATTCCCCATCAACCTTAGTTGCAGGGCTAACTAACTTATCAAGAGTGTGTATCCCACAAATGAAATTGGTATAAATGTTACAACCATCGAATTTGGAGGGTATGGAAATTCAGTCATCACTATCCTATGTAGTACACTTAATTTCATATGTTGGAATCATTTTGTGACTTGTACACATGACAGTCCAATAGTTTTTAATGTCATCTTCATCACAATTTTTGTATGATAGTCTAATAGTTGCAGGTGGCATCTTCATCACAATTTTTCCATGATAGTTTTGTTGGTTTGAATTTTTGCATAATCGAATTACTTTATCCAAGGTATAGAAGAATTCAGATTGGGATCCACGTATGGTGAATAGGGTTTCTAGCCAAGTCATATTTTGTAGGTCTTTGAAGCAAATTTTTATCGAAACCCTAGGGCTTGTTTTCTTTTAAATTTTTCGGGTGCGAAACTAAAAATATGCAAAGATTCCCATCCTTTTCAAACTTTTCGCGCCCTGAGTCACATCTTTTCTTTTGTGTTTTTGACCGCTCGATCCCTAAAAGATCTACAACAATTGTTATCTCGCTATGAAAAGATACAAGTATTTTACCCTTAGCGACATAGTGACCACCACTAAGTTGAAAAGCGGTACCGTCAAGTGGAAATATGATGATCGGAGATTGTATTATTTCAGAGATATTTCATCACGTTTATAACAGACATGTCAGAACCTAAAAAGGAATTACAACATTGAGGTACAAAAGGCGTGAACATAAATCTTAGCTTTTCTGATTAGTCGCTTTGTCTCTATCGAAGAAATTGGGCAGTTCACTGTTAGTGACATGACGCCTTCACCAAAAATAATGGCTGGCAGTCACTTTTAAATTTTTTGATGATCGTAAGTTTTTTCAGGTTGCGTGGTGCACGTGTTGTTTTATTATGTGTCAGATGCATTAACGAGGGTATTTATGACTTCACTCGCCTTTATCTTTCTGACCCTGAATTTTGATGAGTCACCAAAAATCACTATGTCGCTATCGGAGAATTGGTGTCTCTCGCCGTTAGCGATATAGCACCTAGACGGAAAGTAGTACTGCGACAACTTTTCAAAGTAAGTGGGTTCCAGAAAGTACTCCATAAGATATCAATTATAAAGCTTTGGAACACATTGGCATCTAATGGGCTACACGTATACGTCGGGAAAAGCAAAGACACCAAGATTCGCTATGTCGCTATCGGGAACTTATTCTTCTCACCGTTAGCGACATAGCACCCAGCCGAGAAATAAAAAAAATGGGCCCCAAGAAGCAGGTAATATAGCTAGGATTCCATCACGTCATCAATGATTGGACCCACGCCCTATTCACAAAATATATGAAAGACTCTGATCATTAGACCTATCTTAGATCCATGATCATCACTATCTCACTATGGCGAGTTGCACGAAGGTTACGAATAGTGACATGGTGACAAGGGGCCCACCATATTTCTTTTGAGAAATGCATCAAATGTCATCTGCATGATCAAATTAGGATCAATAACGAGTGTTATCTCGCTATGGCAAGGTGCTCACTCTTTATGTATAGTGAGATAGCACCTAAGTGACATGTGTCCTCAGAGTTCTGTGGGTCTAGTTCAGAGGTGCCAATAATGAAGGAAAGGTACACATGGAAAATTTTCATTGGAATGACTGCCAGCTTGTCAAGAGGAACATGAGTCGTCTTTGCTTGCATCCTTGGATCATAGGATTTTTCATAAATCCATGGTGTAAATTTGAATATAGAAGGTGATACCACCCTGTGCATTTATGAGAGATGAAAGATTCATGTGTGAAGAAAAATAGAGTATAACATAGAAGATTTTCTTAATTCCATTGTACTCGAACAAAGATTCAGAGCATTTCTAAGAAAAAATAGTTGTTGAGAAGACCGTGCTAGATTCGGCAAGATTGTGAAGCAGTTTGTTCGCAGAAAGATTGCAGTAACACTGAGAAGAACTAGAGAAAAATTCAAAGTAAGTACTTGCATTATAATCCTTCTGCTATTTCAATTCCTTTGAGAGTTAATTAAAATGGCTCCAAAACAGAAAGCATTTTCTGGTCAAGAGAACTATTTGGATAGGAATGTCCACGATGATTTGCTTGAACTGCTCCCTTCTTCCATTGTTGAAATTGTAGAAGTTAAGAGGCTAACTTCATTAAACCCTAGGCTGAAAATAGCAGATGGGATATATGACAAAGGAAACTGGGTTAGGGATGCAACAACTTCACAGACTGGTCTTGTTTTATTCAAAAATGGTTTTCAGAGAGGAACCTTTTTGCCCCAAATGCCAACATCTGGAATTTTGGTCTAGCAAAATTGGTGGTTCCCAATGTTTTCATGGATTATGATCTTTTGGAAGTTGTAGCTAAGAATTACAACCAAGCCCTTAGTGTAGTGAGGAGAATTGATGGTGAAATCTTGATTACAATCAGCGCAGAGGAGATTAGTGAAGTTTTTAGTTTAGGGTCTATTACTGATTATCATGTGCCCATTGATTTGAAAGGGTTAGAAAATGAGTATATGTCTAAGAGAGATGTAGTTAGGCAAGGAGCGCTAAGCGCACACATAGGTAGAATTGGAACACTGCCAGCAATAACATCATCCTCCAAGGAGCCTTTCAAAAGGGCATACTTCAATTCTAGGGCTATAGAAATATATAGGTCCTTGTGTAAAGTTTTTGGGAGAGATGAAGAAGAGTTCATGCCTGTGGATTTTATGTATATGATTACTCAGATTTCCTCTCTTGGTGTGGATATAATTTTGGATTTTACTTCTTACTTAGCTGAGGAGATTCACATTGGACTGATTGGAATTGCTAAGGGTAAGGTGGAAAAAACTTTTGGCCATTGTTCTCTGTTAATGCACATGTTCTTATTCAAGTGAGTAACATATTTTAGTAAAGAAATTGAATTAGATAGAGAAGAGAGTGGGGAAGCATTACCAGTTCAATTGTGGAGTGCAGATATGACTTGGGATGCAGAGAATGCCAGTTTTTTCAGGTTTGATAGGTATTTCACTTCAAAGCTGAGATGCCTCCTATTAAGGGACAATCCTAGAATCCCCAAAGCAGTAATGAATCTCATTAGGCCTATGGACAACCCAAGTGGTTTGAAAGTTTCACATAATTGGGGAGATGTCATTCTATATTCTATTTCTACTGTATTTAAAATATATGGTTTTAAAGGAAGCCCTCACATACTACCCTACCAAGTTCCTTTGAAGGTAGGAGTTGCTGAGATATTGTGGCAGCTGGGAGGAGTGGAGGAAGCCCTTGTATTGAAAAGAAAAAAGGGGTCAATTTTTCCTACTTGCACAGTGGCTCATCATTTTGTAATCACAAAAGGAGGTTGGCTTTCTCTGCACAAGATTTTGAATCCTTATAAGATGGCCACTTCCCATCCTCATTTTTGTGATTCTGAAGGATTTTATCATTTGGCTCTGAGGCAGAGAATTAAGCTTGGTAAAATTGAGCATGAATTTTATTTTCCTGAAGACTTAATAAGGAATGAGTACTCCTTGCAGGAGCAAGAGACTAGGAAAGAAAAGTGGAAAGTCTTTTCTAAAATTTTGGATTTCATTCATTGTTTTGATCCAGATTATAGTCCTTTAGACGATGCAATTACAAATGTAGATAAGATGAGAAAACTTATGAATAATTTTCTTGAAATAATAGAGGCAATGAATGAAAAGAAGCAATTCTTTATTAGGTTCTACCCGGATAAGGCCAAGGAAGTAATGGGAAGATTGGGTTTTACTCCCAATATAAGAGCAAGTCAATTAACTGTCCAAAAAAGGTCGAGATATACTGTTGTTCAAAATAAAAAGAATACAGTGGACAAAGGCAAACAAATAATTGAGTCCACTAGTAGGGTTTTGGAAGAGAGGCCTACTGAGTCCTCCCTTAAGAGGAGGAAAATAATAAGAGAGGAGGATTCTCATGTTGAGGAGTATTCACCTTCACAGACCCCTTTGAGAACCGGGGAGGAGCATCTCACTATTGAGAAAATTAAACAAATTGGATCACAAGGGGGAGTTTTTGTCACTCAAGCAGAGATCAATGAAGGGAACCCCCAGGAACCTCCTGTGCCAAGCCTCGAGCTGACTGTAGCTGATTTTAAGGGAAGGGAATTGGACCCTATTTTGGAACAAGCCATCCATCAATTTTTGTCAGATGACAGTTTTGTAAGGTCTAGGGCTTTCCATCAATTTGCTTGGAGGGAAAACATCCACAATTTTGAGGAAAGATGTATGAAAACAGAGCATCTAGAAATGGATGAAGCCTCCATCCAAAACCAAATAAAGGAGAAAATGATGCAAGAATTCTAGAACATTACCCCTAAGGAGGGAAGGCAAATGGTAAAAACTTCTAACATACCATTGTTGCCTAATTGGGATATTACAGATGCATTGATTTTCAATTTTGTTTCTAATAGATTGGAGTTATAAGACCCAAATAAAAAGAAATTTGTAGGGACTGCTTTTAGTGATGATCAAGCTGCTCTTGTTATGTGGTCATTAAGAAGAGGATCCATGATTGTATCAACACAGCCTGATGGTTCAGGACTGATAGGGAATATTATTGTGAGGAGAGTTGCTGATACCTCACACATACAGGCAGCCCACATGAATGTGGATTATTCTCAGTTTTCCTTGGCTACTGCTAAAAGGGAGGAAAAGGAAATGTTTGAATTACAAAGTAAATATGAGGCAGTTGTGGATGCCTACAATAAAAAGGTAAAAAGGAGAGTTGAGCTTGAGAACAAGCTATTGGGAAAATCCACCAGGCCTAAAATAACATACCCTCGCCCCCCTGTTGAACATTTCAAATCTACCCCCCTCATTGTGTTAGGATAAACCACAGACAGAAAGAAAAAACTACATGCAAATATAACCAATAACAGAAAATAATAGATCACATAGAAATGAACACAAGGCACCAAGATTTAACATGGTTCACCCAATCCCTAGGCTACATACACCAAACAAAAAATTTGATCTTATTACAATCCAATGATTACAACTTGATTACAATCTGTAATCCCTTACAGCTCAATACTGCCACAAGAACCAATTTTGCATCACAACATAATGAAAAATACCCAACCCTAAACCCTTTTATACAAGTATTAAACTACTTTAGGGTTATAACATGTCGATCATAGTCGGCCATAATATGTCGGCCACTATTTATGAAGTATGTACATTACTTTTCTGATCAGTCACCATAATCTAACAATCTCCCACTTGGGGACTGATCAAGCTCCACACTAAACAACAATCTCCCACTTGGAGACTAATCTTGTACCAATACCACTACCACATGGGGCTCCCACTGGATCAAACCACCCTGAACTCTACTGTTCTTTTATTCATGTTCAGTCTAAAAGACCAACCGAAGCTAAAGAGGAGTTCAACTTCTCCCTTGTTACAACCCTTGTCAACATATCTGCTAGATTGTCATTGGTATGTATCTTCTCTAGCTTTAACTGTCCATCCTCCAAAACTGACTGAATGAAATGGTACCACAACTGTATGTGTTTGGTCTTAGAATACAGAGCTGAATTCTTTGCAAGATGAATGGCACTCTGACTATCGGTGAACAAATAATTATCCTTCTAATGATGTCCCAATTCTTCCAAGAAGAACTGAAGCCATATCATCTCCTTGGTTGCCTCTGTAGTAGCAACATACTCTGCCTCTGTAGTGGATAGAGCATTAATCTTCTATAACCTAGAAACCTAGCTCATGGCTACCCCACCAACAGTAAAGACATGACTTGTAGTACTCCACTTGGTATCAATATCCCTAGCCAAATATGAGTCAACATAGCCCTATAAATCAGTAGTAGAGCCCCCAAAGTGTAAACACTTATTGGATGTTCCTCTAAAATATTTGAGAATCCACTTGACAACATTCCAATGCTCATATCTTGGATGACTCATATACCTGCTAACGACTCCCACTGCATGTGCAATATCTAGCCTAGTGCATACCATAACATACATCAAGCTTCCTACAACTGAATCATAGGGGACCTTGGACATCTTATCCTCCTCTTCCTATGTCTTGGGACACATCTCCTTAGTCAATTTCAAATGACCAGGTAAAGGTGTGCTGACAACTTTAGCATTTTCCATAGAGAAATGTTGCAACACCTTCTCAACATAATAAGCCTGAGATAGCATCAAGGTTTTGTTCTTCCTATCTCTGCAAATCTTCATACCAAGGATTTGTTTTGCTGCCCCCAAATCCTTCATAGCAAATGCATGTGCTAACTGGCATTTTAGCCCCTTAATATGATTCATGTTAGACCCAGCTACAAGCATATCATCAACATATAAACATAAAATAATGTAGCTATCATCATCCAACCTCTTAAAATAAACACAGTAATCTGAATGACACCTGTTATATCCATGCTCATGCATAAAACTGTCAAATTTTAGATACCATTACCGAGGTGCTTGCTTCAAGCCATATAATCTTTTCTTCAATTTGCACACTAAATTCTCCTTACCTTTGACCTCAAAACCCTGTGGCTGAGCCATATATATTTCTTCATCCAAATCACCATGAAGAAAGGTTGTTTTAACATCCAACTATTCTAAATGCAAATATTCAGTAGCCACAAGACTTAAAATAGTACGAATAGAAGTCATTTTAACAACAGGAGAAAATATCTCATCAAAATCAATTCCTTTTTTCTGTGCAAATCCTTTTACAACTAACCTAGCCTTAAATCTTTTCTTACCTCTTTCCTCTTATTTCAACTCGTAAACCCACTTATTCTGTAAAGCCTTTTTACCTGCAGGCAACTTGCACAAATCCCATGTCTTATTTTTCAACAAAGAGTCCATTTCATCTTTCATTGCAGACTCCCACTGAATCTTAGTATCCACCTGCACAGCTTCATCATAACTTTCAGGTTCACCAGCATTAGTAAGTAAAATAGAATACAAAGAGGGAGAAAACCTTTGTGGAGGTCTAATTTTCCTTGTTGACCATCTAACATTCACTGGTGTGTGTGGTATTTGTTGTTGTAGTTGTTGCACATCATGAGGAATGGCTAAAACATCAACTTTTGGAGTATCATCCAACACTACATAATCATCTTCTTTCTTCTCATGTTGTTGCAACAGATCTTTGTACAACACTTTCTCATTGAATATGACATCCCGACTTCTAACAATTTTAAGATTTTCAAAATCCCAAAGCTTATAAAAAAATTCATTAATTCCATATCCAACACAGACACATTTCTTTGATTTAGCTTCTAGCTTGGTTCTATTTTTAGAGTCTATATGAGCAAAAGCTTCACAACCGAAGGTCTTGAGAAAAGAATAACTCACCTTCTTACTAGTTGATGCTTCCTCTAGAATACCACAACCCAAAAGAGTAGAGGGACCTCTATTAATCAAATATACTACAGTATTGATAGCCTCCACCCACATGTGTAAGGGTAACCCAACACGCAACCTCATGCTCCTTGCACACTCCATTATAGTCCTATTCATGCGTTCATCCACTCCATTTTCCTGTGGAGTCCTTGGAACAGTTTTTTGTCTACGAATACCATTAGTGGAGCAATAATCTTCAAATTCATGACTGCAATACTCACCACCATTATCAGATTTGAGACATTTTAATTTCTTACCAGTCTCATTTTCAACCAAGCATTTCCATTTCTTAAAAGTTTGAAATACATCAGATTTCTATCTAAGGAAATAAACCCATACTTTTCTAGTTGCGTCATCAATAAATGTAACATAATAATGAGAGCCACCAAGGGAAGATACCTGAGCTCGTCCCCATACATTTGTATGCACAAGCTCTAATTTCTCCTTTTTGTTTTCCTTCCTAGTCTTTACAAAACTCACTCTCTTTTGTTTTCCATACACACAACTTTCATAGAAATCCATATTAACACATTTCAGACCTGGTAAAACTTTCTTTGAATGAAGTAATTTCATACCTTTCTCACTCATGTGCCCAAGTGTATTGTGCCACATTGCTATATCAGAATCTACAACAACTATTTGTTCTCCCTGCTCAACTGCAGCAATTGTTCCTGAACATTCATTTTTCTCCGAAACAATCAAAGTAGTAGGAACAATATGACTTGTACAAAGATATAAGGTGCCTACTTTCACACCTTTTTCTACTACAAGGGAACCTTTTGAAACCTTCCAATTTTTATCATTAAAAGTAACTACACAACCCTCATCACCGAGTTGCTCAGTTGAAATTAAATTTCTACTCAGCCTTGGAACATGTCTTACCTCATGTAGTAGCCAATGATTCCCATTCTACAACTTAATCTTAATTTTTCCCTTTCCAAAAATTTGACAGGGTTCATTATCCCCCAAATAAACAAGCCCAAAATCCCCTTGGACATAATCAATGAAATAACCTCTATGAGGTGTAGCATGAATTGAAGCACCAGAATCTAAAACCCATGAATCATCAACACTTTCTAAAGATAGAAGCAAAGCATCCTCTTTAGATTTGTTACTTACCACATTTGCCTCCTTGTCTCCATCTGATTTATCTCCTTCATTTTTCTTTCGATTCCATCAATCTTTCTTTTTATGACTTGGTTTGCCATAGTACCAACAGTCATTCAATCCTCTCGATTGAGACCTCTTCCCCTTTGACTTTCCTCTTGATTTCCCATGATTTCCAAAGTTATTTCCTCTCTTAGTTGTTCTGTCCCTGCTTTGTGCATTCAAAGCACTAACTGATGTAGATCCACTTGAGGATTTTCTACGAGTTTCCTCACTTAAAATAACACCAATCACATCATCATATTTTAGGATACTAGATCCAAGAATAGAATTACTCACCGCCATTACCAAGCCATTCTAGCTTTCAGGAAAAGAACACAAAATCAAGAGAGCCCTAATTTCTTCATCAAAATTGACACCCACAGAAGATAACTAACTAGTAATACTATTAAAATCATTTAAATGATCTGCAACAGATCCACCTTCTGCCATTTTGATATTAAATAAACGCTTCATGAGAAATACCTTGTTTGAAGCAGAGGGCTTTTCATACAGTTTCGCTAGGGTTTTCATCAAATCTTCTATCGTCTTTGCTTTTGTAATATTAAATGCCACCGATGGTGCCAAGCATAACCGAATGCTTTCGAGTGCCTTTCTATCCAAAAGATCCCATTCAGCCTCTGACATAGTTCCCTGATTCGTGGCTTTTCCTTCCAATGACTTCCATAAATCCTTCTGATATAGATAGTCTTCCATTTGCATCTTCCATAACTGGAAGTTTTGCCCATTAAACCTGTCAACCCTCAGCTTACCCTCATCTGCCATCGCTCCCACTCAACCGTGAGACTTTCCTGCAGAGGACCGTGATACCAATTGTAGGGCCCATTTGTCGTTGCACCAAAAGCCATGACTGTTAGTGAACATGGAACACTACATAATTAACCACCTATGGACAAGGGAGCACATCACATCACCCAAAAATCTCCCCCTCGACATGCATACCAGGTGCTTACGGGGGTCGAGAAGGCACCAGGGAGATTTGAACCCATGACCAGGCCAAAACCAGGCTCTGATACCACTTGTTAGGATAAACCATGGACAAAAATAAAAAACTACATGCAAATATAACCAATAACAGAAAATAATAGATCACACAGAAATCAACACAAGGCACCAAGATTTAACGTGGTTCACCCAATCCTTGGGCTACATCCACCAAACAACAAATCCGATCTTATTACAATCTAGTGATTACAACCTGATTACAATCCGTAATCCATTATAGCTCAATACCGCCGCAAGAACCAATTTCACATCACAACATAATGAAAAATACCCAACCCTAAACCCTTTTATACAAGTATTAAACCGCTTTAGGGTTATAACATGTCGGCCATATGTCGGCCATAATATGTCGGCTACCATGTCAGCCATAGCCCAAAAACTAACACATTGAAATACCAGACACACCCCAAGGCCCATAGTATTACACTACTTAGGATTTTGAAGAAGAAAAGAGTAAACTGTGGGCCTTACATGTAGAGCTGGAATCTAAATATGAAGATAAACTAAGAACAACTCTTACATATCTAGGAGACAAGGTTGAATGGCCACTAATCCATGATCAATTGGCCAGGGTGATTAACATCTGGGAGGAGTTAAAAGAAGATGATGAGGCTCTAAAGCCTATTGTGAACAAATGGGTGAGAAGGGAGAAAGCATTAACCTCGTCTCTATCTGTTATAAATAATTCTCATGATCAGATTGATAAAACCTTTGACATTGTTTCTAATCTAGCTGATTTTGATAGCAAAAGGATACATTTACAGAAGATAATAATAGGCTACTTAGACAAATATAAGAGCCAAAAATTCAATTTATTTCCTCATGCCCTAGTTAAGAAAAATAGTTTGAAAAGCAAAGAGGAATGGGTGACGAAACTTGATGATTTATTTTGTTTAAGAATGAATCAAATCATAAATGAAATAGGGCATGCATGGTGGGCCACCACAACAGAAGAAATGGTGAAAGCCAAAATATTCCTTGATTCTTTAAAACATGAATTTGTTGATATTGATAATGAGGATGATTATATAATAAAGAAACATAAGGAAATTTTGCTATTCAATTGGCCAGAGGACACATTATTTGACAGGTGGATTGCAGAAATGGCTTCTAGTGAACAGTTTGATGTAGATGAAACTGACAATGATGAGGTGTAGGGTGAGGAAGTCCAAATCATTGATACCATCACTACTCAAACCCAATCAGAAGAAGAAGACAAGAAAAACCTGTCACTTTCAGTTGCAGAACTAGGACCACAAGATGCCAATACAATTAAAGAAAAGGAAAAGGTAGAAGTTTTCCTTACCATGCAGAGTGAAGGTGGTGGAAGCCTGCAGGTGGAGGTTAATGTGCCCTCGTCAGAACAAGCTTCATCGTTGGCTAATTTAGCAGTTCCATATGAAGATAAATCAGATCAATAGCCAACTCAGCAACATCAGAACATGTAACAGAAGCTGAACCACCAAAAGGAATGATTTGATTTCGATATCTTCTGTTACCCATAGTTTTGTCATTTTGTGATAGGTGTATGTAGATATTCCTTGTAAAAGACACCTGTCAGTTTCTCTTAGCCTGAAGCGTGTTGCATTTCACACTATGTAAGTGAAATTCTAGGGCAAGAGAAAAGGTTCAAATTCTATTTGCTAAGTGATACACTTAGTCTATTTTTGGTCCACCATTTTAAGCAAAAATTCGTGATGTATTTTCTCTATCAGATCTTGAGAATACATGAATATAGAATGATCTGTGTTTCTTTCTGAAGGTCATTCTGAGTCTATTGTAAATTGTATACAATTTTCAAGGAAAATGAATACAAATTATGATCTGTCCCCATATTAGTTCTTTCTAAACTTTGTCTCCTTTTGATTACTTGGTTATCTTGATGTTGTATAAGTAAAGGCTTGTGCAATTGAATGTAGTTCAATTAGGTTGTATATCTGTTTATCATGGCTGTTAATTCAATAGATTAAGTAAAAGCTTTGATGAATTTGATAAGGTTGCTGCAGTAGTGGAAAGGATTTTGAATGACGATTTCTGATAAGAATTGCTAATAAAATTTGTTGTAAGGCAACAAATTAGATCTAGAGATTTGTAGTAGACTCTGAACCCCAATGGATTAGGCACTGACCAAATTTAATCTAGCTGAAAGAGAAATGTGTCACACATGATTGTCAAAATGCAGAATTATAATCAACTTTACTTTTATTTCCTGTAGATCTTCAAAGTTGGCCTCTACTTGTTTGCATGGAATGTTTTAGCTTTAGTTAGCCATTATTGTTGAGAACATCTGCAGACCTATAGAAGACTTTTGGCCATATCTATTATATGGGATGTGTTTATTAAAGTATCAAGAATTGTACATGTATTGGAGAATTTGAGATGAGAATCAGAATGAAACTAAGATAATTCTCATATAGTTTTCCTAGTCTTGTATCATCCCTAGGTATACCCACCCTGATTTTGCAGAGCCAAAAGAGTAGAAAACCACTGTTGGTTTTGTAGAAGTTTGGCCCAAATGGTGTGCACATACAATTGATAATAAGAATTGGCTAGTCTTTAGACTGTGTGAGTATTGTCATCTTGGTATTAATCATTTTGTTGCTTAGTAGTTTTAAAACACCAACAAGTTTGTTATTCATCCAAATGGAAACCCTTGTAGGAAGACCTAATTGCAATGCAACAATTAAATGTAATGTTGAAATATAGGAGAGAGATTCTTTTGGTTGAACTAGAAGATAAATCATCTTCTAACAAAATGACAGATACTTTCGGTGAAGGATCCAAAGTACATCAATTTAATTATAGTCTAGTAAATTTAGGTGCCACCTTCATCATAAGTTTTTGAAGATAGTCCAGTATTTGTAGGTGTCATCTTCATCAAAAAATTTCCATGATAGTCTATTAGTTTGAGGAGTCATCTCCATCACAAGTTTTCCATGGCATACTTGTAGTTAGAGGTGCATTGAAGACCTTTTATCACTACATGAGCTAGTAGTAGATGATGATTATTCATTATCATCATCATCATCTAACATAGAATCACATGAATATCATGTTTTATAGCCCACATGGCCTAGGTATTGAGGGTACAACTCCAAGCACTAAACACACTACATTTCAAATTATTATCTTTATGTGTTGATGTTTAAGTTGAATGTTCTAGAGTTGAAGAGAGAAACACACTCAATTTTTATTTCTTTTATTTCTTTTTTTGAATATGAAACTGTTGTCTAAATGATACAATATAATTATGTATTATTAAAACAAAAATACAAGAAAAATATGATACCAACACAACTATATTTATATAAAAAAAAATTTGTCATTATTATTTCTGCTAAGCTTTTACAACTATAGCTTCTGCATATACATTTCCTTTCTTTTCTTTCATTACTATAACAAAAAGTATAATAGTTGTTACAATAGACCAACATTCCAAATGATAAATCTACATCTACACACTTTCAATAAAATGAAACAACAATTAAATTACATTCTTTTTGCAACTAGACTCTTTTTAACACTTATCATCAAAACATCACTGAGAAAAAACACTTGAGCGGAGACTCTCCCATTTATATTACACAACAATGGCTGAACTTTGGCATAAAAAATAATAATGATAGTAATAGTATTCACTTCCATCTTCAATATTATCATAAAAACCTACAACAAAAATACACATGTACCTATGGAAATATGCTCGAAGAGAAATCCCTCTCCTCGACCACCAGAGATGCAGGTGTGATTGGAGGTCATGAATGGAACAACTTTTGAAGTTGAGCACATCAAGAAGAATGAAAGAAAGACAATATCGAGAGTTTCAAACTACTATTCCACCCCCCCTATATTGATGCAAATGCAGGGCCCCCTTTCATATTATTCCTAGGGCTAGCAAGCATCATTAATCAAGTGGGTGGAGAAAACCTGAAATGAAATTGGGCTCAGAGAAAACCATGCGAAAATGCAGAGGTAACCATGTGAAAATGCTCCAAAAACATCAAATGAAACTGAGCGTGAAAAATGTAATTGGGCAAATGTTTTTTGAACTTTGCAAATGTATAAGTCCTGTGTTGGTTGAAATTTTGACCAACATGGGTCTTATATGTAAAAAAATGAAATTTTTGCCTTTACATTTTGACCACCCTAAATTTATTTAGTTGATGGTCAAAATTTTTGGTCGAAAAATGATGTTAAATGTTGTAGTGGCAATAGGGATCACAACCCCCAAATCTTGAATTAGGCCTTGTAGAGTTGTGGAGATATTGAAAAGAACTTCTAAAAAACTAATTAGGTATGTTTGACATCCAACCAAGTTCATTCTCCCATCCAATCTCTTACTTTCTTCCCAAATAGGCCTAATAGGCTAAGAGCCCCAATTAGGTCTCCTATAGTGAGAAAATAAGGTTTTTATCCTATGCTGTCCAAAGTAACCATAAAAAATTCTTTATATTTCTTGTTCCATTTGGCATATACCCTTGAATATTTTTGGGGTATGGGGGTCACACTCTACCATCCATTACCCTAACCCAAATTAGGTAAAAATAATGCCTTTTAGGCTTAATTGACTAGTTCAACAAGCAAGCTTGTTTTGGGTTTGTTGTGGGATTCGTATGAACCTCTTTGCTTCATGAAATGATGGTAAGTCTTTCTACTTCAATGTTCAAAAGGAATTTGGACTCTAGCTTTTCTCTTCTACAAGCATTGCATACTTCAATGTGGTCTTCCTTAGTCGAACTCACTAGAGGCATGCCTAGGGAAAGACCTTAATAATGGATTCTCTATATTTGAGGGCCCTTTCTTTTGTATAAATTTTTTACATGGAGTCTACTAACTATCCCTAAGAGGCAGTATAGATTGAACAATGGGGGAGGTGAGTTAGGGCTCCATCTTCAAGAACTGCTTGGACAAAAACCAGTGACAATATAGAACCAAAAGAATTTTACAAAAGGTAATAAAATTAATCAAAAATCATATCTATCAATGCATAGATTCAAGAGAACATGCATACTAAAATATTTTAAAGTAATAGTATGGATCTTGCACACCTAACTAACCATTGTCATCAAAAACTAAGAATTTTCTCAGAAAAATGTTTCAAATGCTGATTGCCAAAACCCACATTTCGTATATTGAACTCCCAAACCTACCCATAGATCTTCTCTAGCCTTATATAGGGTGATGGAGTGGTTATCAAATCCTTTGAAATCATCCCAATTATTTTCAATTGTTTTTCAAAAAGTTTCTCAAGCCACTTTTAAAAATTGCAAAGTTGCTCAATGCAAATTTTACAACTTTTTGCAATGTTTTACTAATTTGGTCAAATGACCTTCCTCACTTCTCAAACTTCACCATAAACCTTAACTATGGGAAAAAGCACACCCTAACTCTTCCTAGACCCTAATGACCTCACGATGAAATCATCATCATGTCTTGTGCCAAACAGAGGGCTTTGCAACTTCTTAGCCCCTAATTGCACCTAGTAAAAAGGCCTAAGAACCTATGAAGAAAACTTTCCAATGTACTCCACCTATGGTCACATGACCTTATCTTTAACATCAAAAATTCCCTTAGGCTCACACTTACACAAAAAATGGAAACCTTAGATTTCCTAAGAAATCCTTAGGTGGTCCTACACCAAAGGGCCTCTATTGGCTTTCCCAGCCTCTTCAACTACAATAACCACATCCTCTTTCCTGGCTTGAAGGATTTTGTTTGGTGTCTATATTTATTTCAATTTATTGTGAAGAATATCCTTGTCCATAATTAGAACCTCCTTTAAATTATGTTGAGTAATCTCTTCTTCCTCCTTTATGTTTGTCTATTTTGCTTTTCTTGAACTTTTAGGGCTAGTTGTTAGGCCTCCTCCACACTATTAACACAATGCATGCACAACTCATCTTGAATATAAAACTTTAGACCATTTATGTATCTAGCATCTTTCTTCTCATAATCTTCTTGATACTCTATTCACAATTATAAATTATAGAACTCATTCATGCACTCTTGCACATAGGACAAGTTTTGCTTCAAATTCTAGAACCTATAAAAGAGGGTTTGTGAATAATCCAAGGTTAACAATTTTTCCCTTCGCTTGTTCTCTATCTTGCTCCATGTTTTGATCTCTTATTTATTTTTTCTATTTCAATCCTTTTGGAGGTGATCGTACCATATCATTGCATGTCTTTTTAACTTTGTGCATGCAAACTTCATCTTCTTTTCCTCTACCATAGGTTTCCACTCAAAAGGTTTCTCCATCTCATTCAACCATTCTATAAATTATTCTAGCTTAAGACTACTAGCATAGTCCAAAAATTCAATCTTGATTTATTTACTTCTACTTTCTAAGGCCCTAAGAAATCTATCTTCATAGCTTAGCTCTTCTAACTGTTCTTCTACACTTTCTTCATTTTGATCAACACCTCTTTGATTTTTTGTAATAGCCCCAACCGGTTATAGCTTTGTTAAACACCAAATTCTTCTCTAATTCAATTGTTTGACATTTCATCAAATATTTTGCAAGCAAGCTTTGCTACCATTGTAATATCTCATGCAATTCTAATTTTTATTTCCAAATTGCTAACCTCAGAATTTCGTCAAACACTGTGCACACAAGGGACACACACACACACACACACACACACACACACACACACACACACACACACACACACATGCCAAATTTTGATTGATACGCTTGCAAAACTCCAAACAACCAAAAAATTTTTTATTTTTATTTTTTTGTTTTGTTTGAAACATAGAGCATTGATATAAATGAGAAAATATGCATCTACATCAATAAGACATTAGGGAAACAAATTCTGATGTAAAACTCTAATATAAATTAGATTACAAAAATTCCACAATTGATTTCTAAATCCTTACAAATGCCCTAAGATATTTAGATCTAATCTCAATGCAATGCAAAATGTAAATGGATAGGAACTTGTAAACCACTCAAGAAATCTGGATTTTACTATAGTGAGTCACTATAGCAATGACAACACTGCAATAAATCACTATAGCCATATCCTACTTATTCCTTCATTTGTAATCCACAATATGGCTGTAGGCCACAAATTTGGCATAATGAAAAGACTAATTTTTCTTCTCCAATAGAGGTGACCCCTTGAAGGATCTTTCACCAATATGCTCAAATAGAACACCTATATGATGTCCTCCCAATACCAAATTTACTGGGTATTTCACTAGCTCAAATGGAGGCACACAAAATAACTCCGTTCTCTAGTGGCAAATGCTGAAACCATTGGTTCCACAAAACTCATCAAATGCAAATGACAATAATTGGATGATAAGAAAAGAGCCTCTCACACCCCCTTTATTCTTTCCTTGTGGGAGCTCACTTACTTTTCTCCCTAGTGTGGGATACAAGATATTCTTATATTTTCACTTTATTATAATATTATAATATAAAATTATGCCCCATCATAAAGTGCCAATCCCTAGTGAAACCCTCTAACTACCATATTATCCTACGAGGATCATAATAATAGGCCAATCCTTGAAATTGTGATGCTAGCAAAAAAATGGGGACATTAAATTTTCCTTTTCATCATATTCATGCCCTTGTTGTATTCCTTGATTATCCATTTGTTCATTGAGTCATTCAATCTGCCTCTACATATTCAACATAAATCTTTGCATCAGGGTGACACATCCTCTTCCTCTTCCTCTCCCAACCATCATCCCACCCTAATACCAAATGATGTAGCACATAATTCAAACTTCACAATAATACATATTCAAGACAACAGACAGATCATGAGACTTAATTATTTCCCAATTCATCATCAACTCCTACAATCCCCTGTAAACTCTTAAATAACCAAAAAACTCTAAAAAATGAAAAAACTTAGAAATTCCCTTTTTTGGCAGATTTTTAGAATTTCAAATTTTTCCATTTTGGATAATTTTCCTGTTAACTTGTAGAAAGCTAGTTTTTTACCCTAAAGTGACCTTTTAACTAAACAAGATGAATTGCCAACTAATGTTCAAAATTATAAACTTGATTTCAAAGTTATAACAAACATAAGATTCTAAGAAATATAGAAAGAAAACTAAATGGTAATTTTGAGGGCTTGGATGATCTTTCTGGTTCTCAAAAATAATTTTTCCTAATTAGCAATAGATCAAAGTTGAAAGAAAAGCTAAATTCAAAGACCACTTAACTATTCCTAAAGAAGCCACCCTAAAAATTTCAGCCAAACCCACATTTGAGTCAAAATTTATGGCCCTCGAAAGTCCCTACATCAAGGTGCAATAGATCTAAAGGAAAATAAAAATAAAAAATCAACCTAAATTCAAGATGGTTAAAATAAAAAAGACCCAAAGAAATTTTCTTGATCACAATAGTATGATCTTCCTCTCTAAATATAAGCTTCTTAGAACATGAAAGAGATTTAAAGTTAATGACACCTCCTTCTAATGAACCCAAAGCATTATCCATCCTTGAATGATGAAGTTTTTGAACCTCACAAAAGGTGGGAATGTGATCCTTCATTTTCTCAACAATGTTTTAGTTCTTATTTTCTAAGAAGAATTTATTTGAATTCCACTATAATACACTTGAAAAATCAATGAAGTCTTAAAATTAAACTTGTTGCTCTCAATTCCTAAATTTAGAGGAGAAGATGAGAACCGCAATAACACAAAATTTATAGAAAAAACATCGCAAATAAATAGGAGATAATTTCCACAGCAATTCACATTATGATATTTCTATTAGCATTTAACTGTGTAGTTTTTGAGTGAAAGTCATTGACCCGTATTTCATTAGTAGTAATTCAACACAAATCCATCTCTCATGAGAATAAATGGAACACATACCACTCGTTGGATCTAGGTGATGCTCACAAAGGTGAAGCATCAAGACTTTCTAGGAGGTCACCCATCCTAGTACTACTCCAACTTGAGTGAGAAAAACCTTCACCAAGCATTGTGCCTTATGAAGAGCCATTTATTAGAAAGCCCCTTAAGCTCATCAATTGATAAGTAGGGGATAATCTCCATAGCAAGTCAAATTGTGATATTGCTATCAGGATTTAATTGTGTAGTTTTGAGTCAAACTCATTGACCCATATTTCACAAGTAGTGATTCAACATGAATCCATCTCTCATGAGAATAAATGGGACACATAGAACTCATTGGATCTAGGTGATGGGTGACCTCCCAGGAAATCCCTATGCTTCACCTTTGTGAGCATCTATTAGATCTAATGAGTGCTATTTGTTCCATCTATTCTCATGAGGGATGGATTCATGTTGAATCACTACTCATGAAATATGGGTCAATGAGTTCGAATAAAAAACTACACAGTTAAATCTTGATAGAATATCACAATCATAAATAAAGTTATCTTATCAGTAGTACTATATTTCCCAATAGAATTGGAAAAGCTCCTAAATTTATTTCATTCCAGAATTCAAGGGGAATTTAAAAAAATGAACCTAATTAGTAAACTAGAATATTTACTTCCACAAGTAAAAACCATGAGATCAATTTGTAACTAAGACCATTCAGACCCTTACTAGGGGCCATTAATGATAATTGTACATAAAGCCTTCACATTGGAAAAGTAAAAACATATTTTAAAATCACTCAACATAAAAAAAAAATTGAACCTTTCCTCTAAGTTTCCAAACTCTAAAAGATCCATTTTATAACATCAATTGGGATACTTCTATAGAATCTTCTATTAATTAAGAACCTCGACTAAGAATTGTACTTGCATTGAGATCTATTCAAATATATACAAGTGCTCAAAACCCTAGCCACCCATGTCAATGCTAACAAAAATAGGCATAACAAGATGCCCATCCATCTCAACGTGCTCCAAAGAAGAAATTATATCCACACCACAATCCTCCAACTTACACATAACCTTTGAATGCCTAAAGACAACATCATTAAGATAAAAAATATCATTAGAGTTGTGAGACAACTACAAAATCTTTATATGAGAAGAATCAACCACCTCTAAAACCCTCAAATCCACTAGGAAGAATTGCCAACTACCTTCAAAACCTTATGATCCATTATAAAATGAGATCAATCAAAATCCTTAAAACTAGCAGTGCACCATAGAATTATGTTTCAATATGGAGGGAAAATACCTTTTTGTTAGACTTAGAAAAGGAATACCAACATCCTTGGCCTTATCCTCTCTAGCAAACTTGTTTTCCTTAGCCCCTATCAAGTTGTATTTCCTAAATGTCTTCAACAAACATCTTGTTCTTTCAAACCCTTCCAAAAGAACGTCAAGGAGTTTATCATCATCATCATCGTCATCATCATCATCATCATCATCATCATCATCATCATCATCATCATCATATAGATCATCCTTTGGATCCAAAAATTCACTTTTGTTGAAATGGGAGAAAATCCTAATAGAAGGAGACAAAGGATAATGTCCTTCCACTTTCTGCCAATAGTGAGAATTGGCATTAGTAAGGGACTCATTAGCCTCTCTATTAGCCACAAAACTGGGAAAAAGTGTCAAAATAATGGTATTGAGCATCCCATCTCCTACTTCATTTACCCCAATTCTTGCATCTTCGTCTTCTTCAACCTCACCATCTTCTTCTACAACTAATTTTTACCCTATTGTCCTAGACATGCTAGTTATATTGTTAGAGAAAGTAAAGGGGTAAAATCACAATTGTACATGTACAACTATTGCTATAATCTTCTGTGCTTTCCTTTTTCGCTTCCTCATTGAGCATACATATCATATTGTTTCCTAGGGCCATATTCAATGATATTTATGTGATACTACAAGTGACAAGATGACCTCCATCATCTTGACTAGATTTTTGCTTAGTTGAACATACAACAATCACATAGTAGATGTCATTTATATGATGTTTGTGCACATCTTGAATACTCATGATAATATACATTTGATGTGTTGAACTATTTTTTAATATATTGGCGATGGGGACTTCCTTTCTACAACTAAATTGAAACAAAATGGTATTAATAAAAAAAACCTATGTTTTTGCTTAAGTTGGTGATAAATTAATCAAATCTTAAGTGATGTGAAAAACTATCCTTTATAGAAAGTTTTATATGCATACTATGTAAGATATGCACAAATATTTTTAGTTTTCATATTGACAATTTAACATACAAATTTATATTAATTAAAAATATATTTATTCTATCAATTGTACCATTATATTATTTGATTTTAATTTATAAGTGAATTACAACTTTATTGAAATTTAGACTTAATTTTACCTAAATTAAAAATTTGTGATTAAATTAAATTTAATAATTTGAAATCAATAAACACATTTATTAAAACTTCAAGTTTTACAACCTTTATTTCTCAATTTTTTTTTCATTATTCCATTTCTAAATTATCTTGTAATTAATTTAATATTTTTGTATAAGAAATTTTATTGTTCAATTAATTTCAACATATTTTCTAATGAACTTTTTGACAACTTAATAAATGAGTGAATAGTTTTTTATTTTTTTAATGTTTGTTATTATTATTATTATTATTTTATATTTAGGTTTGAGAAAAAAAACATTTCTAATTTTCTTTTAAAAAGACCATGTTACCAATAAATACATATTTCATTTCTTAGCTCTCTTGACGGATCATAAGTATGATCTGAAATGTTGCTGATAAACTCATACACAATCTCATG
Source organism: Cupressus sempervirens (assembly GCA_028749045.1). NCBI lineage: Eukaryota > Viridiplantae > Streptophyta > Pinopsida > Cupressales > Cupressaceae > Cupressus > Cupressus sempervirens. The sequence goes on from CM053793.1 coordinate 269,721,338, forward strand.
ATCCCAAATATTGCTGATAAACTCACACACAATCTCGGCAACGTCTATACAGCCACGAAAATGCACTTCCATACGAAAGAGAGGACATAGTTAATTTTTTAAAAAGTTAGAAAAAGCAATGTAAAGGAAGTGCATTTTCGTAGCTGTATAGCCGCGGGCCACAATCTCACCCAGAAACATAAATAGAATATCATAGATTGTGGAAATCTGTTACAATTCACAAATATTGTACCATTTGATTTTAAAATCATGCAAAAAAAATAAAAAAAAAAATAATATTGTACCGTGGATTTAAAATCTTGTTACCGTTTGAGACGCTCCCTTTTTCAAGAGTTTTATATGGGCATTTATGTCGAACTGTTTCCATGCCTGTTTTAGGAGCTTTGCGTACTATTAAAGTCGTTGTTTGTTAATTGTTAGGAATTTCGATGTTGTTGTTAATTCATGGCGTGGGGAGATCCAAATTCTTAACATCGAAATCGTTAAAATTTTTGATGTTGCTTGTTACTTTTGAGAAAGGCTGTTTAATTTTCCTGTCACAGATGAGATTGGACGCTGAAAATCTCATGGCTGTATTGATTCTTGTAATAGTTGGCGATTGATTAGGCTGCAGGGGTCCAATATTTGAGCTTTAACTGAGGTTTGATTTTTTACAAGTTTTTATTGTTCTGATTTATTGGAATTGCTCATCAAGAAGAGAATGGGTAAATCTTGGAGGAATTGAAGGAGTTCTGTTTTATTGTTCTGAGTTATCGGAATCGCTCAAACAGGAATGGTGGATCTAGAGGTGGGGCATTTTTTATCCATTTGGATTACATTTGCTGATTTTTTTTTAACATTCTGGCTGATTGGTGGTAGAATTGACGTGTTTTAATGGGTTTTCATGAATAATGGAAAAGCCTTGAAGAAGTGCTCTTTTTTAATGGCTTCAATTCTTTTTTCAACGTTTCAGAGGATTGATGCCGTTCTACGAAAAAGGAAGATTGGGAAATTGATTTTGCAGGGAGATTGCAAGAATTGGAAATTAATTTTGGCAGGTATGTTAATGTTTCAAATACAAATGCCTAATGCTTTAGTTCTGCAACCGCTGTTAATGGGTTTATAGAAAATAAATTCATGACATTAAGGGCTTATTTTTCAAATCGATACCCCATTTGTCTCTTTAATTTCCTATAAGATTCTTTATGGACTCTGTCAATATCATCGTTTGAACATATTGGAAACCCTTACACTATAGTCCATCAACCATTGCATTTAATCCTGAATTAAATCCATTTACATCTTGATTTATCTCTTCATCACATGATCCCCTATTCAAAGAGTTTGTAAGTGTTCTCTCTATTGGTAGACATCCCAATGGTGGAACATTAATCAAAGCAAATCTAGTGGTACCCAAATTGTATGATTCCTGCACAACTCAGATCCATGAATTAGAATCCGCTAAAAATGTGCTTGAAAACATTTCCAGTTATATTTAAAAGGTCGAGACTAGTTATACTTGCATGCCTTGATATAATCTGTAATGAAATAGCAGAATTATAAATATCATGAAATTAATGTAAAAATGGTTGGAGGAAAATATTAAACCAAAATTTAAAAAACAATCTTTCAACTAATTTTAATTCACAAACAATAATCTGTGATTGAGCCTTATTCTTCCACTGATAGGAACAGTCGATAACTATAAACAAAATAGTCACTGGGTATTCAAGAGTCGCAGATCAAAAGAAATGGGAAATTACAAATTTTCTCCCTATATAGGCCTGCACTTTATTTTTTGTGGGCTTTTACTTCCATTCGAGTGATATATTTTTCCATTATGTCAAAGTGTGACTGAAAATATAAAGGAATTTACAAGTATCAACATTGTTTATTGTTTATGAAGGAATTTCGGAATCAACACTCCATTCGGTGCTGACTTTTGAGTTTTTCTTCTGAACCTTTGTATAGGTTGACCACTTGATAAATCAGAGGCGATCTTCATCCATTCCAAAAAGGAAAGTGGTTATTTCTGTACTAGTTTGAATGTTAGTATAAGAATAAGCATGCACACCTTTACTAGGAGGATCACAAATATCAGCTTCTTCTAAGGACACATTGTCTAGAAATTTGAGACATAAATGTGCAGAGTGCACCACATGTTTTGCAATATCTCCATTTTAATCAGTAGAATCTTGAACAAATAATCACATGATAGAAAGGGACCGCCTGCAAATACTATCAACATCAACCTCTATACATCAGCTATGATGGCATTTATCTTGAACGGACTTCTTTATTATGTTCAATCTCTATTAAAAATACACCCACAAACTGACATTCTTACAACTCTCAAAGTGAAACATGCTACTCAAAACATTATATCGACAAACGAGACTCGATCTTTAATCTTATTTCTTGAAAGATACTCATGAAAGTTATACCTGGAACAAGCTACTCAAAGCATTAAATAAAAAAACAAGATCCTATTTCTTGAAAGATACTCGTTCACAATCATGGAGACAATTACTTAAAAAAAAAAGCACTCTAGTGCTTGTATTATGGCTCATCTTGAAAAGGTAATGTTTAGAAGAAAAAAATTACATAATGGAGGTATTCTCACTTGGAAATAAAAAACAAAAACAAAAATATGTCATCAAATTTATTTCTCAAAAAATGAATGCCTTGGATTCATAGTTTAGGAAAGAATACCCAAAAAAACATGATAAAAAGAGACAGACTGAAAAGCCATGAAGCCCTAAATAAATGAACTATGTTGATACTTGGCTTTTCGTCTTGCTATGATTTACCAAAAATATTTCTACAAGTGACATCTGCTCTTTTAATATTAACTTAGCTACCAAAATATGAACTTAGTTGCAAATCCCTCATCTTATCTTAAAAATCTGATCTTTTATCCTTCTTTGATCTACATTCTTTAATATATGCAATTTCATTTATCAAATTGACCATGGCTTATGAAAATTTGAATTTACTCTTTTCTTGGCATATTTTTTATATACTTAGAACTACAATCTCCTTTTAATATTTGCAATCTACCTTTATTCTATGGACAACATCAGAAATCTCTTATTACAATAGATAAATTTGTCTTTGTATGCCCTCTCTTTCTTGAGGTTAAATGTTTGCGTATATTCAAAATAGGCATTGTTATCTCTAAACTCAATAGTTAAGGTTGTCATGTCCAAAAATTAGGGCAAAAGTGCACCAATTTTTTTTTAATAAAAAAAGGTAATAAAAACTAATCTTAACACAAACCAATAAAGAATATGTTGCTGGGAAGATGACAACATGATAAAATTAATTTTCGAGTCACTAGGTCTAGGTAACAATTGAGTTTTGATTACATTAAAAATTAGGGCATGTCAAAGGTGGCCTTGGGTAGCATAGTTTATAAAAATGATCATTAAAAACATAATATTTTATTGATTCTATGTTGAAGCCACTCTTTATCTTGTGAATGGTTATAAAATGCTTTGCTAGCTGCCAGTTTTGTAGGTGACCTTTTAGTCCTCCTTTGCACTAAATTATTATTTACTGTTGCACATAATCCATGTGACAACTCTCCTGAACAACACTGAGCATCCAAATTGCATCAATGGAGTTGTACCTTGTTTTAGTGCTAGTGATATTATGTTTTTTCAATCCTTATTAACAACTCATATTATCGAAATAAGTTAGGCAAAGTTTTAGAGCTTGAATAGTCCTGAAGCTTTCTTTGTCACACATATGGATTACATCCTTCTTCATATTCTCTTCCTTGTAAGTGGGCTTTTCACCTACGAATAATACTTTCTTGAGGATTTCTCAATCCTTTTGAACAAATTCATTTTATTTATACTTTGTAGTCATTACAATCTTTGATTTGACACTTATGGACATTTTGTCAATCAGTTAAAATGTGTCACTCACTTGTTTACAAATGTTTCATGGATATTTAAGAGAGGAGCTTGAATTGCATTTTCACCCATTTAGAGTTATTACAACCTCTTAAAAAAATCAATTATGCTTATATGTTACAATTATTCCCTCTATTGGAATCACATTTTTATGATTAATTATGTCAAATGATTTGCTCTTATGTCTTTTATAAGCATTTTTCAAAATAAACCTAAGATTCTTTATGTGTTGGCAACTAATATAGTTGCATAATACTTGTCATCTATTTAAGTTTAAGATTTTGTATTATACAAAATCATTTGTATGACAATTCCCCTCTTTCAGTTGGTTTATCTAGTTTCTGTCATCAAATCTAATTGCAAACCAACTAACAAATGCTTGTGAAAATCCACAAATAGATCATTCATATATATATATATATATATATATATATATATATATATATATATATATATATATATATATATATATATATATATATATATGCACGAGACTGAGAAATAGGGAACAAAGATGTCTATTGGAAACTCTTGCCATATTATTAAATTGTTATTCTATTTGATGTATCCCCAACAACTGGACTCCTCAACAAATCTATCATGTGCATATCAAGTATGTACTACCAAGAGTTTCTGAAGCCTTTTAAGTAAATCCAATGCATGTGCATGTACATCCTCTTGTAATCACTATCCATGACACCATGTTTCTTTGAGGCATTTAGTCAAATAGTTCACATATCTTTTTTTTCTTTTTTTTCACTTTTCATTTGGCACATATATCAAACAGTTTAAGTGCCTAGTCCAAACATCCACATTTTACATTTGCTTGAAAACCTCTCCATGCTTTTTGGCAAACTCAATATGTACCTTTCCCATAATATTTAATCCATGGAACTTTTTTTTTGAGCATTTTGGGTATAATCACAATTAAACATGAATGGTGGGACCCCAATTTGCTTGCCCATAGCTTAGAAATTGTGTAGCTTGTTCAATCTAACCGAGCCATGACATTCTCCACATTAAATTCAATTTGTTGTTTATTAGATTACAAATTGGTCAACTAGTATTAAGATGATCTCGATTTTAACCTCAAATTCAATGTTGCAGTAATTTTATACTTGATATATTATTTGCTCTCCCCAAGTTCATTATCTTGCCCATTGTTGGTATACAATGCTCCACATCTGTATGATTCAATGTTCTTTAAAATCAATTTGGAGAAGCATATGAGAAAACCTATCGAGATTATCACATTCTTTACACCAAAATCTAGTTCCACCCCTTTGAAATAGGTTATCGAGAAGTCAGATGCATTGAATATGTTATTGCCTTATTCTCTATAATGCTCTTCACAGTCGTTGGTTGAAAGGAAATCTGCACTGCTAGTTCATTCCTCCATATGTCAAAGGGAACTCTATCCAGAATTACCGAATGCTTGAATATTTTCTCCACAATATACATCACTGAAGAAAGATGAATCTAAAACATGAATCTTGCACAAATATCAATAGCTATAAAATTGAGTTCATCCATTCCATTTTAAGAAGGTAAAACTGAAAACTACCCTTTGTTGTTGATGACACTTTGGCATTGGATTATTAACTTCTTAGACTCTTTTCTTTTAATTATCTTATACTATTGAGAATACTTTCATCTTGTTTAACTTTTGGCATTGTTGTTGATGACACTTTGGCATTGGATTATTAACTTCTTAGACTCTTTTCTTTTAATTATCTTATACTATTGAGAAGACTTTCATCTTGTTTAACTTTTTTCACATTTTTTATTAATATATTTTTGAATAATTATATTATATTTTTTATTGAATAATTAGTTTTTAAAATTAATCGTAAGATTTTATGATATTTTGAAATTATAAATTGTATAGTTCATAAATACATGGTTTATATATGTTTAAAAATAAAAAAATGTATTTAGATAAATTAAGTGTGAAACAAACTAATTATATGTGAAATTGAAATGTGCTTTTGGAAATCATTTGAGAGATGTGTGTAAATTTGAATTTTACATTTTTACTATGTTTTTGAGGTGATTGTACTTTGACATGCACATATATTTGAACTAATGATGTAGCTTGGTTAGATTTGAACCTAAGAGCTCTCAAATAAGAGACTCACATTTTACTGTTGTGTTGTAGGCTCTTGCCTAAGTGTGAAACACATTAATTATATGTGAAATGTGCTTTTATAAATCATTTGCGAGATGTGTGTAAATTTACTAATCACTTTATTTACTTTGATATGTGTTTTAACTTTGATAACCACTTTAATTGTTTAATGTGAAGTGTGTGTGTAAATTTAAAATTTTATCTTGGTTTTAAAAAATTGGTAAGAGGTCCAAGATTTATTATTATTATTATATGTTGTAATGAATTACTATTATTATTATTTATTACACTCAAGTGGACTCGAACCTAAGACCTCTCAAATAAGATGCTCATAATTTACCATTCTATTGTAGGCTCTTGCCTAAAATATTTTTTTTATCTTTAATTTAAAATGTATTTGTTTTAAAATTTGTATGTTTGAATTTTGAGTCGACATTCATATTTTGTTTTTGATTAAGGAAAACAGGTTTTGAAGGGTGTTTGAAACCCTGTACAAAGCTTAAGATTTTCAATATGCACTGAAACAAAGAAACAACAGACTAAGATGGATCCGATTACCCCCCAAGAAGAGAGGTGGCCATGGTGATAGAAAACCCTATCACCAATAAAAATAAAACATCCAACTAGGAGCCAAAGAACCCGACAGTGGGCTCCACCTCCAAAAACCAGGCACTACAAGGGAGCTCACGATTTGCCCTTTGATTTACAGCCTCCCATGCTCGACCTGAGAATCATATCTAGTGGATGAATAGAGGGCTTAGATTTCCTTTTTTTTACAGCAATCCATCCATCCTCCACCCTTGCTACCTCACCAAGCCAAGCCCTAGAAGATTCAGAGAGGAGGTTCGGAGAAGCAGAAGCACCCAACATATCATTCTCCCAAGGAGGAGCTGAAGAAGACAGGCCCCCACCAATACTAGGAATAGTAGCCAAATCAAAGATAGGAGAAGGGACAAGATCCAAACTTGAAGGCGAGACATCCTTAGCAATCGATGGCCCTAAAGTAGCGTTAGTTGGGAGAGAGCCAGCCATATGGGGAGAGCCATCCGTAGGATCCGAGGAAACATCTAGAGACTTATGCACAATATAGTGCTTGGAGGAGGCCCCAAGCCACCAAGAAGGAGGTTGCCTCAGCTTGGTCTTTATAGTAGAGCACCAAGTAGCCATGTGACTTTTCATATGAAAATTCCTACAACGATAGGGGATACCTTCATAATCCAGTATTTGAGTCCAAGAACCTTGTGAAGAAGCCAAGTAGATTTTCTCTAGAAGGCCCTTTGAGACATTCGACTCAACAAGAACTTGAGCACATGTTGAATGGAGAACATCAGAAGTAGCTGAGTCCACAAACAAAAAATTTCCAATAGCATTCCCCATAGATTCCAAAATAAGGTCAAGCCAGAGAAGCATAGGGAGATTCGGAAGCCTAACCCAAATAGGAACCTTGTTGAAGGACTCCATGAGTGGGTCAAAATCCATATGCCACGGTTTGGCCATGTGTGGGTAATGATCTTGCCACGAGAAATTATCACACAAAATAGTCTTCCTATCTTCTGCAGTTTCAAACTTGACAATGAAGAATCCTTTAGCAATCGGGTAGATCTAAACATCATGGTCTAAGATTGGTTCCCAATGCTCGAAGGTCCAAGCACGGAGATAAAAAAGAGAGGGCCAAAAACCCTGGAATTGAAAAATAGCAGATAGGAACCTTGTTGAAGGTCTCCGTGAGTGGGTCAAAATCCATATGTCACGGTTTGGCCATGAGTGAATAACGATCTTGCCAAGAGAAACTATCACATAGAATAATCTTCCTATCTTTTGCAGTTTCAAACTCGACAATGAAGAATTCTTTAGCAATTGGGTAGATTTGTACATCATGGTCTAAGATTGGTTCCCAATGCTCGGAGATCCAAGCATGGAGATAAAAAAGAGAGGGCCAAAAACAACATTCATATTTTGTTAATATACTAATTTTTTAAATTTTAAATAGTGGTAAATTTTTTTTATAGAAAAAATATTTCAAATTAGATATGTATTTAAAAAAAAAAAAAAAACTTTTAGCATTTATTTTGTATGGGTAAAATGAATAAACATCACATAAAACATATTTTAGCTTTAACAATCATTTTAGTGTATTTACATGGACAAAATTATTTTAAATTATAGGTGCTTTTTAAATCTTTAACAATCATTCTAGTCTATTTTTCTTATTAGCATGTGCAAAACTATTTTAAAATTAGATGCACATAGTATATTTTGCTCTGAGCATATGCAAAATAAAAATAAAATTAAATATGATTTTTAATTATTATTATTATCGGTAAATGAACAAAGCCTAGATTAATTATTATTATTTCTTGAAATTAATTATTATTATATGTTAAGTCAAGGTAGATTCAAACCCAAGACCTCCCACATAGAGGCTTACAAGTTACTGTTGCGCTATAGGCTTTTTCCTTAAACTTGAATTGTTTTACATATATATGACAATTATTTTAATATATTTTACTATGAACATGTCCAAAATTGTCTAAAATAAGACATACATTTTTTTTAGCTTTGACAATCATTTTAGTGTATTTTGCTTTGAACATGTGCAAAACTGTTTAAAATTAAACGTGCATTTTTAGCTTTGACATTTATTTTAGTATATTTTTCAATGAATGTGCTAAATTGTTTAAAACTAAACATGTATTTTTTAACTATAACAATCATTTAAGAGTAGTTTTCTATGAACATGTGCAAAATTATTTAAAATTAGCCATATTTAAAAAAAATCTTTGACTATCATTTTAGTGTATTTTTTTATGAACATTTGCAAAACTGTTTTAAATTAAATGTGCATTTTTTTAGCTTTGATATTTATTTTAGTATATTTTGCTATGAACATTTGCAAAATTGTTTAAAATTAAGCATGCATTTTTAAAACTTTGATAGTCATTTTAGTGTATTTTGTTGCTATGAACATGTGCAAAATTATTTAAAATTAAATGCACAATTTTTAGCCTTGACAACTACTTTAGTGTATTTTGCTATGAACATATGTAAAGTTGCTTAAAATTAAACATGAATTTTTTAAAGCTTTGACAATCATTTTAATATATTTTTCTATAAATATGTGTAAAATTATTTAAAATTAAACGTACATTTTTTAGATTTGAAAATCATTTTAGTATATTTTTCTATAAACATGTGCAAAGCTGTTTAAAATTATATGTGTATTTTCAACTTTGACAGTTATTTTAGTATATTTTTACTAGAAAAATGTGCAAAACTCCTTAAAATTAAACATGCATTCTTTAGTTATGACAATCATTTTAGTGTATTTTACTATTCAACATGTACAAAATGGTTTAAAATTAAACATGCATTTTTAGCTTAGACATTCATTTTAGTGTATTTTGCTATGAACATCTGCTGAATTGTTTAAATTTAAATATGCATTTTTTTAGCTTTGACAACCGTTTAGTGTATTTTACTATGAAAATGTACAAAATTGGTTAAAATAAAATTTACATTTTTAGCTTTGGCAACCATTTTAGTAAATTTTGCTATGATCATGTGTAAAATTGCTTAAAATTAGAAGTGGATTTTTTAGCTTTGACAATCATTTTAGCATATTTTGCTATAAACATGTGCAAAACTATTTAAAATTAAATGTGCATTTTTTAGCTTTTACAATCATTTTAGTATATTATGTTATAGGCATGTGCAAAACTATTTAAAATTATATGCACATTTTTAAATATTGACAATAATTTTAGTGTATTTTACTGTGAAAATATGCAAAATTATTTAAAATTAATCTTACATCTTTTAGCTTTGATAATAACTTTAGTGTATTTTGCTATGAACATGTTCAAATATGTTTAAAATTAGATGTGCATTTTTAAATTTTGAATATCATTTTAGTATATTTTTCTATGAATATGTGCAAAATTATTTAAAATTAGACATGCATGTTTTAGCTTTGACATTCATTTTAGTGTATTTTTAATGAATATTTTTAAAATTGTTTAAAAGTAAATATGTTTTTTTAGCTTTAACAATCATTTTAGTGTATTTTTCTATGAACATGTGCACAATCACTTTAATGTATTTTTCTATGAACATGTGCAAAATTATTTAAAATTAAATGTACATTTTTTTGCTTTGACAATCATTTCAATGTATTTTGCTATAAATATGTGCAAAAATGTTTAAAATTAAACTTGCATTTTAAAGTTTTGACAATCATCATAGTATATTTTTCTATAAATATTTGTAGAGCTATTTAAAATTATACATATGCATTTTTAGCTTTGACACTGACTTTAGTGTATTTTGCTATGAACGTTTACAAAATTGTTTAAAATTAAACATGCATTTTTTAGTCGTGACAATGATTTTAGTGTATTTTACTATGAACATGTGTAAAAATTGTTTGAAATTAAATTCACATTTTTTACTTTCAACAATGATTTTCAAAGCTGTGGGAGCAAGAAAGGCAGTTAGGAAAATGTCTTGTTTAGAGTAGGCCAAAGAGTGTATTTATGAAGATGTTCAATATTTTTAAGATTAGATGTGCATTTTTCAACTTGAAAAATCATTTGTGTATTTTGCAATAGACATGTGCAAAATTGTTTAAGATTAAATATGCATTTTTAGTTTTCACAATAATTTTAGTGTATTTTTCTATGAATATATAAAAAATCGTTTAAAATTAGATGAATATTTTTAAAATTATATACATTTAACTTTGAACATTTATTTATTATCATTGTAATGAAATGCACAAAATATATTAAAATTAGAAATGCATTTCTTAGTTTTAACAACCATTTTATTGTATTTTGAATTGAACATGTTCAAAATTATTTTAAAATTAAACGTCAATTTTTAGCTTTGACAATCATTTTAGTATATTTTGCTATCAATATGTGAAAAGTTGTTTAAAATTAGGTGTGTATTTTTTACCTTTGATTATTATTTAGTATATTCTACTATAGATATGTGCAAAAATATTTAAAATTATACATGTATTTTTAAGCTTTGATAATCATTTTAGTATATTTTTTTAATAAATAGGTGCAAAAATATTGAAAATTAGACTTGCATTTTTTAGTTTCAATGATAATTTGTGTATATTTTTATGAACATGTGTAAAAATTATTTAAAAGTAGATGTGCATTTTTTCAGTTTATGCTAGTTTAGTTAGCTTTGGATAGCTGTTCATCCATTTGCTATTATTTAGCAAGTAATTGTTTTGCTAACTAATTGGTTAGGTTAGAGACAAATATTTGTTAAATAATTGACCACTTTTAGAAACAACTAGAAACCAACTTGGTTAGGGTTGTTAAGTTGTTTTAATCTTGACCGTTGATCGAGAATCAATCTCAGTCGTTGGTTTACAAATAGGAGTAGTATAAAAGGAGGTCAGGGGGGCATTTGGAAAACAAGAAGTTTGGAGAAACATTTGCAGTGCTAGCAAATGGTTGTTAAGTTGTTTTAATCTTGACCGTTGATCGAGAATCAATCTTAGTCGTTGGTTTACAAACATGAGTAGTATAAAAGGAGGTCAGGGGGGCATTTGGAAAACAAGAAGTTTGGAGAAACATTTGCAGTGCTAGCAAATGAGTTTGTAAGTTTGTAGTGTTAGCAAATAGTCTTGCAGTGTTAGCAAGGGTGCAATATTAGCGTGGGAATAACAGTGGGGAATATCAGCGAGAGAAATTAGGAGGCTGTCAGAGTTTTGCCAGTGAGAGGCAAGGAATTTTGGATCTCTTGATTTGCTGAAGTTTAATATAATTCCTCATCTATAGAACTGGTCTTCCCTTAGGGGTTTTTCTAGGGACAATTTGTCCAAAAATATTGTGTTCATTGTGTTGCGCATTTCTTTCTGTATTTTATAAGTGAAGTTGCAGCTGTGTTATTTTTCGATATTAGTTGGGAATTTGTTTTTAGAAGTTTAATAATATTTTAAGATAGGAGATTAATAATCAATGACTGCAATAGTTAATTTTTCACATGGTATCAGAGCATTGTTAAGGGTAGAAGAGTTTTTCCTTAGGAAATAAATTTTGATCTCTTTAGATTTATTATTGCTTTAATCCCTTGAGATGGCTTCAGCTGGTTTGAGAGATCAGGATAGATTGGATGGTGCCTCAAATTTTGGTGTCTGGAAGGCCAAAATTTCTTTATTGTTGGAAGAGAATGGTATCAAGGATCATGCTACCAGTGTTGTACCTGTACGAATGGATACAACACAGCTTGTAGCACATAACAAGGACGATGCCAAGGTGAGGAGGATTATCCTTGATGGTGTCAAGGATCATATTGTTCCACATATTGCAGAGCTAAATACATCGAAGAGGATGTGGGATGCCATTCTAAATTTGTACCAAAATGCTACTAGCAATAGAAAGTTGATTCTCAGAGAGAAAGTTGATTCTTAGAGAGAAGCTAAAGAATACTCGAATGAACCAGGGAGAAGACATCACAAGTTACCTCACCAAGCTTAGAATTGTCAAGGATGAGTTAGCAACTATTGGAGATAGCCCTAGTGATGACGAGCTAGTAAGAATAGCCCTAAATGGGTTTACTAAACAATGGAGTGTCTTTGTTCAAGTTATCAGTGGACAAGATACTTTACCGAGTTGGGATTGACTATGGACTGATTTCACTCAAGAGGAGTTTAGACTAAGTCTTGTCAATGGGGCCAACAAGAGTCAGAAAGGTGAGGTGGAACAAGAGAATGTTGCCCTAGCGGGTAAAGGGAAAACAAAGAAGGGATCTAGCAAATTATCAAATTCACAAAGTGAGTTAAGAAGAAGAAGGACCTTTCTAAGGTCAAGTGCTTTGGATTTCATGAGTTTGGCCACTATGTTAGTGATTTCCCAGAGAGGAAGAAGGGTAAGAAGCAGGTGGCAGCTTCAGCAAGTGTGGAAGAAATCTCCAATAGAATGGATGATGAGTTTGCACTCATAGCTTGTATGGTTAGCTCAACCTCATAGTGTGTTTGGTATATAGATAGTGGGGCATCATTTCATATGATAGGAGTTACAAAGTACCTCTCCAGTTACAAGGAGGAGGACACCAACATCCAAATTTCTATGGGAAACTTGTCCAAACTCAACCCAGTTGGGAAAGGGACTGTTCAATTTTAGAGGGAGAATGGAAAGATAATTCCACTTCATGATGTGTTGTATGTGCTAGGCTTAGGTATGAATTTGATTTCTATATCTGTTCTTTAGGATAGGGGGTATAATGTACTCTTTAGAGGGACAAATGTGTTGATTAAGCATAAGGATTAGAAATCACCCATGACTATTGGAGTTAGGAGTGGTCGCCTTTATAGATTGCAGTTTGATACTCCCAAGGCACTCATGAGCAACAGTAATCCTAGAGATCTTGGAGAGCTATGGCATAAGAGGATGGGCCATATTCATCATGGAGCACTTAGATTGCTTCGTGAGATGGTGATAGGTGTTCTAGAGGTAAGCATAGAGCATGACGATGTATTTAAGGGATGTGTGTTGGGGAAGTTTGCAAAAGCATCTTTTCCAAGGAGTGACATCAAATCTAAGGGTGTTCTTGATCTAGTACATTCAGATGTTTGTGGACCGATGTCGACGAAATCTCTCAGAGGATATGAGTACTATGTTACTTTTATTGATGATTTCTCTAAAAAAACCTGTATATACTTCTTGAAGACTAAAGATGAGGTTTTCAATCAATTCTAAGAGTTCAAGGCTCTTGTGAAGAATTCAACAAGAAAGAAGATAAAGGTTCTTTAGTCAGAAAATGGAGGTGAGTATAAAGGAAATGCCTTCCAGGAGCTTTGTACCAGAGAAGGAATCAAGAGAGAATGGATTGTTCCTTACAATCCACAACATAATGGAGTTGTGAGAGGAAGAACCATTCTATATCAGAGGCAACAAGAACTATGCTACATGACCAGGACATGCCCCGTTACTTATGGGCAGAAGCATGTAATACAATAGTCTACATTCAGAATAGAGTTTCACACAAGGTGCTAGGGAAGATGACACCAGAGGAGGCTTTCATAGGAAAGAAGCCAAATGTTGGTCACTTCAGGATATTCAGGAGTCTGGCATATTGTCATATTCCTAGAGATACACATACAAAGTTAGATCAGACTGTAGAGAGGGGGTACTTTTTTGGGTATAGTGAGACCTCAAAGGCATATAGGATTTTCATTCCAGGGACTAAAAGAATTATTGTTAGATGTGATGTCAAGTTCATGGAGGACAAGGCATTTAGGAGATCTAGAGATTTGCCAACAGATGATTAGAGTGAGTAGCCAACAGAAGCTCCAAGATTGAGTCAAGGGCAACAAAGCTCAAGTACAATTACCAGTACAAGTGTAGACTTGGTAGTGAAGATTCACAAAGTATGGAGCAACAGGTGCAATAGGAAATGCATCTAGAGGACTTAGAGGTTGACATTTCATCCTCTTTAGTTGGCAGCAAGAACCATGAGGTTCCAAATACACAAAGGGATACTCAAGAGTTTGTGGGAGCTCCTAAGAAGAGTACTAGACATCGAAGACAACCAGCCAAGTTCAATGACTATGTGGCATTAGTCAGTCAGTTGGTAGATAGTGAGCCTTCTAGCTATCAAGAGGCTGCAAAGCATCAAGTATGGAAAGATGCTATGGTTGAGGAGTATTCCTCAATAATGCAAAATGATGTGTGGGAGATAGTTCCTAGACCAACAGATAGAGTAGTTGTTGGCTCACGCTAGATCTATAAGATAAAGCATAGTGTAGATGGTAGCATCGAGAAATACAAGTTGAGGTTCATGACAAAGGGGTTCTCTCAAAAGGAGGGAATAGACTACGAGGAGACATTTGCTCCTGTTGCTAGGTATACTTCTATACGAGCTGTAATCTCACTTGCAACACAGATGGGATGGTAGATCCATCAAATGGATGTCAAGACAACATTCCTTAATGGTGAGTTGAAGGAGGAGATATACATAGAACAACCAGAAGGCTTTGTAGCACACAACAAAGAGACCCACATGTACAGATTGAAGAAAACATTGTACGGACTCAAGCAGGCTCCTAGAGCGTGGTATGAGCGCATTGATACATACTTGCAGAAAATGGGCTTTGTGAAGAGTGAAGCAGATGCTAATCTCTACTACTTGATGGTTGGGGGTGAGATTCTCATTCTTGTTCTTTACGTGGATGACTTATTTCTTACAGGTTCACTAGGGCTCATAGTGGATTACAAGAGGAACCTTGCAGAAGAGTTTGAGATGAAGGATTTGGGACTTATGCACTAATTTCTAGGCATGGAAGTGTGGCAAACAGATGGGGAGATTTTCCTTGGTTAAGGGAAATATTGCATTGAAATCTTGAAGAAATTTGTGATGGAGGATTGCAAAGCCATGTCTACATCCATGATCACAAATTGGAGGAAGGTAGATACATCTAGGGAGAAGGATGTAGATCCCACTTTATATAGGTAGTTGATTGGTTTGCTTATGTATTTGGTCAACACTAGGCTATATATAACATTTGCAATTAACTCTCTTAGTCAGTTCATGGTTGAACCAAAGAGAATGCATTCGATAGTGGCCAAGCATGTATTGCATTACTTGCATGGTACAATTGATTATGGAATTAGATATGTTTGAGGTGAAGGTATCAGGTTGATAGGCTATACTGATGTAGATTGGGCAGAAAGTACAATGGACAAAAGGAGCACTTCAAGGTGTTGCTTCAGCTTGGGATCAGGAGTTGTTTCTTGGTTTAGTAGGAAACAAAAGTCTGTGGCTCTAAGTTCAGCAGAAGCAGAATACATAGTAGCTAGCATGGCAACATGTGAAGCTATATGGCTTTGGAAGTTGTTAGTAGCTTTGTTTGGTTAGAAGGTTGAGACTATTGTGATACATTGTGATAATTAGAGTTGCATTAAGTTGTCTAAGAATCTAGTGTTTCATGATAGGTTTGAACATATAGATATTAGATATCACTTCATCAAAAATTGTGTACAATGGGGAGTTGTCCAGCTACAGTACATACCTACAAAGGAGCAGGTAGTAGACATTCTGACTAAGGCATCGGGGAAGACAAAATTTATCTTCTTCAGAGATAAGTTAAGTGTCATGCAGAACAAATTCCTCGCTAAGAGGGAGTGTTAGTTTAGTTAGCTTTGGACAGCTATTTGTTCATTTGCTATTATTTAGCAAGTAACTATTTTGCTAACTAATTGGTTAGGTTAGAGACAAATATTTGTTAAATAATTGACCACTTTTGGAAACACTAGAAACCAACTTAGTTAGGGTTGTTAAGTTGTTTTAATCTTGATCATCAATTGAGAATTAATCTCGACTGTTGGTTTACCAACAAGAGTAGTATAAAAGGAGGTCAGGGGGGCATTTGGAAAACAAGAAGTTTGGAGAAACATTTGCAGTGTTAGCAAATAGTCTTGTAGTGTTGGCAAGGGCACAATATTAGTGTGAGAATAACAGTGAGGAATATCAGCGGGAGAAATTAGGAGGTTGTCGGAGTTCTGCCAGTGAGAGGCAAAGAATTTTGTATCTCTTGATTTGCTGAAGTTTAATATAATTTCTCATCTGTAGAACTGGTTTTCGCTTAGGGGTTTTTCCAGGGATAATTTGTCCAAAAATATTGTGTTCATTGTGTTGTGCATTTCTTTTCCTATTTTGTAAGTGAAGTTGTAGTTGTGTTATTTTTCGATATTAGCTAGGAATTTGTTTTCAATAGTTTAATAATATTTTAAGATGGGAGATTAATAGTCAGTGACTGCAATAGTTAATTTTTCATAGTCTTGACAATCATTTTAATTTATTTTGCTATAAATAGGTGCAAAATTTTTTAAAATTAGAGGTGCATTTGTCTCACCACCATTTTAGTTTATTTCGTTATGACATGTGTAATTGTTTAAAATTAGAAATGCATTTGTTAGCTTTGACAATCATTTTAGTCTATTTTGCTATGAACATGTGCAAAATTGTTTAAAATTAAACATGCATTTTTAAAACTTTGATAATTATTTTAGTGTATTTTGCTATGAACATGTGCCAAATTTCTTAAAATTAAATGTGCATTTTTAAACTTTGACAATCATTTTAGTGTATTTTACTATTAACATATGCAAAAATCTTTAAAATTAGACATGCATTTTTAAAGTTTTGATATTCATTTTAGTGTATTTTGCTATGAACATGTCCAAAGGTGTTTAAAATTAGATGCATATTTTTATCTTTGATAATTATTTTAGTGTATTTTTCTATAAACACATTCAAATTTGTATTTTCTATAGACATATGCAAAAATCTTTAAAATTAGGCATGAATATTTTACCTATGACAATTGTTTTACTGTATTTTACTATGAACATGTCCAAAATTGTTTGCGCATTTTTAGCTTTGACAATCATTTTAGTGTATTTTTCTCTGAATATGTGCAAAATTTTTTAAAATTAGACATGCATTATTTAGCTTTGACATTCATTTTAGTGTATTTTGCTATGAACATGTGCAATTTAAAAAAAAATTAAACATGTATTTTTTATAGCTTTGGCAGTCATTTTAGTGTATTTTTCTATAAACAAGTACACAATCATTTAAAAATACACGTACAATTTTTAGCTTTGACAACCATTTTAGTGTACTTTACTATGAACATGTGTAAAACTACTTAATATTAGATGTGCATTATTTTAGCTTTGACAATCATTCAAGTGTATTTTTTGATGAACATTTGCAAAATTATTTAAAATTAGATGCGTATTTAAAAAAAAAAAAAAACTTTAACTATTGTTTTAGTGTATTTTGCAATGAGCATATGCAAGATTGTTTAAAATTAAATTTACATTTTAAAACTTTGATAATCATTTTAGTATATTTTTCTACATGAACGTGTGCAAAATTATTTCAAATTAGAAGTGTACTTTAAAAAGAATATATATATATATATATATATATATATGATTGTATGAATGTATGTATTAATTTTGAACATTTATTTTATATTGTTTTGATTAAGTAAAAATAGGTTTTAAAGGACCCAAAGCCTTGTACATAAAACATAAGTCTAAGAGCATATACAAAAAAGCTAACAACAGAGTAAAAAAGCATAGATCAATAAAACACAGGCCTCCAAGAAGAGCCAACAGAAGGCCAACCAAAAACCAAGTTGTAATGGACAACCACAAGACAACAAAAGACCAGCACTCGACTAGCTAAATAGTCTTTGTCAGATCAATAGCTTGGTCTACCAAAATGTGCATATTCTTTGTAGTGGCCTTCACCTCTTCCATCTTGTTCATTTCCTCATTCTTCTTAGAGTGAGCCCGAGTGCGTTTACTAGGACCCTGGTTCTCTACCACCGAAGGGGAATTCTATTTTATGTCATGCTCAAACTTTTTCAGAAGATAGCCCACCTTATTGGCCATAGCCTTTAGAGATTTACTATTGTTATTTTCCATTTGCTTGATCATCTTTCAATATTGTTTAGTTTGGCTTCCAGTCTAATAATCTTCCCTTGATTATCACTAATGGCCTTCTCCAGCACCCTATTTTTAACTTCAAGTTGTGGAATCTTGTGCATAAAGTTTTTAACCTCTTCAACATTTCTAATTACCTCCGAGAGCCAGTCAATATGTTGTCCTAAGGTACTCTCTCCTTTGGTCAATTTGCTAACCTGCTCCACTTCCTTACTAATAAATTGCATTTTTTGTTTCACGATGCCAATCTCCTTCAGAATGGTCCTAGGGTTTCCTGACAGACCTTTGGAAGAACCAATCACACCCTCTATTTTAACATCAAAATCTAGATTTTTCTCTTGATCCCCCTCATCCTCTTTCTCCAGCTTCACATTCTTCAAAGCAGTCTGACTCTTCTTCCCTTAAAGCCTCAAAGGTTTTCACTTCCTCTCTATTCTGTGAGCAAGAGGTTCATCATCAGATGGGGTTGAAGCCCTACCATCATTGTGACCCTTGAAACCCTTTCCTTTGTCCCCACTCCTCTTCTGGTAATCTCTCACCATTTCCTCCACAAAATCACTTTTGCACTTAGAGTCACTCCCTTCAACAATCTTCTTCTTTTTCTTCTTCTAAGAGCTACACCTAGAACCTCTTTTTAGACTCTCGTTACCCCCCTCTACAAAATCTTGAGTATTTGAGTCATAACCTTTCTCTGGGAGACTATTGTTCGTGTCATAATCTGCTACCTTTAGGCTTCCTTGGGTTTCATAGCCTTTTTGGATTTTAACACATTCATAACAAGAACCATTAAGCCCTCATGACACACATGTTCTCCATTCAGATTATTTTGAATAGCATGGATGGAGAGGCTCAAAGATTGCCCCAAATAGAAGGGGAAATTGATCTTCACGTCATGCCTAAAGTGATTAGCTAACATAAAATGATACCCATATAGCTTTGTAAACCTACCATCCAAAGTAAGGTACTCCATAATGACAAACATCACAAATCTCCAAAGTCGAGAAATAGAGGCTATGTTGAAATAAGAATTACCAATTTTCACCATTCGACTTCTCTCATAATCCTACTCCACAAATTTGTCAATGGCCCTATCTAACAGCTTCCTATCCCAATTTTTTTTGATGTTGTCCATATCCAACCCCGTAGCCTCCGCTATCACCTGTTCAGTCACTTCCATACACTAATTTCCAACCATGATAGAGTCATTCCTCCAAGTTTTAATGAATTGCTGAGTAGTGATAGGATTATTACCTTTGAGCCTTTCCATATAACCTGTGAAATTCCTGTGCCTTAAAATGTCCTAGACCTCTGTTTTCTTCATCCACTCCTTGCAACTTGTAGGTTCCACTCTCCTTCTTTTTCCTCCCATATTACCCCCTTTAGTGTCATTGGATTTCTCTCTCTAAAACACTCAATACACATTGCTACAAAAAGAAATACCTCATTTGAAGGACAAAATGGTAACAACCCAGAATCTATGTGAAATAAAGCTCAGGTTTCTAAAAATCATAACCCATCATACCCCGAGAGTGATCAACACATAATTACAAATCTCCAACATCATCATTATTAAAACATTTTTTCTTACACCTCAATTTATCATAATCAATAAATTGGCAACCATCAGCAGGTAAAGGCTCATTATTATCCCAAATAACTTTATGTTCGCTTGAGCAAGCCACGTTAGCTGCCCAATCAGCAGCACAATTAGCTTTCCTAAAATTTTGGGTGATAATACATATATCAAAAGAATTGATAATATGAATAGCCCAAGAAATAATATTACTAATAGTCCATGAAGGCTGAGTAATTTTGTTAAGACAATTTATGATGTTGATAGAGTCTCCTTCCACCCAAACCTTCGTCAAATTCAAACTCTTTGCATAAATAAGACCATGAAGAGTAGCACAGGCTTAGGCCATATGACTAGTTTGATTACCAATAGGAATAGCCATGCAACCCACTTTATCACCATAAGAATTCCTAATAATGACTCCACACCTAGCAATGCTCGGGTTCCCTTTAGAAGCCCCGTTGAAGTTTATCTTAAACCAATTTTATGGAGGGTTATCCCATCTAGCGCTATCCCTTGGATTAGGTTCCCATTTATCCTTACACAAGCTCCTTAGATTCCATTTATGGAACACCCAATCTTCCCAATCATTATGAGGTTGTTGTCTCGAACCATTAGTTTTAAGATTCTCTATTATAAGGGCCTTGATTTTACAAAAAACTTGATTTGAACTAGATTCCACTCCTCTAAAGACCTTGCCATTGCACTCCTTCCAAATACCCCAACAAAGATAAGGAAGAATGAAATCCCACAGTTTTAATATCATAACATTCTTGGAAGAAGGTTTCCAATTAGTAAAGAATAGTTGAATAGTGGCAGGGAAAACCCAATCCAGATTCAGTAAGTTACAAACCTTATCCCAAATCATTTTGGTAAAGGGGCAATGTAAAGTGATATGGTTGACCGATTCACAATCATTCTTGTAGAGAACACACCTATTGATAATGATGAAGCCTCTCTTCATTAAATTGTCAAGAGTCAATATCTTATTCTACAGAAGAATCCAAAAGAAGATATTAATTTTGCAAAATTATTAAAAAAATTAAATGTTCATATTTAACTTTGACAACTATTTTTCTAAAAAAATGTGCAAAATTGTTTAAAATTAAAAGTGCATTTTTTTAGCTTTGACAATTGTATTGCCACAATTATTTAGATATTTATTAAGGTGATGCACACACTAGATGATACTTGTATTGATGATATAGACACACTATTGATATTTACAAGATCGAGTTTGCTTAGACTTGATGATTATCCTCCTTATGCCTATATGCCATTTTGATAGGATCTTATTATTTACATGTATTTTTATGGTTGGTGATTAGTTGTGGCACTATGAGTTACTATGGTTGGATGTTGCATGATAATACTATAGATTTTTCTATCGCTATGATAATGATTTCTTAAAGTACATTCTATATGGATTAGTGATTATGAATTTTAACATGAGTTTGGAGTTAAATTAGATATTTTTGTAATTGTATATGAGAATTGAGATTATGGATTCCTTGTCTACTAGAGGACATTACTTGTCTTAAAATTTATGACTATAGGTATTGATTTCTTTATTCAACTATATGTTTATCTTATATATCTTTTACTGACAATACTAATTGTACGAAAGTTGTTTTTGATCATATTATCTTCATATTCAGATATTTGTATATGTATATGTATGTGTTTCAATTTTGTGATGCATGTGTAGGTATCATACATATTTCCCTGAATTGGAGGGATTGACTATGTCTTTCCTCGATGGAAAATTAGTTGTTAATGGAGATGTTCTTCAGACACCCACTACCCTTATTTTGATTTGGTATTGCATTTGGTTTCATACTTTGTACCTTTCTTTTTACTTTTGGTTTGTCACAAGCTTCCATTTGTCATTTTATCTTTTCTCATCATTTTTTTCCCTACAAATATGAAAGAATTGAATTTTAAGTAATCTATGCAAGTCACAGAAATAATAATACTATTAGTAATCAAACAATCCAACTACAAAACATAATAAGAAAGTCAAAGAAATTAGTAATTAAATCAATTTTGTCAATATAGGTAAGGTAACATGAATAAATTAATAAACATATAAAGGAATTGGAAACATCATCATCATACAAAAGTAAGAAACAATGTTAATGGTGATACCGTGGTTATCTAATGATAACAATTAAGTTGATCAAATGGATATTCAATTCACAATAGTATAAATGAGAGTTATGTAAAGATGAAGGACATGTTATTATCATTATCATTATTAGTATTACTATTATAAATAATATTGCTATTGGATATTAAGAATGGCTAAAGTGGATCTATGATATTAGGGAAGAAACTGTATTTTATGATCTCTTTGGAAAGTTTATGAGTATTATAAACATTAATAGATCTATTCGTGATATTGTATTTTAGCGGTCTTAGAAAACCAATTTGGAAAGATGCTTTATTGACACATTAGGATAGAAACAATATTTGGAGGAGGGAAAACTCCAACAAAAGAGAGAATCTATAGAAAGAAATACAAAACGGAATAGAGAAATGGCAGGTATTAAAGAATATAGAAACATCGATCCTTTTTGGCAAGTAAAAATCAGAAGTGTGCAACTTGAATGGTGGTTAATAAAAAGTATTTTGAGCTACATTAAAGAGGGAAGCGTATGAGGAGCGATTTTTTTTACTGAAGATTGGTATGTGCAGAAGACAGTTGTAATAGGGGAATGAGTGAGAAGTTTAGATGTTCGTTTTGAACAAATTTTTGGAAGATGGATCAATCTCTTTGAGGGAAAGAAAACATTACTCTAGGGGGGCTTCAAATGGAGGAAATTTTTCACTCCAATAAAGTACTCAAGTTTGCTGCAAATAGAGGATAAGTTTGGACTATAAAAATTTGGTTTTGAGTGAGAGGAAAGGCACTAGAAAAATCTGGTATTGAGTGAGAGGAAAGACACTCATTTCAGATTTCTTTGAGCATAGAGTTGTATGTTGAAGGTTGTAAAAACCGCCAAAGACAAACATTAGGGGGCTGGGATGTGTGAGCCTTTTTGGGCTAATATTTATTAGACTCTCTTATACTGGTAATTCTTAAGTTCTATCTAACTAACTATGTCTACATAGGCCTTATATAGTTGGGTATTTTTCATTAGTATCTCGCTTTAAATTGTGTTACATTGGTGATGTGTTATGTGTAATAATTATTTAATATCCGAAATTGTCTTATATAAAAAAGATGGTAGGTTATGCTTTAAAATAAAGGTTGTTAATGTTAAAGAAGAAAGTGGTCAAGTTTTAAAATATTGTCACACTCTGTATGGTTAATATTGTTACTATTACTTATAATTAATTGTTAAGAATAAAGTGGTCACTTAGTATGGTTAATATTGTTACTATTACTTATAATTAATTATTAAGAATAAAGTGGTCAAGTTTTAAAATATCATCACACTCGGTATGGTTAATATTTTTACTATTATCTATAATTAATTGAGTTATTTTAGGATAAATTTCTTATACTATTAATTACATGTATTACATGATGTCCCCATGTTGTTGCTTAAATGAAATTTCTGCTTAAATTTAAGCAATAAAGTTTTCCCATGGAAAAATTAAATATGGACAAATGACTTCATTAAATTCTTTCCCTCCTTTATTTTCCACCAAATTCTTTCTTTTATTTTCCATCAAATTTTCCCTCCAAAATTTTAATCACATTTTACATCCAAATTAATGGGTGCTTTAAAAATAAGCATTAAAATTGAGTTTGCATGAGACCATCCACTCCACATTTTATATCTAAAAAATTTGAGCAGTATCTACTAAACAAAATAAGCCTAGTGACAACATAAATAAGCCTAGCGATAGCATGGGTAACTGCTCTTAGAGCTATGCTTTAAGTTGCAATTATATCCATTCTCTTTCTAAGATCATACTTAAATCAATTTTGCAATGGAAATATTATACATGATCATGTACAATTTTTTCTATATAGTGGAGCTAGTTTATTTGAGGTTAAGAAAATATGTAATTAAGGAAGTTTTCAAATAATAGTAAATAATGGGAATCACTTCAATAATTATCATAGTGGTTCTAATTGAAGTAAATGCTTGGACTTGTTATACCCATAATGTTGTTGTCTAGGTGGAGTATTTTCATATAAACTGGTACACAAATTTATTGAACACATACTTTATTGTGTATGGTCTTAAGCTTTATTTTAGTATAATTTTATTGTTATATTGGATTTTCCCCTATATTTAGTTTGGGTAGTTGAGATTTTCTTGCATTCTTCTAATTTGAATTTTGGATATTGATCTTTACTAGAGGCAAGTGAGTTGTGATGTTCTATATTCAAGATGTTTTATTGTTTAGGATCTATGCTTTAAAATTCTTATGCTAGTCTTTGAAAATTATTCATCCCGAAAAGAATGACGTGGTGTTTACTTTGGATTTAATACTTTATTGTTTCAAGTTTATTCTCCTTTGGACATAATAACACATTTATAGTTTTGGAACCAATTTGGGTGTTATTATATTTTAGTTATACCACAAATTTATTATTGACGACTTTGGACTTTGAACTCTGAATTATGAACCCCTTATTTCCTTATTGTCCATTCTTGTTCTACATATGGGTTTTGTTGTGAGGGATCACTAGGAACAAAGTTGAAGGGTGGCTCACACTGGGGTCAGAGCCCAAAGTGGCTAGTAACCCAATGTTAGAGTGTTCACCAAGTGGAAACTTAATTAAAATTAATTGGGTTGGGTTATCAAATTAATTAAAGATTAAGATGCTTTTCGCATGCTTAGAGAAATCATTCTCTTTTCATGAGGGTGGGTAGAGAAGACATATCTGTCGAAGGGACATTGAGCTGGTTGCTTATCCATCCGTGGAATGTTGATCTTTTGGTGTGACACCCTTTAGTTTGTAACCTAGAATCACCTCAATTTCGTTTTAGCCTTGCATCACATATGGGATGTTTTCTTAGATTTCTCATATCTTTGTGTAGATATAAATTATTTCTCATGTGATAATTTATTTTGAACCAAATATGGTATGGTTAAAATAAAAAAAGATCACATAAAATATTGTTTAACTTTGATAATCATTTTAGTATATTTTACTATGAACATGTGTAAAATTGCTTCAAATTACATGTGAATCTTTGAGCTTTTGACAATTATTTTAGTGCATTTTTTAGCTTTCATAATCATTTTAGTGTATTTTGCTATAAATACGTGCAAAATTATTTAAAATTAGACGTTCATATTTTATCTTTGCTAATTATTTTAGTGTATATAATTATGAACATGTCCAAAATTATTTAAAATTAGGAATTCCTTTTTTAGCTTTGGCAATTATTTTAATGTATTTTGTTATGAACATGTAAAAAATTGTTTAAAATTAGACATGCATTATTACCTTTAATAATAATTTTACTGTATTTTCTATGAATATGTTCAAAATTATTTAATATTAGATATATAATTTTTACTTTTAACAATCATTTTACTTTATTTTGCTATGAACATGGGCAAACTTATTTAAAATTAGATATCCATTTTCTAGTTTTTAAAACATAATCCATATATATTAGTTCCAATCCAACTAAAATCCAACTATCATCATTAACATAAACATCTTATTATCTAACATTAAAGTAAACCGAATAGGTCCTAATCATCACAACCTAATATCTTATAAATTCAATTGAACATAGTGAAATTGCTAATAGCATCAAATTATCATCATGAAATAACACATCATAATATACAATTTATGGCCACAAGATCAATTATGTCAGCTAATCACGATGCATGCATAATGATGCCAACACAAGTTTAAAAATTAATTATCAAATAAAACCATTATATCCTATTTATGAATATAGTCTAACTCCATGAAACATCAACATATTTATTCATCATGCGACAGTAAAATATCCTCATGTAAAAGTACTAGTGGGCGATACTTTTCTAGTATCATATGACATTTCACATTACTACCGAACGATACTTTTAGGGATCACATGATAGACTTTACTAGACTTTACTACTATCATGTGATACTTTACCAGTGTTGAATGATAGAACTCACTACTACCGTGCAATACTTTTCAATGTCGCATGATATTTCTCCTATAAGAGTGTGATACTTTTCTAGTATTGCGTGATGCTGAACCTTTGTCACCTTGACTCAAAAGGAAAGACAAATCCCTAAGTCTAGAAGACAAAAAGGATAAGAACCTCCATAGTGGGGAGTACCAGATCCACCAAAATGAGGCTTGGGCACTTGAATGCATGAAATAGAAGACACCATGCAACATGAAGGAGAAAACATAGATATCCATTTCATCCATAACAACATATGAAAGAACATACATGAAGAACATTGCATTGTACTTACTTGGTTCATAAACCAAACATCATATTAAGGAAAGCATAAAACAACTAAGCACCAAAATAACTAAAACTCATGGTTGGTTCCTCCCAACCGTAATGACATCACGATACTGCATGCATCCTAGCCATCTGTTGAGAGTAAGATCCCAAACTGCCAACTAGATAGTCAGAGCTGTCTTATGAGGGTATTACTACTAGAACATAAGTAATATCATAAGAATAACAAAATCTAACATGCTAATCAATCAAAGCATGATACTTAGACTAGTACTAAATCATATCATCTAACCATATGCTATAACATCATAATAAAGGAATGCATCAAATGAAAACTAACATCATCTAAACATGATATCCAAGCATTCCAATTATAGCATAAATCACTAGGAAACATACTCTAGAAACCCAAAATACCAAGTGAACATCAAGCATTAGACTCAACTGGTAATAGACCGCTACTCTGTACACTGGTCCCTAGTAGTGATATAGGTAGCTATGCCTCCCAACCACATGGAATCCATAGACATCCAATCCATGCCCAAAATAACATCATAGAAATGAACCTCATAAGCATCCGACAAGTGAACAAGCATGTTCTCATGTATGGGCACACCAACAATGAGAAGATCATTCAAACAAGGGCTGGATTGGAACACAAGCAAAACAACACTCAACTGAATACAAGATCGGGAGTAGGCACACATCCCAATGCAAATGTAAAGATGCAACAATGGTCAGATTGACATCCTATGGATAATCAAAATCCACAACCAACACCATGCCAAGAAAACCCAAGAAAATTGAGTGGCACACAAATTTGTTACAAGATAGAGTTGTTGTTGCACCAAAAGATCGACCTGTTAATGCCCAATACAACCACTAGACTTATAGAACACAAGAATATGTTAAGCGATATCATGAATCCCGAAGGGGAATGTTGGTAGTTAGTCCAAGAATCCCCTCCTCAGCATTACCCGAGGAGATTCAAACCTATGACAAGCTTTGATATCACTTGTTACAAGCTAGAGTTGTTGTTGCACCAAAAGATCGACCTGTTAATGCTCGATACAACCATTAGACTTATAGAACATAGGAGGTGATTAAGTGATGTCATGAATCTCGAAGGGGAACGTTGGTGGTTAGTCCAACAAAATCAAGATAGAAACATCAAAAACCAACATTGACAAAAATCAACAAAAATAAAACCCATTTTACCCTTGGTTAAATGAGCTGCACAAATCCAATAAAAAATAGGTTTGAACCCCATTTACAAAAATGACTAGCATAACAGTGCAATAACCCAAACCCCCATCCCAAAAAATAGGGAAAATGCTCATACTCGACCAACTGGGTATGCTAGCACTCAAAAATGGAGGGGAACATTAGTTCTCAACCTACTAATAAATGCTACCAAAAATAGAAGAAAAAACAATGCTGAAATAGAAAAACACGAGAGCCCTACCTAACAGCTAAAAAGGCAAATATGGTAATCTGACTAGTAAAATAAAAATTCTATAGAAACTGTTGAAAATCCTGGCAATCCAAGGTCTTCCCGAGTTGGATCTAATGAGACCAATCTCATGATGAGCCCATGCCTGTAGCTCCTACAACAAACAAAAGCACAATCGTAGAGGATAAGATTTGGAAATTTTCTCTCCATTTTCTATTTCCAAATGTAAGAAGTGAGGAATAAAATTCTTTTTTGGATATATATTCATTTTTGAAGTGAATAAAGGATTAAGGTAATTAACCAAATCACCAAGTTAAACCCTTAGCTAACCCAAATGATTTTTTTTTTCTTCAAGTAATTGGAATTCAAATATGAAAAAGCTTAATAAAATAAAACCCAAAATTCCCTTAAACCAAAAAGCACATAATTCCTTAGTAAACTTTGTAACAACTTCGAACCTCTAAATGCACAGACACACTCATAGGTCTAATCACATTATACAAATGAGTTTGAATTTATTAAATCATCAGAGGGTTTAATTTAAACAATTAAATATGACACATTGACCATACAAGGACAACATTGGCTAAATATGAACAACTGAATCACTAATTTCATGTGCCACTACCAAGGACATAAATCTTGCACACTAAACAACACGATCAAGTGCAATTGCATATAATAATATAGCCAAAGTGATAAATGCATTAAATCACCTAATTTAACCATTTATTTAATTGCACCAAAATAATCCATTTACATCACTCACTTTTGCATAAAACATCACAAAGCAAGAATGAAGTAAATATCCAAAATGTCCAACATATAAACATAAATAGAGTATATCTCTGAATATAGAATAACTAGATATCATCATAACACATGCTGTCATATCAAAAAGATATCATCATGCAAATATGATAAACTCAACAACATAGTAATTTAACATCTATGATACTGGTAATCACAATATAACATCTGACCATTAGGTCATCTTAAATGTATAATAACATGAGTAATAAAGTATCTCTCAGATCAAAATATAACAAGGTATAGACTGCAAACACGAGAGGCACTACATTTTAATACATAATGCAACTCGAGATAACTCAAACTTGAAATTATAATTATAATTAAACTATTTATAATTTCTCTCATAACATTTAAATATTCACAACTAGATGATTATGAAGTTAACTTCACTATAACTTTTCTTAAAATATAACTAAATTACAATTATTGATTTATTAACTTCCTACTTGCATTAATAAAAATATAGAATCATTAATGATTGAACATTTGGTATCCAAGAAAGAATGGCAGCCTCTAAGATGGAAGCCAGGGTTTGGTGGAGATGCCCTAATGACACCCTAGTTATGAAGAGATGGCAGAGTAAAAGGGAATAGGTTGTTTCAGTCGAGGGCACAAAGGCAAACTGGGTTTGATGGTGGGGTGTATGGTAGCTCAAGGTAGTCTTTTAACATCCCCTGAGCTACACATGATAGTGTTAGGATGCATTCATGGTGGAGTGGTGAGTGATGAGGTTGGAGTTTTCATAGTGATCAGAGGCCTGGGAGGTAGTGGAATGGGGCTTCTCAGTGTTTTAACGAACATCTTTCAATACCTCATCACTTTGATTTTGAGTAGATTGAATGAAAGTTTTGGCTACCAAAACATGTTCAATAAGAGAACACAGCGACATCGGGTATGTTGTCTGATGCCCTAAACAAAAATATATGTAGGGTTTCCACTCTCCTGGTGCAAAATCCTTCCTAGAGTGAATCTGTTAAACGTCTTCAATGTAGGGCTCTATTTATGAAGTGGTTAGGATCTTGGCCTTCTATAGGGAAAATTCACAATTGGTTGAATGCTAACTAGGGTGAAAATATTGTGCTTAAGCCTTTAGCTAATGAATTTTTCCTAGTGATTTGTCCTACACCTGATGATAAGAGGGCCATCTTAAATGGAGGCCCATATATGTTGGATGGGAAAGGTTTCTATGTTTGTGACTGGTAGCCAAATTTTAACCCGAAGATTGAAAAGGTGAAGGAAGTTTTGACTTGGGTTAATCTAAAAAATTTACCATGGGAATTCAAGGATGAGGAAACCTTGCAAATGATTGGGAATAGTTTAGAGGTTTTCATTAAATCGAAAGAATCGTTGGAAAAGAATCATCTATATTAGTATTCTAGGATTATGATTAAGATGCAAGACTATTATTTTGTGCTTGATCAAATTTCTATTCAAACTTCGGAAGGGGAATTTGCAGTCATCATTGATGTCGATTACGCTAACCATGTTACTCTTTAGGAGAATATTGGTAAAGGGAAAGGACAAGTGGAGAATTTTTGTTTAGATTTGATGAAGTATATTGAGAGGCAGAAGGAAATTATTCCCCCATGGTCTATTTCTTTTGAGGAGGAAATGATCTATAGAGCTGAAACAAAAGTGGATTTTAATGATGGCTTGGAGAGTGGTTCTAGTGATGGAGGTCATGGCCTAGGTGCAGATTTGAATTGCGAGAATGCCGCCTAGTCTACACAGGTTGTGATAGAGACCCCTTACTCCCAGTTGTATAATCTCCAAGGGGCCCTGAAGATTGTTTCTACCCCTTAGGGTTAGAATTTGTATGTCCCAGATACCTTTGACAAGAATTTTGGTGAGGGTGGAGAATAAGTTTTGGCTGAGAGAGAGTTAGTGCCTCAGAGGGAGGAGTGTGTCAATGTGGTGGCGGGGGAGGTTTCATCACTTGTGGGTAAGGACTAGGCAGAAGATGAAATCTTCAAAGATATACAAATCTCCCTAATTAAAACTTTGGATTCTTTTTTGGATAGTGAGAAGGAACGAAGGAGGGATGCCCTGGCTTCTGAATTTGAGTTTTCTTGTGATGAGGATATTGGGGTGGATGAGTGTGGGGTTATGGATTCATTGGTGATTGAACAAGAGCATTCAATTCAAATGACATCATTAACAATTAGTAAACCTAAGGTCTCTAAGAAGAATAAAAGGGGCCCTAAATCGGTGAGTGTCAAACTTGCCATTGTTGGTAACGTAGCAGACCAGGCTAAATTGTTGAGATTGGGAAGAGGATACACCTCTTCCCAGAAGCCATGAAGCTGCTTTCATGGAATGTTAGGGGCTGCAATGCCCCTAAAAAATTGCACTTGATCAAACATGTGGTTGATCAAGCTAATTCAAATGTTGTCTTTTTATAAGAAACAAAGTTAAGTGGTGAAGGTAGTGTTTTTCTCTCTAAGAGACTTTCATCTTGGTGGTGTATGTTGGTGGACGCTGATGGTGTGTTTCGTGGTTTAGGTGTCTTCCAGAAAGAGGCTCCAGTTTGTGTTTCTTTGGTGGATTCTGGTTCTTTTTGGCAATTGGTGAATATTTCCTCTTTTCAGCTACAAATGAGTTTTTTGGCTTTTAACATATATGGGCCGTGTCAACAGACCCTTAAATCACAGTTGTGGTCACTCTTGATGGATAAATTGAGACAATGGGATGGAAGGCTGGTGGTTCTAAGAGGTGACTTTAATGCAATTTTGTCTCCCAATGAGAAACTAGGTGGGTTGGTTAAATTAAATAGAGGTAATCAAGAGTTTATCGATTTTGTTCTAATGAACAATTTACAAGATTTACCATTTTCTAATGGAGATTTTACATGGACTAATCGGAGGAAAGGATTCACCAATATTGCTGAGAAGATTGATCATTTTTTATTGGGTGGTGATTGGAGCAGCACGGAGTGGTTGTGCTAAGCTGACATCTTGCCCTTTATAGGTTCTGATCACTTTCCTATTTGTTTAAATATAAGGAATGATTCAACGTCAGAGAGTGCTCCTTTTAGGTTTGAAAAGATGTGGATGTGTGAAGATGGTTTCTTTGATATGATTAAAGGATGGTGGAGTATGGATCCTAAATATAAAGGCACCTTGGCTTTTAAGTTTTTTAAGAAACTGTAGTTTGTGAAGGAACAACTGAAAGTGTACAACAAGGTAGTGTTTAAGAATATCTTTGATGAAAAGTTTACGTTAGAGAAACAACCCACAGAAGTGAATGTGGTGGTGATGGATGGGGGTATGGACGATGCTTTATATCAAAAAGAGTTGAATTTTAAGAAAGAATATGATGTAGTTTTACAGAAGGAGGAAATTTTTTGGAGTTAGAAGTCTCAAGAATTGTGGCTTAAGGAGGGTGATCGAAATACTAAATACTTTCATAATTCAGTTAAGGAAAGGAGAACAGTCAATAAGATTTTCTCTATTAAGAACTTGGATGGGGTTACTCTTATAGATCAAGCATAGATTAATGGTGAGGTAGTAAGGTTCTTCAAGGATCTGCTAGGTGTTCCACATAATGAAGCTTTAGAGGAGGATTGTCAAGGTTTGTTGGATGGTATTCCTAAGTTGATTTCAGATGTCTAGAATAATATGCTGACTCAACCGAGGTCTTTGGAGGAAGTTAAAACTACCCTTTTTAGTATGGGAAGGGATAAAATACCTGGTCTGGATGGGTTTCTAGATCTTTTCTTTCAAGAAGCCTGAGATTTTGTTGGGCAGGAACTCTAGGAGGTTGTGGAGGAATCTAGGAGGAAGGAATTTGTGTTTAAAGATCTGAACAATACCTTTATCTCACTCATACCCGAAAAAGGGGATAGAGAAACTTTTAACAACTTTAGGCCTCTTTCCTTATGTAACACAGTTTATAAGGTAATTTCTAAGGTAATTGCAAATAGGCTTAAGTTATTTTTTCCCACAATCATTTCCTCAGAACATAGTGGTTTTGCTCTTGGAAAGTCTATCTTTGAAGGAATTATTATAGCCCATGAAACCATATGTTCATTGAGATTGAAAAAGGATGCTGGGATGATGATAAAATTGGATATTTGGAAGGCTTATGACAATGTGAACAGGCTATTTTTGTTGAAGGTTCTTGATAAGTTTGGTTTCAATAGTTGTTGGTGTAAATGGATCTTCTCTTATATTGATTCCCACTGCATCTCGATGTTTGTTAATGGCAACCCTCAAGGTTTCTTTGAAATGGAGAGAGGTATTTGTCAAGGAGATCCTTTATCTCCTTTTCTTTTTATTATTCTGGCAAAAGTGCTGGGGAGAGCAATTTCAAAAGAAAAAAAGGATAGAAGGTGGAAAGGCTTGCAGGTTGCTAGAGGTATTGATTCGGTTACACATTTACAGTTCGTGGATGAAATTTTTTTAATGGGTGAGGCTAGTGTTAGGGAGGCTTATTGTATTAAAAATGTTATTAAGGAGTATGGAAAAGTGTTAGGGCAGTTCATAAATTGGCAAAAATCTGAGATCTTCTTTTTCAATACTGCAAGAAAGATTTAGGCTAAGATATGTCAAAATTTGGGGGTGAGGCATGGAAAGCTACCTAATAAGTACTTAGGAATATCATTATTTTAGGGTAGAGACACCTCTTATTTATGGAAATAATTGATTGATAGTTGTATTGAGCGCTTGGATGGTTGGAAAGGGAGGTGGTTGTCCTTTGCAGGAAGAATTTTACTCGTACAAATGGTGATTTCAGCTATTCCCACTTTCTCTATGAGTTGTTTGAAAATCCTAGTGGAGATGTTAAGGTATATTGAATAGAGGATGAGGAAATTCCTATGGAACGAGACTCAAAATGAGGAGAAAATTCCTTTGGTTGCATGGGATTTTTTGTGCAAGTTAAAGAAATAGGGGGGAGTCAGTCTACGTAGATGGCAAGATGTCAATAAGGTGTTGGGAGCAAAATTGATTTGGGATATGTATGAGCATCCAAAACAATTATGGGTCAAAATACTACAGGCTAAATATTTAGACTCTAGGGACCCTTTGAGGATTCTTACTGTTAGGAACCCTTTGAAAGGATCAGCTATTTGGAATTTCATGTTGGATTGTAGGCATATCATCACTAAGCATATCTTATGGCACATTGGAAATGAGGAAAAAGCCTCCTTTTGGCACGACTCTTGGAATAGGTTGAGTAGGTTGGTTGATCTAGAAGGATTTGAAGATCTTATTCCAATAATGGAGGCTACATGGGGCAACATAGTGGATTGTTATGTGGAGGAGAGGCAATCAAAGGTGGGCTCTTGCTGGGTTTGGAAGGACTTCTCCAATTTGCAGTTGTCAGAGGAACATAAATTGAGATTAAAAGGTATTTTTTAGGAAAGGCAAATTAATTTGAGTAATAAGGAGGATAAGATTGTCTAGTGTGCTTCCAAGAGTGGATGTTATTCAACAAAGTTAGGCTATCGACTTAGTGGAAAGGTGACTATTTCTGATGGGTGGCCCCATAAGTTGTGTTGGAATAAATTATGTTTGCCCAAGGTTGGAGCATTTGCATGGTTAGCTTTGAAGAGCAAGATTCTTACGGATGATAGGAGGTATAAGTTCAAGTTTGTGGGCCCATCTTGTTGCACTCTCTGTTTGAATGTGATGGAAACTACAAATCATCTTTTGGTACAATGTGATTTTTCTCAACATTGTTGGATGCATTTGAAGATGCATCTATGCTGGTCTACTCCCCTACTAGATTCTTTTCAAGGCATTTTTTGAGGTTGGCCGGTAGATTTCAAAAAATCTATTTACTCAAATATTTGGGTTGTTAGTCCAGCTTTAGTCATTTGGGAAGTGTGGAAGGAGAGAAATAGGCATATCTTTCAAGACAAATTGGAAAGTGTGGATGAGGTCTGGGAAAGAATCCATTGAGCTATTGAAGAGTGCATGAATGCCAATGGAATGCTACAACACCTGAGGAGAATTTTTAATTAGTGGGACAATAGGGTGCAAATTTTTTGGCTCAGGATCAAAATAAAATGGGCCAATGATGGAGGATTGGAAGGCAAGTTGAAAGTGGATAGGAAGGAGGTTAGATGCCACTTGCCAAAAGGGGATTAGATTAAAATTAACTTTGATGGCACTTCAAAAGGGAATAAAGGCTTATCGGGTGCAGGGGTAGTGGCCAGAAATGGATAAGGGGATATTATTGGTTTTGTGGCTAATTGACTAGTGGATGGTACTAATAATGCTGCCGAGATAGAGGCTACACTTCTAGCAGTATTATTAGCCAAAAAATTAGGTGTAAATTATCTTCACCTTGAAGTGGATTCAAAAATTATGGTGGATGGTATTGTTAAAGGTTCTATGCAGGCATGGTTTTACTAGAATCTGATACAAGTGATTAGAGAGGGGCTTGAAACTTTTAATAATTTTAAGGTGAGTCACGTGTATAGGGAGGGTAATGTGGAGGTGAACAAGCTAGCAAATTGGGCAACAACATTCCTCCAAATTAATGCAATTGCATTTGACAACTTTCGAATGGTACGATTGGATGGTTGAATTGGTGGTGGCGATTGGCTATTATACTGTCGTCAGTTATTTATTGTTGGTTGGTGAAGTTATGATGGATTTGATGGGGCCACACATGAGAAGAATGGTAAGAATGAAGTTTTGTAATTGTCTTTTTGGTTTTTAGATTTGTGTTAGTAGCTAGTATCATTTCGACGGCGGTGACCTATGGGACTTAGTTTTGAACAGATGCTTTAGCATGTGAGGCAGGTGTTTTTATGTGAAATGAAGTTTGGCTATTTCATTTATGAAATACAATTTAGGTGGTTGTTTGTCTCTAGTTCTCTTATTAGTGCGTGGAGAAGACAACTATAATGGAGGCCTCTTTCACCATGGACTCGAACAAGCAACTAAAAGAATTTAAAGGGCCCATTAGTAAGGAGAGATTGAAGGGCTTACTTAAGATAAAAATTGAAGGGATGATTGAGGTAGTTCTGGGTGTAATTGGTGCCTTGTTTCAAGAATGAATAGTGAAACATCGCTCAAATCTAGATGTCATTGCAATGGTAGTGGCATGGGGGTTGGAGTTAAACAACACCATGGAGGAAGTTGGCTATGTTGCTAGGTCACTGTTTGAGAAGGACATGTTGGGAGGCCTAGATTCTATCCTTGAGTGGTCTATTCCAAGCATTGGGTTAGACTTTTATGAGTGTTTCGAAGACAAGGATGAAGAAAGGCGTTATTGTTACATCCCCTTTCTGTGATGGAAGGTGAAGGCAAATAAGCCTTCTCTGTATAAGGTAGCTAAGAATGCCTTGGAGAAGTTGTGGGAGGAGTTAAGTTGGGCAAAGGGTGGGGAGGATCAGCTGGAAAATGAATGGAAAATTTCCCACGTTGAAGGTGTAGTCCACAAGGTTGGAGAGCTATTTTTTAAGGTCAAGGTTAGGTGTTTAAGGATTGTTGGTATGCTACAGGTGTTTTTTTGCTGAGATAGTACACTATGGTTTAAAGTTTATTTTTTTTTATCAAGTGATAGTTATGTATGTAGTTCTTTGTTGCTATGAAATAGTGTAGAGAGTTAGGGCCAGGGGTGGGATGGTTAGGGGTTTTTTGGTTATGGCTGCTGTAATGTATCAAAATTCTGGTAGGTAGTTGTAGGTTGGTTTTTAAGGCTGGAGGGCTTTTTGTTAATGGTGTTTCGATGCTTTCTGAAGGACTTGTATGTTATTGCTTTGTTTATTTTTGTATTTAATATATATAAACCTTACCGATCAAAATAAATAAATATATAGAATCATTTATATGGAACTAATAGTTTAACTAAACTTAAAGCTTCTTTAATACCAATATCCACTTTATAATAAATGAGTATTATGAATTTATTTTTTGAAAATAATAAATAGTTTTCAATTTTTAATTTATAAAAAAAAAAAATTAATCAAAATGAATAAATATTTTGTTAATAAATAAATTTGAAAATCAATTTTTTAGAATTAATAAATAATCATTATTATTATATTTAAAATAATAAATAAATCAAAAAACAATATTAATCTTTTATAAAATAATAATAAATATATATTAATATTTTTGCGTGCATTTGATCTCTCAAATCATGCAACGATACTATAGCTAGTTTTCTATCTTTAGTATATTTGTTTTCACATGCATGCATAAGTTTAGTTGCAACATGGTTTTTCTCTCAATTAGTCTTTTGGTTTTCCAATAAATTTTGCAATTAAATTATTTTAGATATAAGAAAAATATTTATCTTTATTTAGAAAACTCATGATAATCACATGACAAATTTAAAGTTTAGATTCTAGCTGTTTAATTTGTTATTTTTTTCCAATTTTTTATAATCAAATTAGAAAGGGTTTTAAAAGAATACAGTCATAATAATTTTCTATATTTTTCTACAATTGTTCTTAGTCGCATTTTCTCGATTAATAAGTTTTCCTTTTCAAAATATACAACATAATTCTTTATCCAAAGATTAATACAATAAATTAATAAGCATTATGCAAACACATAGGAAGACATGAAGTAGACAAATCTTTCAATAAAATTTTGCAACGGGTTTTCAAACCCTACCTCAAAATAATAGCTAAAATCTAAGACAATCTTTGAAAGCATGCAAATCCAGACTCTCTATAATTTTCAACTATTCTTTAGCTCTAATTCCAAATTTTTCTCCCCAAAATCTATGTGTGGAGAAATGAGCTTTAATCTCCTAATAAATCATTTCTCAACCTAGGGTTTCAATTTTATGAACATGCAAAAGCCTTCTCTTTATTATTATTATTTTAGTTAATTTAATTCTTTGTGCATACTTTTTGAGTTTTAATTGTAATAAATTTTATTTAAATTATTCTCACTTACTTTTATTAAATAATAATGCGTAATTAGAAATTATATTATTAATTTAAGTAATAATAATATTTAGAGTTCATTTTAAAACATGAAACTTTTTAAAATTAATTATTATTAAATTAAATTAATATAATTATGTCAAATGTGGAATTTTAAATAAATAAAAATTGATTTTTCTTTATGAAATTTTTGTTAAATTAAATTATTTAATCATATTTTCATTTGATTTAATTATAATTGAAAATCACAATAGACCCACAAATGTAATAAGAAAACCCATCTAAAAGACAAAGTACGAATCAAACTCGAAGGTTAAAAATCTTGAGTTCATGTCACTTTGACGAATTTAGAAAGGTAAATAAATCTATACTTGTCCTATATTTTAGGACAATTGACTCAGGTTTAGAATTTGGACTTAAGAGCTATCTCCCCTCTTTTACCATTGAGATATTGCGATAGGGCATGCTCATCCAGGCAATTCAAGGAAGTTGATGCCTATTACCTACAATTAGTATAAAAACCAAACATGTACATATGCATATATATATCTAAAGTAAATATGCAATGACAAGGAGTGATGCATTGTGTAGGTCACGATTAGCAGTTGACTATGACTCCCTTCCTCAACCACATTAGAAATGTCAAACATAAAGCAAAACATACATGTACACCATACACATGGAAGTATGAGGTAAGTAACTATGAAAATCGTATATAAATCATCTATCTCACTATCATCATGAAACAACTGAAATCACTATGTGAAACATATAAAGCATCATTATTGAAATAATAAACATGTACACATGAAATAACTGAGTATCAAGTAGATCATCAAATATATAACTAAATATGAAATAACATCAATCAAATCAGGTAACCAAGTACAACTAAATCATAACACAATTGTAAAAGCTAGCCTAAAAGAATTCAACAATATAATATGAAAAGTGAACTAGGGGTAGGAACTACAGGAATACTATGTCTATATGAATTCTTGGTTATATCATTTATGCTCTATGTAGTCCCATCACCTTTCTCAATATGATTCCATCAATTTCTTTTTGTAGTTCTATGTTATGAAATACACTTGTTGCAAAATTATTGTGAAGAGTTTAGTGGTCTTTTATTAGGTTTTTCAAATTCAATAAGTTGATTTTTTGAGAAGCCTTATGTTAGCATTTAATTTATATTTATTCTATAGTAATCTCAGTTTGATGTCTTTTGATTTTACTTGGGACATGATATTTTCCTTGGGTGATATATGAATTTGGTATATTCTATAGGAATACTGACATAGGTTATATGAATCTAATTTTTGTATGTGTTTTCTTGGTTATTAGGACATCACATCTCCCTTGAACAATCTATCACATAATTGCACAACATAGTTTGGCTTACACACTTAATATAATTCTTAATTTTTATAGGATGGTGGTATACAGTGAATTTTTGCATTGAGAAATTATAATGTTTCTTTGGGTCTTAGAATATTTGTTGCATGACCTTTGACTCTTTTTTGTCTATGCGATAAGGAGTATTGAGTTTCTATTCCTTTATTACAATAAGAGAAAGTGCAATTTCTACCTTATGAAAATTAGAAGTTTGGTTTATTTTGTTCGATACATAGCTATGAGATCGTTCATCCATTTTTAGGATCATAGAGAAGAAATGACTTTAGTTGAATTCTTATTCTTATTTTTTTTAATATTCCTTTTGACAATATATATGGATGTTGTGTAGAATTCTGATTTGTTTAGTGTGTGGATAAGAGCTTATATCCATCAAATGTTTTCCTTCTATTTATATTGTAGTCTTCTTTGAAATTTTGTAAGATTGAATGGGCTAAATGTTTGTTTAGGGGATGATTTGTACTCTTTGACATTAGATATTCTCATTCTAATATGATATCTTCTCCTTCTTGTTTAAACTAATAGAAAATTTTCATCATCAATGTTTTCCACTATAGCACATATTCTATCACTAGAATAAAAGTTAAAAGTAGGAAAAAAAAGTATGATCATACTTATGCTCTCTCACTTTTCCTTTCATGTAGTTCATGGATCTTGTTGTATTATTGTAAACATAGGTGAAGGAAAATTTCACACAATTTAGTCTTGAAATGAGAAGATCTAATACTATGAATTGTTGAAACCATATGACTATAATCTTTTCCATTGTCGAATATGGTGTCCTTGCAAACAATTTATCATCCATTATCATGATTTGACTTATGATCACCAATAGGAGACTGGCAAGGAAATTGTTGAGATAACTGAAGATATGATGGTTCCTCTCATGATTGTTGCTTTAGATCATTATAAAGACTTTACAAGTTGTCATCCTTTCTCAAGATTGTAATTATTCCACTTCTATGTCTCCCCATTCAACCTATTGTTTGGCCACATCTAGAGGCCATTTCAAGTATGTGCTGCTTGGAAAATGATTTCCTTGTGCAGGACTTGGAGAATTATTTTGCAAATTTTCCCTCTTATTTTTTCAATTGTCCAGTTTCCATTTCTTTCTTTCTACTTGTCACCACTCTATATTTTTTTCTTGACATGCTCACTCTTGTTATATTTAGCACCAATAGTATATGTTATGATATCAGATTTCGAAATCTTATCTTTTGGATTCATTGATAGAAGGAAATCTTAAAGATTAGATTTTGATCTTAAATTGTTACTAATCTTAAACTATTGAGTGGTAGGCTGTCTCATTATGAAGTTGTCATCTAGATTTCTCAAACTTTTGAATATTTTTAAATAAAAATTCAACAGCATACAACGCTAAAGTAAAAAAAAAAACTTAAAAGAGCACAAGAAGAACAACAATGAACAACAAAAACAACCTTGAAAGACCTAAAAAAACAAATACTTTGAAAGTACCCTTCACCTCGTTCTTAATGAAATAAAGCTTGAAAACAACGAAGGACTAAGAAGAATCACAAAAGAAGTACAAAGGACAAACTCTTAAAAAACAAACACGATGGAACCTATATGAACAACGCTAATGAATAGACTCTGTCATTTTTACCGAGACATGTCTATTGTGTTCTTGAGCAAATCTCGATGCTACACAAAGTACATAATGGGCGAAGGAATTGTGACAAAATGTCATGATGGGCGGAGGAATTGTGATATAAAATGTCACGATTGGCTTTCTTAACGATGGAACTGAAACATCAAGTTTCCTGCTGCATTTATTTAAGCCGTTCTGTGCATGCAATTAGAAATAGGAAATTTATAATAATGTTTGTAGCTGTTGTGTTTCAGGTAGGGAGAACAATTGTGGAAGCAAAATTCTCATGCGAATGCATATTGTGCGGGAGCGTGCAATTTTGTTTTGGTATCAACAGAGATGGCCTCGAGGTGTCAATATCAATGGAAACATCCCTTCTGCTGCCTACACCTGCATGACCTTATGTTGCAGTGGTAATTTATATGCACCATGATATTTCCTGCTCTTGTTTAATTAGTCTCCTCTAATCAGACTATCTTGTGATGCGTCCATATATGAAGTAGAATAAGTCTGTTTATATCATGTACAACAAAGTTGTGTGGTACGATATAGAAGGTAATACATGGATTTTAGTCAATATTAGGCTATGCATATTCATAGTTTTTTTCAATACAGATGCTATTTTTGTTGGGCGTCAATGGATTAGCTTATGAATGCCTCTATTGAACGAATCGTGGTGAAACTGAATCCCCATTATCTTATATTTGTATGACAGGCAGATTCTTTCACA
Organism: Cupressus sempervirens; assembly: GCA_028749045.1. Classification (NCBI taxonomy): domain Eukaryota; kingdom Viridiplantae; phylum Streptophyta; class Pinopsida; order Cupressales; family Cupressaceae; genus Cupressus; species Cupressus sempervirens. The sequence goes on from CM053793.1 coordinate 269,762,685, forward strand.
CATCACAGTAATTGTGTGAGAAAGCATTAAAAAGAGTGAAGTATATTTTGTTGTGTTAAGATATTGGTCTTTTAATCAGGGATGTTTCTCTTGAATCCTAATCTTAATGCAGGTAAAAAGGTTTCCATTCTGGCAAAATGAAAACTGGTTATCTTTTTCATTATATTTCTTTCAACTCTTCACCTTGGGGCTTACTAGAGATGTTTCTATTGAAACTTAAAGCTTAATAAATATGGACTTGTCTTTTTCTTCTTCTTCTTTTTCTTTTCACCGATGTGATCACCTTGCTGCCAATTTAAGCCTACGCAACAAGAGATAGAAACCTAATGTTAATTCAAATAGAAAAATTCCTATCCCACCAAACTGAATTTGTTACTTTGTATCTTGTGTATTTTTAGATATCAGTTTAACAGATTTGATCACTCTCATACCATTATAAATCTATGTAATTTGAAATGGATAAGCAAGAGATATCTCTTACACCAAGTCAACTTGTGATATTGTCAATTGATAGGAATAAATTAATAGTTTTGAGATAAATTATTGATTCATGTTTCATATGTAATGATCCATGAGAACTTATTTGTCATGACAATGAACATAATGCTCAACACTCATTACATCTGAGTGAAGTCCACAAAGGACTTCCCGAGGTCCATTCAAGTATGACTATACTATAAGCACACTTTACCATGAAGTTTCCTCCAAGATTAGGTCCACTTAACTTCCAATCTCATTTATCAAATGATTATACTAAGTGTGTTTAAGTGTACATTTAAAGAAAGGTTGTGTCTATAATATCTTTTAATAGATGTGAGTCATTCTTTGAGTTCATTATGTTTTAAAGGGATGATAATAAACTAATATGATTTTGTCATTTACATTGTAGTTGGAAGAAAAATATTTTCCATTTTATGTAAAAATAGAGAGTAGTGTATATTACCTTATTTGTAGCTATAAGTATACACATAATGACCTAGTTGACTTACTAGGCCCCCCTAAGCCAAACATGTATCCTAATTACCTATAAGTGTACTAAAAGGGGAACCTATGTGGTGAAACCTAACCTAAGATGCATTATTACCTAATGAAACATATTATTCCCTATTAAGACCCATTAGGACCTATTGTGTAAGGTATAACACACATAATGACCTAGTTGATTCACTAGGTCCCCTTAATCCAAACATGTATCCTAATAACCTATAACTGTACCAAAAGGGGTCCCTATATGGAGAAACCTAATATAAGATGCATTATTATCTAATAAAACCTATTGCACCCTATTAAGACCCATTATGACCCATTATGTAAGCTATAACACACATAATGACCTAGCTGACTCACTAGGTCCCCTTAAGCCAAAGATGTATTCTAATTACCTATAAGTGTACCAAAAGGGGTCCTTATGTGGAAAAACTAATCTAAATGCATTATTACCTAATGAAAATGATCATGCCCTATTAACTAGTTGACTCACTAGGTCCCCTTAAGCCAAACATGTATCCTAATTACTTGTTAGTGAATAGATTATCCTCCAAAGGAATACATATAAATTAACTCTAAAATGCCTAAATAGGAAGACTAAATCAATACTAATAGTTGAGTCACTTCGCTATTTAAGAGCATAAGCAGCCTTTAAATTTATCTAGTTACAACTCCCCATATAAGATTTGCAGTGAATCAACTACACTATAATTGATAATACTTTTAACTTGAAATAAATAAAGGTTTACAAACATCTATCCATAAACATGACATAGATACAAAGGAACTGACTAACTGAAAGGAAAATGAAAATAAATGACACAAAGTCCATTTATCCAATGATTACATTACAAAAATAACACATAAAGAAAGACATATTGTTCTTTCCAAATACATAAAAAACTAGAGCGCCAAGTCAAAAAGATGATCGTGATGACAATTAGATGTAAAAGATATAGATTCAGAGAAAATCAATATCATTCAAAGATCAATGTTGATCAGAAAAAAAAAAACTTTTAAATTCAAAGTTTTAATACACTGAAATATACCCTCTCTAATAAGACGAAATACAAATATTCTATTGTTCCTGTACATTGAACACTATCTGAAAATAAAAATTCCCTTTCCCTGTATTACAATTAGAATAAAAATGTAGCAGAAAACTCCTCTTGAAGCACAAAGTTTGTAAAAAGGAAGCTTTCCCAAAAACTAGAACCCCTTTTCCATTTAATCCGCTCAATTAAATAGAGCTCTGGAAAAAAATCCCCTTTTGGTTTTTGTAACTGTTTCTCTAACTAAATCTTGAACAATTTTATCATTTCTCTTTCTCCCTTTAAACATCATAAGTATTTTCTCATAGTGTACGAACACAAGACTTATAAGACACGATGGCACGTAGCCTATGATGTGGCAAGTGAGAGCTTCATCTTTCATCTTATATAACAAACCACATAATGTTCTATTTTAGACTTAATTCCTTGAAGAACTGAGCATCTCCATGCTCACTCCTCATTATACTTGGTTGGCTTGGATATTCTATCAAACCATTGTCAAGCCATCACCACATACTTCACCATCAATTTTCTTCATTTGTAGCCACCTTGTTGTTCATGTGTATGCCATTCAGGCATCAAGAATTATGTCAAACAATTGGCACATATGTCATGAATGTCATCACTACATGGAGTCAAAATAGACACATGATATTTAACAATTTAATCAGGAATGATTCAGTGTGGCTTAGTGTGGTGCCATGTACTTGGGGTACATGCATTCATTTCTTAGCAAAACTTAAGGGTCATCTTTGTGATCTCTTTAGTTCCTTTCTAGAGTAACCTAGTTTCCAATATATAAATATGAATGTAGTTTTGGGCCAAAGAAAGGTGTGTTTGCGCGCGCACACACACACACATCTTGTTTTGAAAGATCCATGTAGCGCACCTATGAGCACCTTATGATAGAGGTCACGAGTGTTTCTCTTTGGGGTTTTCAAACACTAACATCTCATGGATATTTTTGTACACACACCTCTCACCTTTACATACTATTTCTTTGAAAATGGTAGGGGATTTGTCTCTTCTTCCTTCATTCCATATTGTGGATATTAAAACCTATGTATTGAAATGCCCTTAGACTATATACCATTTCATTCTACAGTGAATCTAGACATTTGGAGTTGGTAATGAGCACATGAGAATCCTTTATTCGTGAGAGATAACATGATACATACTCAGGGTTCCTGTTACAATGACATGCATATGCTATTAGCAAAATGACATTCCTAAACATATGGTGTATGTTCAAATTTATGTTTAGCACTTATATATAGTGTATGTTCATTTTATGTTTAGTATTTACATATGTATACTTGTTCATTTCATGTTTTCCACTTATATGTATAACTTTATTTAATCCTTAGGACTTATATATACATAAAACATGTTCATTCAATATTTCCTCTTATATTTGTAGGTTTATTTCATGTTTAGGACAAGTATATATGTATATATATTCATTTAATGTTTTCCTCTTATATGTGTATCGATGTTATCTCTAAAGTTTCAAATCAATCACATTTAATTATGTGAACCTATAAATGATCTATAATTGAAACAATTAAATGTCTAGAATATTTAATGTTTAAATAGCATGCAATTTGTCGGGACTCAAAATTGCAAACTAGTTTTGAATACTTATTTTTTAATTTCACTAAAAGTTTAAACCCTATAAACACTTTTCATGAATATGTGTACCTTACTGTCATCTTTAGGCCTATGATGTCATTCAAGTGTTCCTCACCTTTCATTTAGAGTACACATATTTTTCATGATGATAAGTTGCAATTACGAGTCATTTCATGAGTTGTCATTTTGAGCATTTGAGGAATCAACATTTTCCTTCTAAGTGTCAAACAAAGTTTAGAGGGCAAATTTTCATTTGAATATCTTGTACGTGGTTAAGTTTCATGACTCACCACTATGAGAATGCTTAGTATGCATATCAAAGAACCTATGTTCCATATTTCTAGTTGTCTTGACATGTTTTGATAGGGTTTTTCTTTCCTCAAAGTTGATTATTTATCTCTATCCTAATTTTGTACTTTGATCACAACTGTTGTGGTTTCACAATGCACACCCCATTTCTCCTAGAAATGGGGATGCCTTGGTAATTTTTTTTGTTTTCCCAAACCCCTAGTCTGGGGTTCGAGTCTTTTTTAGGGCTCTACCTAGAGTTTGGGTCCTACTTGGCCCTCTATCTAAAAAACCCATGTGTCAAAACTGAGGGATTTGAGGAAAAAGAGGAATTTTTACATTAAGGTGTGCACTAGTGCACTTAGCACACATGCACATGTATCATAGGTGCACAAGTGCGCTAGATGAACCTATGCACATGTGCACCCTTTTGAGGTTTGCACCTATGCACATGAGCATATCATAAAGGTGCACATGGTCTCGGGTCTATAAATACCCAAGACCACCTCCTCCCATTTTTGATTATTTTCTTTCAAAGCATTGTGAGCACATATTCATACCCATAGAGGTGCACTACACTCCTCTCCCACACACAAAGCACATAGTCAACAAAGTAAAGGTGTGCACATGTGCACCTATCCAAGGTGCACAGGTGCACACCTTTCATGGAAACCTAAACTAAAGAAACCTAGGTAATAGTGTAGATATGCACACCATTTAAGACCCTTAACCCTGCGAACCCTAAGCCTCCCTTAAAAGCACATGCAATGTGAGCAGTAGTGCACATGCGCATGTGCACACTTCACAAGGGTGTGCACCTGCACAAGTGCACTACTACACAATTAACAACCTTGTAAATATTATTTAGCACACCTAGAATACCTATAAAGGTGTGCAAGGTGTGCTAAAAGGGGGATTTGGCTGGTTTTGCGAGGGTTTTAGTGTTCTAGGTCTAGTTTTTTAGTATCTAGGGTTTATTTTTCACCCCTTTAGACTAATGTGTTTATGTTTTGTGTAGATAAAATGGCTTCATCATCATTCTCACTTATAGAGAAGATGGCTTCAAAAGTAGTTGTTTTCAAGTTTCAAGGGGAACCTAAGAAATCATGCTTTTAGGATGCACATTTAGAGATTAGAGATATCGAATTGGGACATATAGAATAGAACACATTCCTAGTACTTTGCAACAAGCCTAAGGAGAGGTCCTCGATGGTATCAAAACTTATCAGATTAGGCTTGGTTAATGCGGCTTCACATTCCACATCAGTGTAATCTTTAGAGCTTGTCATGGCCTTGAAAGAGAATTATGTGTCAGAAGAAATAGTTGTGAAAAGTATAACAGGGGAGATAGTCTAGGACTTAAGATCGAGAAACATTGAGAAAGTTTTACATCTCCCAAGAGCGGATCAATATATTAAAATCACCTATCATCAAGTAGAAAGATGGTATAGGAAAAATGAAAAGGAAGCTAAAGGGATCATAAAATTTTCATTCTTGATTGATAGAACACAAGTGGGACAAAGAGAAGAAAAGGTAGATATGACTAGAGGATACATTAAGAATGATATCAGATACTCCATTGTGCTTTTAAGTAGGATTATGGGTCTACAAGTAGCTAGGAACTTGAACATTTGGATGATACATTTCATCGAGACCATAAAAAATAAATGGAAATTCCAATTGATTGGGTCACAACACTAAGTGAAAACTTAGATGAGTAGTCGGTAGGAGTGAAATTTGACCCCAAGTTTTACATGACATCATACTTGGTGTATTTACTAGCAGAAAGGACAACTGATTATCTATGATTGTATAAGAAGGGAAGCATGCAAGATGCTAACGCTTGGCCTTATGTGGTATGTCCCCAAATAGTCAAGAATAAGTTCTCAAATTAGAGAAAAGAATACATAATAGTGAATGATGCTTTCATTTTTGTAATCATCAGGTTCATTGAGGGTGATTATTCCAAGAGCATGTCAATAGAGGTAGCAACAAGGATTGCATAGATGGGTACATATTACATCCAATTCAAGACATTCACCTAACTAAGGGTAGTAGGTACAATTATGAATCTGAAGAAACTCTCAAGATATCCACCCAATAGGCTCATTTAATCAGAGATTGAAAGACAACTCACATCTGAAAATGACAGAGTGAGGAAACAACACAAGAAGACTTGGGTATGGCCTATCATTATAGGTCCATATGAAGTTGAGTGAAAATAAGATATCATGACCTTTGATGTAGAATGAGATCAATATCCATTGGAAGATTACAACTTCCCTTGTTGGTTTTTTGACAATATTGGCAGAGTTCAACTTTTGGTAGGAAAACACTTTGTTCATGAAGATGCAGTAGAAGATCATTGGATGAATGCAATAGATGACTATTATATTTGAATTAGGGATTATTATATGACAATTCTATATCTAGTAGGAAGTGCCTTAAAGATAAAGATACCACTAAAGGCTGTCCAACAAGACACTCAAGAGGTCTTAGATCCCTTGTACAATCATGACAAGATATTTGATAAACCAATTATGAATGTAGAGGTTGACAAGGAAGAGAATATAGATATCAATAATAGGGCAAGACATGTAATTCAATTGACAAGAGGTTGGATGAAGAAGCCCTTTAAGATGGACCTAGTTTCTCAAACAATCACCCTCCAAGCCACAACACACCCAGTAAAGGGTAAAGGTGTAAAAGTTATAGTACCAACATTCCCTGTCCAATCTCCAATTAGGTTAGAAATGGTATATAAACATGATAGAGATGTTGGGTATTTTAGAGCTGATAAAGGAAAGAATTTAAGAGGAAAATAGCTTCTCCAAAGCAGGCTAAACTTGAAGCTAAATTACCTCAATAAGAAGAGGCGACTCAAGTCCAAGAGGCAGCTCAAGCACCTAAGAACCAAGAGTCTCAAAATGAAGAAGCAACTCAAGCTCAGGATATTCCACAAGTGCCTCCACTAGAACAAGAATAGAAACAAGTACCAAAATAGGAAGCATAGAAGGTGTTACCACCTTTACAAGAGGAAGAAGTCTCTCCCTCGTATGCTAAGAAAGCTAAAGTTTGACCTATGGTTAGAAGGACTAGAAGGAAAAAGATAAAAAGAAAGGTTATACCTATACCTTTGATCCTAGAAACCATCCCTGAGGTGGATGAAGAAGAAGAAGATGAAGAAGATGAAGAAGAAAATCTCCCATTGAATCAGAGGAAACACTTGGTAAGGGTTGCCTAGGATGAGAGAAGGATGAGAAATAATAGTAGATGGATGAGAAAGAGGGGCAGGGAATAGATATTTTCAAGATGTATAATTTTGACTTTATGCCAATACAAACTCAAATGGTGGGTGATAAAATACAAGATACACCAACAAACCAAGCTTTGGAAGAGAATTGGAATTAAATGCCACCTCTATGACAAGGATCTCTAGGTGCCTCACTACCATCATTTTAGGATTTTCCATTTTTGGACAAAGGATTAGGCACTTCCCTCCCTCCTATCACTAAAGAAGAGAGAGAGAGAGGTGGATCAAGAGGAGCCAGGACATAGACCAATCGATGAAGTATCAGAGGAAGAAAAAATACTTGAAGAACCTCATCAAAATTCTCAAGATATAGAGGAGAGGACTTTTCATACTATAGATGTAGGGACACCAAATTTAGTTATCTCTCTAAAGGAGAAGAATCCAAAAAGGAGGGATAAGGGAAAAGGGCCTACAGGGTAGTCCTCCTCTTCAACCAAATATATGTCTCCTATGTGCACTATACCAGTCTAGTTGAAAAGGGAAGTTATGATTCAACAAAAGTGATAGCTGAACCTAAATAAAAAGGAGAGTATGGATGCACTAGTAGAAGCCATCAAAAGGCCTGATCTACCTATGGGTGATGCACCATAATTTACCTTTATAATGAAGAATAGAGATCAGGACCTACTTGCTCACATAACCATTCCTCCTCCACATGTTGAGACTGATGATTTGACTCCTAAGGACTATCAAATTATAAAAGTCTTATTAGGAAAACCCATAGTAGAAGCATCTAAAGTAATGATCACTATGGGCATCATGGAGATGTTCAAGAATTTTGATGATAATGAGAATGAATTGATAAAGTTGCATAAAGAAAATGAGCTATTAAGAAGATATCTGCATAAAATTGTAGGTCTAGTAGATCAAAACCACCTAAAGTTTACTCTCACTACAACACTAGAAAGGAGAGATAAGGGGAGTGTCCAAGTTGATAAATTTTTGGAAGCATGTTAGTAATGACATGAAAATATTGAGTAGAAAGATGTAGAGATAATATAGGCTAATTTGAACCTATTGCATAATATTCATTCTAATGCAGGGAAATTGGTATCTATAACAGACCATGATTTTGGGCTTATGGATGAGGTACATACCCGGGGTAAAGATCTCAAGCACTCCAAACAATAAAAGATCAAAGGTATCATACACTCATGTAAGTGTATACAATAGATGAGATTGATAAATTTGAGGACATGATTCAAAAGATAGCTACCGGAAATAAGGTCATGGAAGAACTTCATGAAGATATACAGAAGTTAAAAGGCCAATCTGAAGAATAATTTTTAGATGCAGATAGGTATTATGATGCTATTTCCCTCAAGAATTTTGAAGATGAGACAAAGACAAATCAAAAGTTAGCACAAGAAGTGGTTGAACAATTCTAAAGAAATTTTGAGGATGTCTTTTCTAATGAAGATTAGAAAAGCATTCAAGATTGAAGAGGTTTTTTTGAAACTTGATAACAGACTTGATAATTTTGAAGACACTCAAATGGATATTAGTAATTATCAACAAATAATTAGGCATAAATACGAGGCTTTTGATTTTCTAGAATCTTCCCAAGTGATGGATATTATCAATAAATTCAAGAGAAAACATCTAGACATCGCTATGGTATACAGGGAAAGAAAACCCAAAAGCTAGAAATTTAGTTTTGACACTTGGGAAAATTTTGGATTTTTTGAACCTACTTCAAAGGTGTGCTATTCCAAAGGTGCACCAAATTTTTTGAAGAAGTCAGAGATGCACCGAAAGTTAACTAAAAATTCCATTTTTAGAGCTTTTCATGCACCGAGAATGCATTGTGAATATAATTTAACTCCTACACATAATCAGATAAGGCCAAGCTTCCATTTTTAGAGCTTCTAGTGACTCCAAGATCCTCTTACAACTTCCTTCTTCTTATCTACTACTTTTTTTTAAAGACATGTAAAGGCTCACACACCCATTCATTGATATAAAAAAGGGTGGACTCCTACTTAGGTCCATTTAGAGAATCAACTTGTACATAAATAGATTTATTTTATTAGTTTAGAAGCATAGGTTTGCATAAAGAGATCTCTCACTCTCAACACAAATTGAAGAGATGATTTCTTAGAAATTTAAGAACGTAATATGTATTAAACCATTATTTTGATGCAATAATATATGGTATTGGTGCTCTTATTCTAAGTGTAGTTATTCTTGTTGGAGTGTGTTATTTTTGTGGATTCTTGTTCATGATAATAATGGAGCCAATAGTTTTGTTGTGTTGATTTGATTATGTGATATTTTAGTTTTGGTGTTTTCTGTGTGTGGAAAATTTTTGCTAATGTATAGAGGTTGAGAATAGATCATCTTTTTTGTTCCTATATAGCTTTTTGTCTCACATGAGTGCACTTTTCGTGGACTTGAAATTTGATAAGAAGTGAAAAATCTTTTAGTTTAACTAAATTCCCATCAACAATTGCATCAATGGATTTGAGGAAGTGCTGCTCCTACTTTCATTAGTTTCCCACTTGATCTTTTTAATGATTTAATTTGTAGACGTGTTGTTACCATGGTTTATCTCTGGTAGGAATTACCCTTTCATGCTTTTTACTTTCATCTCTCATTACCTGATCTTTTTTATTTGCTTTGCTAACCCTTGGTTAAATTATGAATTCATATAGTTGCATTATTGGATTGCATTCATTTAATAACAGAAAATGCCAAAAACATATCTCTTTTTGTAGTTAATTTTGAAACAAGCAGTTTGATCATCTTATATAAATTGGTTTGAACAAGAAAATGCCTCTTTGTGAACAAATACATTTATCTTCAATTGAGAAGATTTTAGTAGGTAGCAGGATCACCCAGAACCTTGGGGTTGATCCCAAATAAACTTTTCAAGAGAGGAGTCTAAAAGGATTCCTATTGTTAAACATTATGCAAAATGACAACTCAACAAAAATTGCACTAGAAGGAGGACCTCTTATCATTTTAAATAGAAAAAACAACTTGAAAATTCAAAATTCTACATTTTTTTACAAGTTCAAAATTTTGTTTTTTCGTCATTGTCCACATGTGTGCCATATTTTTGAGAAATGTGCTTTTGTAGAGGTGCAGTTTTTCTAGAATTGATGCAAACTAAAGGGTCTCGATCCAATGTCCTTGTTTCAATGAGCTTTAAGATCTTTAGATAGTGAACTAGAGTTCTTAGAACTCACTCCTTTTTGTAAGCCTCATAATGACAAAGGATTTCCTAGAATTCTCCACTTCCATTCAACATTTTGTCATCTTACTCACTTCTACCTCTAAACCTACCATGCATTGTTCCACAAAATTCTCCACCAATGGATTTTTTGCAAATATTGTAGACTCACCAATCAAATTGATAGAAGTACTCAACAACCTTCTTATGAATCCTAAAATTTTTTGCCCAAAGTTCATCTATGGAGAGGCATGAATAACTAAAGATCACATAAAGGTATTCAAAGAAATTTGCAACCGAAAGCAGATTGCTAATTAGAATGTGGTTCTTTGCTTATTTTCATACTCATTGGGAGAAGTTTCCTTTAACTGGTACATTAATTTACCACCAGGATATGTCAGAGATTGGGACACTTTCAAAAAATTATTCTTGGAACAATTCAAAACTTTCGTCAACCTAGCTGTGATACATCATCAATTCATATCAATCAAAAGGGACCCAGTTGAAATAGTTTCATTCTTTAACCATCACTTTCATATGGCATACCACAAGCTAGAAACACCATACACCATACCAATGGAAGCCATGATTCAGATTTATCTAAATTCTGTGGACCATCTCACATCTATTTTTCTAAGAAGACTTCCTACTACAAATATTGACACATTGGACAAAGTCTTCTCGTAAGCGATTACTTTCACAAAACAAGCCAATCCTAATGGAGGAGGATTGAGGCCCCCAACTCAAGCTATTACTAAAATACCAATGTATCCTATTAGGGCACCACTAATGCCTAGCCAATTCATACCAATGAATCCAACTCCATTATAGCAAGCACTCTCTCCACAAGTTTCGACTTTAACATACCCAAGATATGAATCTCCAAAAGCTTCTTTCTTTGAGTAAAAGGTAACAACATCCATTAAAATAGAGAGAAACATTGGATCTGAGCTTGGAAAAATGAAGAAAATCATGTTTCAAATTACTAATAAGTTGACCCATTTGAGGTTGTCATGTAGTGCCTGCCCCTAGGTCACATTTTTGTTATCATTGTCGAACTCTTTTTGGGCTAGTTTTATGTTGATAGTTAGCAACATTGTTTTGAGACTATCATATATTGTTTCAAATTCAGTTTATTATATGATGAGATTACTTGGTACTTTACATTTCATGTATGCATGATGATTATTACATTATTTTCAATTATTGATTAGTTAGATGATTTATTATCATATGTGTTTTCTTATGGATACTTACCCCATACTTGCATGTGTATGGTGTGCGTGTTTGTTTTCTTTATGTATGGCGTGTCTGATGTGGTTAAGGAAGTGAGTCGTAGTCACCTGCTAGTTGAGATCTACACGATGCACCACTTCTTGCCATTGATTGTTTAGTTTAGTAAATATATTGTGCTTGTACATGTGTGATTTTTATGCAGGTTGCAGGTACAGGGTATTGACTTCCCTGAATTGCCAGGATGAGTGTACCCTATCACATTATCTCAATGATAAGAGAGGGGAGATAAATTCTCAATTCCAAATCCCAACCCTTTAAGCCATTTGTCCTAATTGAAAAATTAGGACAAGTATCTTGGTTGAGTACCCTCCAAATGCGTTAGATGATGTAATTCGTGATATTAACCCTTGGTTTGATTTTGTATGTGTTTTGCTATGATGAGTTTTCACATTTTACCTTGTGAGTCTTTGGTGTATTTTCTATTAATTAAGCTTAATTAAAATATTTAATTAATGGTTTAATTTAATGGAAAATTAATATGGTATTTTAATATTTATTTTATTTAATTATTTAGGAAATTAATTAAATAAAATAATTAAATTTGAAGATAAAAGTTATAATTTTAAAGTTGGAATGTGATAATATTTATTTAATTTAATAATAATATATTTAGAGTTCATTTTTAAATAAATTCTAAATAATATTTATTTAAGTTAATAAATATTTTATCAGTTAAAGTTTTGAAAATAAATGTAAAAGTGAAAAATATATTTAAAATTATTAAAAGATTCTAGATTTCATGTGAATAAAATATAAATATATTAAGATAAACAAGTGGAATTATTAAAGTTAGTGCATGAGATTTAAAAATAATAAATAAATTAAATTGAAAAGAGTAAAATAAATATTATATTAATTAATGTGCATTATTTTAATGTTTGCTCACATAGGAGTTTGCAAATTCTTGAGAGTTGTCATATAGACAACACAGGAGTTTGCACTCTAAGTATGCACAAGTTGTCTACACTTAGGAGTTAGCATATTATTTGAGCACATGGTATCTACAACCTTATGACTTATCTAGAAGGTTGGAGAAGACTCATGCTTAGTTGTCATGCTTATCTTCTAGTTCTTTCTAGACACATTCTAGATGCATCTTAGAGGCCTTTAAATAGAGGCTCTCCTAGTGTGTTTGGACAAGCTTCAAAGCTTACATGTATTTGTGAAGCTCATATGCTTCTACATACTCATATGTTTCTACATGCTCCTATGCTTCTTCAAGCACTTCTAGTCATGTGGGAATTTTGGTTGGCTTGGATCTTGGAGGAATTGCAAATGTTGGAGAAGGAAGGGATTTTCTATGAACTTCTGAGGCATGGCAAATTAGCATCACTGTCCAGGTGCACTCGTGATTTTCACATATTCTATTTGCACTCTTTCTCTTCCTGTCTTCATCGTGTCTGTTATATGTGTCTGAATATACTCCATGAATGAATCTTCAATTTTGAAATTGGAATCTAGATATGTATGTTAATTTTTATTTGGTTACAAAGAAACATTAGGAAACCCTAGTTTTATTTATGAGAGAAATTCATCAAAAACTGCCCTGTTGCTGCCCCTTACATAGACCTGAACTCAGACATTCATAACTTTTTATCTAGAGAAATTGTATTCAATTGCTTCAGTTAGATTTGGCATAACTTGGCCCTCTACAACATATTTCAAATTCGGCTTGATCCAACAGTTCATTGGGGAGATATGGCCTCTGTACTGGGACTGTTTTATTCAACGACAGTCATTTTCCATTTCCATAACCAAGAGTTCTTTGTGCTTAAACTTCACAAAAAAATAATCTATCAAAGCATGGAATGAATTAAAAACATTATTTCAATCTTCTCTTAGTAAAATCAAGATTTGGAAATTGTTTCAGGTTTGGGTTCAAATTAAAATATAATCTTATTTTTATGCATTAGTTTTATATGGTTTATTAACTAATCTAATTAAATTTAATTAAGATTAGTTAATAGTAGAAGAAGTGTAATTAATTATTAGTCAATTTAAGTAAATGGATTATTTTTAATGAGGGCAAATTAAAAGAATAATTAATAAGTGTTTAGTAGAATTAAATAATTGAATTATTAATGAGATTGATTTTACATAAAATCAATGAAGATTATTTTAAATAAATGATTGTCCTTGAAGTGTTTTAAAGAAATTGTAAACTAATTATTTGAAAGTTGATAAGTATTATTTTTATTATTCGAATAATGGGAGACGCTTCTTGGAATTATTAGTAACATTGATTTTTAGTGAAATAATGCAAATGATTTTATCTAAAAGTCAACGGAACTAGTTCAATAATTTAAATAAATAAATAATTATCTTATGATTATTTTAGAGAATTGTTTTAAAATAATGGAGGGATAATTCTATGCTTTATTCAAAGAAATAAATGGGTTGACTTGTAGAAGAATCTTATACTTTTGAAGTATACTTGCAACAGAAACTGAAACCTCTACACTTGATTCAACTACGTAATTTTAGTAAATCAAAACATGTGCTTGCATTGTGTTTTCTCTATGCTTCTTGTTTTGGGTTTATGGGTTGACTAGTGTTGACCAGTCTTAGGTTGGTACTAGAGGCTCGGGGGATTATGAGATGTGATGGCATGTTGATCTTATTTGGTCTTGATCTTTCTAAACCCAACCATGGTTATGTGATGGAATGCTCTATGAGATGTTTGTATTACTGATTGTTATTGCTTATCAGTCTTCTTGAGTGAATGTGAGTTATATGTATATGAGACACTTGACTTAACCATTTTTGAGTCATCGATCAGTTATCCTTGGATTACTTTTCAGTCGCCATGAAGGGACTGAAATGTTGATTTATTTCTTGATGATGTCATGTTGTGACATGTTTTGACTCAACCATTTTGGAGTCTTCGATCAGTACGATTTTGAGATACATTTTGGTTATTGATAACCAATGGATACTTTTGATTATCAGTGATACCTTCAGTTGCCAATAGAGAACTATTGTGGTCATGATTATCTATGGATGCTTTTCAGTTGCTCATGGAGATTTGATGCTTTTATTGTGGATATTTGATGATTCTTAATGTGGATTATCTTTTGGTATTTCTTTCCAGTCACTTGTATAGGACTGGGGTGATTTTATGATTCTATGAGCTTAGGGTAGGTTATCTACTTGTAGTGTCAAGAAGAAGCTTGCAATGGGGGCCGGGGCCCTAAGTGGCTGCCAGGGTAACTCATTGTAAGTTTTGTTAATAAGTGATAACATTTACACACTAAAATGGGGATTAAATGAACCTAAAAAGATAATTGTTTTGGTTCTTGCCCATGCCTCAAGTGCTTGTACAGACTAGGATGGGAGTAGAGAGAATGCTTGGTTGCGACCTTGCATTCCATAGTATGCCTTGTTAGTATGAGAGGATACTAGTGGCCGCATGAGGATCAGTAGGGACCCGTGGAGTTTAGCTAATTGCCAGGGTAACTTCTACATGATATATGCAATGACACTTTCCCGCTTGCATAGTAGGTTCCTACATGTCATTGTGTGCCTCTGGGATTAGATGTTGGTTTTGTGTTTGGAACCTTTGAGTTATTATACTTTTAGGATTCCTAGACTTAGAGAGTATCTTTGCTTTGTGATTTGATAACCTGTATGGGACTTGAGGTTATCTCCTCAGCATGGTGGGAGTGGACCACTTAGGTACCACACGATCAGGTGGTAGTGTTTATCCACTCTTATCATTTGAGATCCGTCCGAGACACTGTGGCTAGAGCATTCTTGATTGATATTTATCTTCATTCTGTTCTTGGATCATTATGATAGATGATATACCCTATGATGGATGTATTTACTGGTATGTTTCTTATATGTACATGTTGTAGCATGTTAGATTACTTTCTGCATATGATGTAGTATGATTTAGGAGTGACATTCCTACTATGTTAATATCGATGATCTCTTCGGTGATTTGGAATGTTACGCACAGAGGGATGGCTAGGGCCCACAATGGTCTAATGATGCTATTTATGGTTGGGAGGAACCGTACATTTAGATTAGATGTTTTTTATGATCATGGCTATCTTTTATGATAGATGTTTATATCTTTTGTGATGATGTATCATGTATGATATGTGGTTTCATTTATGCTATTGCATCATGGATTAGAGTTAGTATGATGATGTACTTTATTTACACGGATGTTTACTCTTTCAAGCCTTTCATAGCTTGTAACATGTACAGTGGATGATTGAGCTAAACTAAAATTTAATTACAAAAAGGACACTTGTATATTGTTTAGGAACATTGGATGTATCCTTGTTATTTCATAAGGATGTGATGTTAGATGAATAGTTATGATTAGATGTGATTCAACGTTAAGGGATCTTTAAAGAAAGTAACTTGCTATGTATGTTATGTTTATTTGAATTGTTGTGATTGCTTCGATTATTAAGTATAAGTTGCGAATGGTTTATCTTTCATGTTTAAAAAAAAAAATTGTTTGGCAAACTTAGTGAAATTATAGATTAATTCTTGGGATCCCTTGGCAGGGCATTACATGTCATAAGGAAAAAATAACAACTTTCAAAGAAAAAATATTGGTCCCTACAAGAACAACAATAATTATAGTTGGGACTACAATAAGAATTTTAGTGGAAACAACAATGTAGGAAACAAAAATGCAAGAAAAAATAATGAAGGAAACAACCCCAATCCTCTTGATACAACAATAGTTTCCAAAGACATAATCGGCAATGGAACACCCATCTGAATAGTGGAAGTATTCATGTCGATAATAACAATAACAATACCTAGTATGTCGACATCAATCAGTATGACAATAATCAAAATGTACCAAATGATGATGACTCATATTACAATGGAAATAATCAAGTAAATCAAAATCCAATGGGCAATAGTAATGAGTCCCCTATGAAACTTAATGCCATGATGCTAGAATCCTATGATTTTTTGCAGAACATGGGAATGGAACAACTAGACAACAAAGAATTTTCTTTTCCATTCAATCGGGAACCATAAACTCTCTTGAAGAAATGTTTGCCTTCTAGAATGATAGTCAAAATACCTATAATTTTTGAAGTTAGAAGCAACCCATGACTAATGGTATTCCTCCTACATTACAACCAACTCCTCTAGATTTGAGAGAAAATAAAAATATAGTACCTATCAAACCCCTATATGGAAGACAACAAAATCAAAATCAAGGAAATGTGCCTACAATCTTGTAAAATCCAACATGATCTACTGAAAAGTATAGTGCAATGGAAGATTTGAAACAAACAAAGGCTAACATGTCCATGTTTGACATGCTCCAAAACTATCCTCATTAGAGAGAAGCACTAATGAAAACTCTTGATCACACAAAGGCACCCCATAATATGAATATTGTTCCTCAAAAGACAATATCTCAATAGGTCAATGCTTTGGAGGCCATGCCAACTACATTTAAAGACAAGGTTGAGGTGCCTCCCTTTTTTCTTAGCATTAGAATATATGGGAATAATCTTCACAATTGCCTAATTGAATCAGGAGCTTCTTGTGATGTTATGCTACTTTGATAGCACAAAGGTTGGGAGTCACTACTTAGCCATCTAAATCCAACTCAACAAAATGGAAGTAAAGGTTATCAATTTGTTGAAAGATGTTCAAATACAATTGATAGTTGACCCCTAAATTTAAGACATCATAGATATACATGTGGTTGAATTTCCTAAAATATATGGATTGCTACTAACTAGAGAGTGGAAAAAATGCTTAAGAGGATGGTTACCTTGGAAAGGGTTGAATAATCAGATCAAGATTGATGCAGAGCCAAAATTGAAAATGATGATTACATAATACAATGCACCAAATGAGGTGGCATTCCTACTATCTGATTTAGGCTCTTACAAGGTGATGGCTTAAGTGATACAACTTCACTTAAAACATTAGATGATCAAAATGGAAGATCCATGATTCCAATCCCAAAAGAAGAGATTGTAATGCAAATCATAAATAGCATGGCGGCCAATTTACAATATTTAGGTGAAGAAGAAAATCCAAATGTGTTGCTACTTCTTAGATTTTGTAGATTGCATAAAGTTAGTCATTTAGATTTTGAATGTTCACATTTCCAAGAAGTGGTTGCTAGGGTATTGACTCAAATAATGGAAATAAAGAATGACAATGTTCCAAAAGAAGTACCTATGGAAAGTACAAATTCCACATACATATCTAAAGCCATGGGGAAGGATGGAGAAGAGGTAGAAGATCTTAATGCATCATATAGTGATACCTCTTCAGATGGTGGAGGTTTTTCTCCTCCTCCTTTGGGAATGATTAAGGTCCAAAGAAGAAGATGTTTCTTAAAAGGCCAAGGTTGGACTTTAGTAGTCGCTCATCCTAAGCCTAAGGTTGATAAAATTACAGAATTGATTGGGGAAGTTCAAGACTAGCAAGAGAAACATAAATTCCCCATATCAAAGATTAAAAATGAAAAATCATCAAGTCCACTATGGGAGAGATTACAAGGGTTCCCTAAGAAACAATCCTTTAAGGTTCAAGTAAAATAAAAGCTATGGATGAACAAGAATTAGTCTACGAAACCCAAAGAAGATTTGATTTGGACACTCTGGTTTGACAGCTCTAATTAAAAATTGGAGCTAGTGTAGATATTGAATTAATCAACCCAAAAGGTAGGTATTTCTATGCAGCATATCAATTACAGTATATATGTACTAATAATGTTGCAGAGTATGAAGCCTTGATTCGTGGACTTCTCTTCGCATTAGAGAAGGGAGTCAAAGATCTCATGATCGAAGGAGACTCCCAGTTGGTGACTAGACAAGTGAAATTGATTTATTCCTTCAATGATAGGAGATTACTCAATTATCAAAGGAGAGTATGGGATCTAATGGACGACTTTGAAGCTTTGAACATAAGATCCATCCCTAGAAGGAGAAACATGGTAGCAGATGCCTTGATCATTTCAGCTAGTGCATTACAACTCAGTGAGATAACAAAATTGAAAATATTTTTAGTAGAATTGGTTGCTGCCCCATCCATCCTAGACAATATTATAAACTTCCAAGTATTCCAAGATGACCAACACATACTAGAGTTTATCATGTGCAATGGCCATTTTAGGGGACAGTAGATTGATGAAATTCTAGATGACAAACCTAAGGAGGAAGAACTTGAAGATGAGGATGGGATTATCAATTTGAAAACCAACACTATTCCTAAGGGAATGGTTGAGTCAGAGTGCACTTTCGATCATGATGAATCAACACTTAACAAGAGGATGTTTAAAGAAAAGGACATCAAAGAATGCAACTCATATAATTTGGGTACTAATGAAGATCCTAGAATTGTAAGGGTTGGAAATATGTGTAGCACTTAGGAAAGGGAAGATATTCTTCAATTTCTTAGGGAGTACAAATATGCTATTCCTTGGAGTTATGAAGAGCTCAAAATGTATGATCTTGATATCATCACACATGACATTCTATTCAAACTAGATGCCAAACCTTTCTGACAAAGGTAAAGACCTGTTAATCCTATTATTGAACCATTGATGATGAAGGAAGTTAAGAAGTTTCCTGATGCCAAGATCATCTTCCCCATTTTCCATTCTACATGGGTGGCTAACTTGAT
Organism: Cupressus sempervirens; assembly: GCA_028749045.1. Classification (NCBI taxonomy): domain Eukaryota; kingdom Viridiplantae; phylum Streptophyta; class Pinopsida; order Cupressales; family Cupressaceae; genus Cupressus; species Cupressus sempervirens. The sequence goes on from CM053793.1 coordinate 269,782,057, forward strand.
TAAGTGAGGAAAAAGACTAGAGAAATCCATCTTTGCATGGATTTTCACAATTTGAATCTAGCATCTCAAAAGAATAACTACTCTTTTCCTTCACTTGGTGAAGCATTAAAAATTGTCAATGGATCCAAAATGATGTCTTTCTTAGATGGATATTTTGGATATGATTAGATTATGGTTGATGAAGAAGATAGGCTGAAGACCACTTTCATGACAAAATGGGGGACTTTTGTGTACAGAAGAATGCCCTTTGGGTTAATCAACCTAGGGGCTACATTCCAATAAGCCATGCACAAGGCTTTCAAGGGACTGATAAAAAAATGTAATGTTATCTACATGGATGACTTAACTATCTTTTCAAAGGATCGAAGAACTCGCATTGTTGATTTAAGACAAGTGTTCAATAGATGTCAGAAATATGACATATCATTTAATCCCAAGAAGTGTTCATTTGGGGTCACTAAAGGAAAGATCCTAGGTCATAATATCTCCAAATCTAGAATCTCCATTGATCCCAAGAAAATTGATTCAATTCTAAAGGTTTCACCTCCACATAGTCATAAAGAACTCAAATCTTTGTTTGGGAAGATAAATTTTGTTTGAAAGTTTATAAGAAGATTTGTTGAGATAGTGCACCCTCTTAATGACCTACTCAAGAAAGGAGGGAAAATAGAATGGGTTCCAAAAATCAAGAAATAATTTGAGGACATCAAAGTGGCTATTTCCATAGCTTCAGTACTTGTTAGTCTAGATTATGAGCTGCCACTTCAAATATACTCTTTTTCTTTAGAACACTCATGTGCTGGAATTCTTATGCAAAAGAAATATAAAGAGGATGAAAGACCCATTCCTTTCATGGGTTGTCCTTTAAAGAATGTTCAGTTGAACTATTCTAATCTCGATAAATAGTCTTTTTCTCTGACAAAGGTAGTCAAGAAATTTTTCCATTATATACTAAGTAAGGTGTATGCTATTGTGCATAATCATGCAATTAAGACATTACTAATGCAAAATCAATTGGTTGAAAGATGAGGAAAATAGATGGGGATACTACAAAATTTTGATCTACAGATTCAACCAATGAAGTTAATGAGTGGACAGGGATTGACAAAGATGATAGCTAATAATGAGATAAAAAATGAGAATCAATTTAGTTTTGATGATGAAATCAACACAAAAGATCAACAAAATAAGATTATAATATCTCAAGTTGATATTGATCAAGGTATAATAACATATGTTTGGTATTAGGATATTGTTTACTATCTATTACAAAATCAATACCCCAATTAGATGAATAGTTCCCAGCGTAGAGGTCTCAAGATGAAGTGTGAATCTTGCATGCTGCAAAATATGAAACTATACAAAAGGAAATACGAAGGAATCTATCTAAAGTGTTTGGGATGAGAAGAAGTAAAAGAGGTTTTGGAGTCATTTCATGATAAGTATGGTATAGGACATGAATCAACAGAAGCTATGACCCATATTATTTTAAGATTCGGCTATTTCTGGTCTACAATCTTCAAGGATACTTTTGAACATGTGCGTACTTGCCACATTTGTCAAATTAGTGCTAACAAAGAGAGACATCTAACAATGCCATGACAACCAGTGTTCAAGGTACACCCTTTTGAAAAGTGGGGGCTATACTTTATTGGTCCAGTAAACCCACCATATTGATAGGACATATGTTCATTCTCACAGCTATAGATTATTGTACACACTGGACATAAACTATGACTTTTAGAAGTTGCATGACAAAGGTGGTTACAAACTTATTGGAAGAACATATTGTTACCAGATTTGGGATGTAATTCTTTCTAGTTTGTGATAATAGATCAACCTTTGCATCAATATTCCTTACCTAGTGGGTGCTAGATAATCAGGTTATAATCAAGTTCTCTTCAAATTATTATCCATAAGGAAATGGTGTGGCCAAATCTACAAATAAGAACTTGATCATAGTAATAAGACATTTGTTGAAGGAAAATCCTAAAGATTGGAATACTTAACTCAAATATTTGCTATGGATAGACTGAGTCAGGGTCAAGAATGCTTTGGGAACATCCCCATACTTGCTCCTCCACAAACAAGAGCCAGTGTTCCCACTTAACCTTAGGATTCCTATTTTGAAATTCATGAGTGGCTACACTGAAGATGCTGATAGGTGTTCAAATCATACTAATGAATATCTTGGATATGGATGAGAAATAGACAATTTCTTTAGAGAATATGGAAAAACATCAAATTTTTGTTAAAATATGGTTCAACAAGTGGGCCACAATAAAATCTTTCAGAATATCCAACCTTGTTCTTCCGTGGGACAAGGAAAAATAAAATCTATGAAACCACACTAAGTTTTAACACTCGTGGATTGGTCCTTATAAAATTACAAAAATTCTAGGAGAAAATACTTTTAGGCTGAGTTCCTTACAAGGGGAATTGGTTCCATTTCTAGTCAATGGGAAGTTCCTGAAACATTACTTTGAGACCTAAAAGAAAAAAAAATAAAAATAAAAATAAAAAATTCCTTTTTGCATGTGTGTTTAATTTCTTCAAGTGTGCTTTCTTTTAGTCATGTATTTATTTTTGCAAATGCATTTGCTTTTAGTTGTGTGTCTGCTTTCAAACTTGTGCCAGTTTGGGGTTAGGTGCAATTAAGATTTTATCTTGGTGCATTTCACAAACCATTTTTTGGTTTCAACTTTTGGGAAGAGGTATTTCTTTGTCAAAATATTTAGATGATTTTGTTTCTCATACCAAGTGAAGAATATATGTTACTTGTAGTAATAGAGGACTTTTAGTCTTGAATTCAGAATTGTAGATCAATAGTTCTCAAAACATTGTAGATTTAAAGATTAACTATGTTAGTGTTTTCAAAACAAGGTTGATGGTAGTGAGGGATAGTCCAAACCCTACTAGTTCAAACAAAAAGAACTTTTCAAATAATTTCCAAGGTCATTGTTTGGCATGAGAGTTTCTATAAAGTTCTTAAAAGAGGAATGCAAGGGATGTCAACTAAAGAATGAATTTGAGAAATGACATCAATGCCTTGGCCACACAGTCTAAGTATGGTCAAGGTACAAAAATAAAATAAAGAAAGGAAATAGGTAGTGTTAAGAATGAAATATTCCACAAGGGTCTGAGAAAGGTAATCTGACAATAGGGATATGCACTCCAAAATGGCTATCCAATATCTAACATAATTCTTCATGGAAGAATCAAATGGTGACATGTGAGCTACGTGAACAAAAAAATAAAGATTTTCTAGGACCTCAAATGAAAAGTGATAACTCATTAAGAGCCATCAAAACAAATTCTCTCATCTATTTAGATAAGTGATTGATAAAAAAGTTTTTGTGAGGGTTCCAAATGAATGGATCGATAGGGTGAAGATTGTCTCCAAGTTGTTAGAAGCTCATGATAGATTGCATTTTTATATGTTGAAGGAAATAAATACACTAAACACACACTAAACTTGGAGATTTATTTTGAGGTTTCGATTATGAAGTGACTCGTAATACACTTGACATATTTAGGATTTAGTTAGTATTTGACACATGCTAGAAGAATGTTTGTTAATGAAGCAATGCCTTTGTCATTTCTTCCCTTTTGTTGGGCTATTTTTTTTGGTTTCACAATGCATGCCTCATCTCTCCTAGAAATGGAGACCCCCTAGTTTATTTTTTGTTTTTCCAAACCCCTAGTCTAGAGTCTAAGTCCTTTTTAAGGCTCTACCTAGAGTTTGGGTCCTACCTGGTTCTCTATCTAAAAAACCCATGTCCTAAAACACCTAGCATATATGTACACCTATCATAGGCGTACAAGTGAGCTAGATAAACTAGTGCACATGCACACCCTTTTGAGGTGCATAGGTGCATACATCATAAAAGTGCAGATGGTCCCGAGTCTATAAATACCTAGGACTACCCCTTCCCCTTATTCAATTTTTTTTAGAGCATTTTGAGTGCACATCCACACCCATAGAGGTGCACTAAACTCTTCACTTGCACACAAAGCATCTAGTCAACAAAGTAAAGGTGCACACATGCACACCTATACAAGGTGCACAGGTGTGGACCTTTCATGAAACCTTAAACTAAAGAAGCCTAGGTAATGGTGTGCATATGAACACCTTGTCAAGGTGCACATATGCATACCATTTCAAACCCGTAACCTTGTAAATCCTAAGCCTCCCGTAAAAGCATATTCAATGTGAGCTGTAGCGCACATGCACATGTGTATGCTCCACAATGGTGTGCACTTGCACAGGTGTGCCACTATACACTTAATAACCTTGTAAAGATTATTTAGCACACCTAGCACACCTATCAAGGTGTGCAAGATGTGCTAAACTACATAAACAAAGCTAAAAGGTGGATTTGACTAGTTTTGCGAGGGTTTTAGAGTTCTAGGTCTAGTTTTTTAGTATTTAAGGTTTTGTTAGGGTTTATTTTTCACCCCTTCAAACTAATGTGTTTATGTTTTGTGTAGATAAAAGGGCTTCCTCATCATCCTCACTTGCAAAGAAGATGGCTCCAAAACCAATTGTTTTCAATTTTCAAGGGGAACCTAAGAAATCATGCTTTTAAGATGCACATTTAGAGATTAGAGATACAAAATTGGGACATATAGACTAGAACATATTCCTAGTACTTTGCAACAAGCCTAAGGAGAGGTCCCTAATGGTCTCAACATTTATCAAACTAGGCTTGGTTAATGCAAGCTCACATCCCACATTAGTGCAGTCTTCAAATCTTGTCATGGCCTTGGTAGAGAATTATGTGTCACAAGAAATAGTTGTGAAAAGTATAATAGGAGAGATAGTCATGGACTTAAGACTGAGAAACATTGAGAAAGTTTTCCATCTACCAAGAGCAGATCAATATGTTAAAATCACCTATCATCAAGTAGAAATATGGTATAGGGAAAATGAAAAGGAAGCTAAAGAGATCATACAATCTTCATTCTTGATTTATAGAACACTAGTGGGACAAATAGTAGGTAAGGTAGATATCACTAGAGGATACATGAAGGATGATATCAGATACTCCATTGTGCCTTTGAGTAGGATTATGGGTCTACTAGCAAGTGGGCACTAGAACATTTGGATGATCATTTCATCAAGACCATTAGAAAAACTAAAATGCCAATTTATTGGGCCATAATACTAAGTGAAAACTTAGATGAGCAGTTGGTAGGAGTCAAAGCTAACCCCAAGTTGTACATGACATCATACTTGGTGTATTTACTGGTGACAAGGACAACTGACTACCTAGGATTGTATAAGAAGGGAAGCATGAAAGATACTAATGCTTGGCCTTATGTGGTATATCCACAACTAGCAAAGAAGAAGCTCTTAGATTAGAGAAAAGAAAATAGAATAGTGAATGATGCTTTCATTTTTGCAATCATCTGGCTCATTGAGGGTGATTATGCAAAGAGGATGTCAGTAGACGCAAAAATAAGGATTTTAGAGATGGGTTCCTATTACATCCAATCCAAGACATTCACCTACCTAAGGATAGAAAGTAAAACTATGAATATAGAGAAACTCTCAAGATATCCATCAAATAGGCTCATTTTACTAGAGATTGAAAGATAACTTACATCTGCCAATGAAAAAGTGAGGAAATAACACAAGAAGACTTGAGTATGGCCTATCACTCTAGGTCCATTTGAAGTTGAACAAAAATAGGATGTCATGACCTTTGATGTAGAATGGGATCAATATCCCTTGGAATATTACAACTACCCTTGTCCATTTTTCGATAATATTGGTAGAGTTCAACTTTTGGCAAGAAAACAATTTGTTCATGAAGATGCAGTAGAAGATCATTGGATGAAAACTATAGATGACTATGATATCAAAATTAGGGATTATTGTAGGATGACTCTATATCTGGTAGGAAGTGCCTTGAAGATAAAGATCCCACTAAAGGTTGTCCAACAAGATACTCAAGAGGTCTTAGATCCCTTGTACAATTGTGACAAGATATTTGATAGACCAATTATGAATGAAGATGTTGATAGGAAAGAGAATGTGGATATCAATAATAGGGTGAGACATGCAATTCAATTGACAAGAGACTACACCAAGAAACCCTTTAAGCTAGACCAAGTTCCTCAGAGAATCACCCTCCAAGCCACAACACACCTAGTAAAGGGTAAAGGTATAAAAGTTATAGTGCCAACATTCCCTATCCAATCTCCAATAAGGTAAAAAATGGTATATAAATATGATAGTGATGTTGGGTATTTTAGAGCTAGCAAAGGGAAGAATAAGATGAAAGAAGCTTCTACAAAGTAGGATGAACCTGAAGCTAAAGTAACTCAACAAGAAGAGGTGACTCAATCCCAAGAGGTAGCTCAAGAACTTGAGAATGAAGAGCCTCAAAATGAAGAAGAAACTCAAGCTTAGGATATTCCACAATTTCCTTGGCTATAAAAAGAATAGTTCCTCTAAATAGGCACTAGAATAGGAAGCACAAGAGGTGTCACAATCTGTACATGAGGAATAAGCCTCTCACTCAACTACATATAAAGATAAAGTTAGACCTATGATGAGAAGGACTAGAAAATAGAAGATACAAAGAAAGGTTATACGTATTCCTCTAGTCCTAGAAACCATCCCTAAGGTGGATGGAGTAGAAGAGGATAAAGAAGATGAATAAGCCAATCTCCTATTGAATTGAAGGACATACTTCAATGGTTGTCTAGGAAGAGAGAAGGAGAAGCTCCACCATTACACCACCATCTATTCCCAGACAACCTATTGAGGTTACAACTTTAGAGGATGAGCAAAAAGAGTGGATGGATGAGCAAGAGGGATAGGGAATAAATATTTTCAAGATGTTTGATTTCAACTTTATGTTAGCAGGAACTAAAAGGGTGTGTGATAAAATACAAGATACACCTATGAACGAACCTTTGGGAGATGATTGGAATCAAATGTCACTTCTACCACAAGGATCTTTGGGTACCTCACCACTATCATTTTAGGATTTATTATTTTTGGAAAAATGATCAACCACTTCCCTCCCTCCTGCCACTAAAGAAGAGAGAGAGGTGTATCAAGAGGAGCTAAAACAATGGCAATTCGATGAAGTATCAGAGGAAAGATAGATACCTAAAGAACCTCATCAAAATTCTTAGGATATAGAGATAGGGAATTTTCATACTATAGACATAGGGACACTAAATTTATATATCTCTCTAAAGGAAAAGACTCTAGAAAGGAAGGATAAGGGAAAAGGGATTGTAGGGTAGTCCTCCTCTTTAGCAAAATATATGTCTCATATGGGTAGTGTACAAGCCTAGTTGAAAAGGGAAGTTATGGTTCGAAAAAAGTGACAATTGAACATAAATGAAGAGGAGAGTATGGATGTGCTAGTAGAAGCCATCAAGAGACCTAAGCCACCTACAAGTTATGTGCAATAATTGACCTTCATAATGAAGAATAGATATTAGGACCTACTTTCTCACATAGTCATTCCTCCTCCACATGCTAAAACCAAAGATTTGATTCCTAAGGACCATCAGATTACATAAGTCCTATTAGGAAAGCCCATAGTAAATGCAGCTAAATTAATAATCACTATGAGCATCAGGGAGGTGTTCAAGCATTTTAATAATAATGAGAATGAATTGATCAAGTTGTGCAAAGAAAATGAGCTACTAAGAGGATATTTTCATGAAATTATAGGTCCATTAGATCAAGAACACCCAAAGGTTACTCTCACTATGACACTAGAAAGGAGAGATAAGGGGAGTGTCCAAATGGATTCTTTTTTTGGAGCATGTCAACAATGGCATGTTAAGTTTGAGTAGAAAGGTGTAGAGATAATACATGCTAATTTGAACCTATTGCATAATGTTCATTCTAATGTGGAGAAACTAGTATCTATGGTAGACTAAGATTTTGGGCTTATGGATGAGGTACATACCTTGGTAAAAGACATTCAAGAACTCCAAAAAATAAAAGGTCAAAGGTATCATACACTCATAGAAGTGTATACAATATATGAGATTGATAAACTTTAGGATTGGATTGAGAAGATAGTTGTCAAAAATAAGTTCATGGAAGAACTTCATGAAGATATTTATAAGTTAAAAGCCCATTCTCAAGAAATTTTTTTGGATGCACATAGGTGTTATGATACTATTTTCCTCAAAATTTTGAAGATGAGACAAAGACAAAGCTCAATTTAGTACAAGAAATGGTTGAATAATTCTAAAGAACTTTCAAGGATGTTTCATTTGATGAAGATATTAGGCAAATATTCAAGATTGAAGAGGTTTTGTTTAAACTTGATAATAGACTTGATGATTTTGCGGATACTTAAATGGATATTAGTAATTATCAACAAACAATTAGGCATAAATATGAGGCTTTAGATTTTCCAAAAGCTTCCCAAGTGATGGAGATTATAGAGAAATTCAAGAGCAAACCTCCAAACATCGCTTTGGTATAAAGGGGAAGAAAAACCAGAAGCTAGAAATTTAGTTTTGACACATGGGAAAATTTTGAATTTTTTGTCAAACCTACTTCAAAGGTGCATAGGTGTACAAGTACACTACTTTAAATGTGCGCTATTCCAAAGGTGCATCAATTTTTTTGAAGAAGTCAGTGGTGCACTAAAATTTAACTACCAGTTCCATCTTTAGAGCTTTTCATGCATTAGAAATGCATTTTGACAGTATTTTAAATCCTAGAAACATTCAAAGAAGGCCAAGCTTCCATTTTTAGAGCTTCTAGTGACTCCTAGATCCTCTTACAACCTCCTTCTTCTTATATACTTCTTTCTTTTTTTTAAGACATATGAAGGCTTATGCGCCCATTAATTGATATAAACAAGGGTGGAGTCCTACTTAGCACCATTTAGAGAGTTAGTTTGTACATAAATAGATTTGTTTTATTAGTTTAGAAGCATATGTTTTAATAAAGAGATCTCTCACTCTGTACAAAAATGGAGGAGACAACTTCTTATAAGCTTAGGAATGTAATATGTATTCTAGGCCATTATTTTGATGCAATAATATATGCTATTGGTGCTCTCATTCTGAGTGTAGTTATTCTTGCCAGAGTGTTTTTATTTTTTTGGATTCTACTTCATGATAATAATGGAGGAAATAGTTTTTTTTATGTTGATTTGATTGTCCAATATTTTAGTTTTTTTGTTTTCCATGTGTTGGAAAATTTTTCTAATGTACATAGTTGGAGAAGAGATCACCCTTTTTGTTCCTACATAGCTTCTTGTCTCACATGAGCACACTTTTTGTGGCCTTGAAATTTTATAAGAAGTGAAACATCTTTTAGTTTTACTAAATTCCCATCAATGATTGCATTAGTGGATTTCAAGAAGCACTTCTCCTACTTTTATTGGTTTCCCAACCAATCTTTTCAATGATTAACTTAAAGATGTATTGTAACTGTGGTTTATGTCTGTTAGGAATTTCCCTTTCATATTATTTACTTTCATCTCTCATTAGCTTGTCTTTTTTATTTTCTTTGCTAACCCTTGGTTAAATTAAGAATTCATATAGCTACATTGTTAAATTGCATTCATTTAAAAACAAAAAATACCAAAAACATCTCTTTTCGTAGTTAATTTTGAAACAACAAGCAGATTGATCATCTTATCCGAAATTGGTTAAAACCATAAAATGCCTCTTTGTGAAAAAATACACTTATCTTTAATTGAGAAGATTCTAGTAGGTCACAAGATCACCTAGAATCTTGGAGTTGATCCCAAATCATCTTTTCAAGAGAGGAGTTCAAAAGGATTCCTATTGTTAAGCATTGCAAAAAATGATAGCTCAACAACAACTTTGACCCAATTGACCCAATTGAGATAATTATCTTTCCATTTCCTTTTATGGACTAGAGACATGAAATGTTTCATATTTGATCTCATGCAGATTTTGTTTGAAAATTTTTCCAACATGATTCCAAATGCAATTTCTAAGGTTGCTTTTATGTTCAGATTTGTATATTGATTGGTAGCCCTATTCAAGATGTTTTAATTTTGAACCCATCATAGATGAGCCTAATAGGATTCCACCAATTTGTTCCATACTAAAGATAATCCACTTCTTCCAATTTTTTAGTTCTCACAAACCCATATGCATACTTTCTTAGGTCCATTCCATTTGTAAAAATGACTATTATGATAGTGTACCCAGTTCTGCAATTCCCTGAACAAAACTTTGCATTCTTAACAAATTTTCCTTGATTATTTTCATTAGATAAAATTATAAACTTATGCTCTCTATATGACAATGTACTAAGTCCCCAAGCTTCAGTTTCTCAAGTGGTCATTTGACTTATTCTCAAAGCCAAATCCAAATACAATTTATTATTTCTCACATGTTTGAATGCATAATAGTTTAGAGGAGGCAACTTTGATAGTTGATAGCTTTTGATTGGAAATTTTTCAAGAGAGGAAATTTCACAAGATGACATTGTGTAGACTAGAGAGCATAAATGGTACTTATCAAGTCCCAATCAGGTTCTTTTGTCAAATTTTAAGGCTGGTTTTAGGGCCTATCAGCACAAGTTTCATAGTTTGTAGAAGTAAAAAACTAGTTTTGAATGGTCAACTGATGATTGAAATTAATTACAATCAGTGCATGGGGTTTTTTTGGGGCATTTCTAAGAGGTCAAGTTTTTGAGTTTGATATTTTAATAGCCAGACCCACATTGGGGCTAGACTGATTTCATCATACTGCTAAGATAACATATGGGGTTTGAAGATCTTTAAGAGAAGTTATAATAATTTTAAATCACTGTAAAATTTTAGCATGTGCAGATGGAACTCTAGATCAAAGGGGCATATGTGATGTAAATTGATGATGGGATTGATAGTGCCTATTGACACCTTCTAGGGTACACCTAATAAAGTTGGAAATTTCATTACTAATAAGGAAATACAAAAAAATGCAAGTACTGGTTTTATGTCATGTATCTTGCATGCAAGATTTCCCACCAATGGTTAGGAAAATGGAGTGGATATTCAAAAATGTTGTGGGCTTTGATGGGCCTCCAAAAATCCATCTTTATAAGTTCTTTTTTATTTTACTTTCAAAAAGCTATCTTGCAAATAGTCACGACTTTATGGTTTCAAGCATATGAACTTATGGTTTATATATAGATATATGTGTGTGTGTGTGTGTGTGTGTGTGTGTGTGTGTGTGTGTGTGTGTGTGTGTGTGTGAAGAGATGAAGTAGAAATATGGATAGTTTAAAGATGCTATATTTGCTTGAATTCATGGACAGAAATGGTATAATGAAGTAGATATACATGTAGATAAATGGTTCTCCATCTATGCTATGTTTTGGATTGTTTTCCTCCTGTAGCCATAGGATTTGTAAGAGTGGTAATTAGAACTTTATACATTTTCTCTAATATTGATGATGAAAATATATATGTATATGGAGGTTGTGTGTGCATTGATTATTTTGTAGGTGTTTGCCTCAAGTATTCAAGAATCAACATTTTAGTGCTGGAGTAGTCAAAGCCAACTATGGATTGCTAGACCTTCACAAGTAGGGAAAATCATTTATTGCTTTCTGTTGTTGCAACATACAGATGTGGCTTCCACAACTTGCTATATTCTTGGAGGATTTATTTATGGTTAAGGTTGTTTCTATTTTAAACTTTATGAGTTTGTAATTTATCCTCATTAATGGAGTAATCTTAGATTTAGGAAGTATTTGTAGTTTCCTTTAAAATAATGAATATTGTAACTTTAAGGGCAGTCAAAGAAATGGAATGAATTTATTTTAAGAACAACACTATTGTGATACTATTTTTTTAATCAAGTTTAATATTTCTCCATGAATGAATAGAATGTACAGTTCAAGTTTATATCTCTTATCTTGATTGTATCTCTTGTTTACTCATTCAAGGGGGCCTACTTGGTGAGTGAATTATTTTGTTAGAATAGATTTTATTTCCTTGTTTATTTCTAGGTAAGGTTGAACTTTGTTGTTCTTGTAGCCATTGATAAAAGAATCGGTGAATTGTTCCTGTAACATAGGTAGTCAGAGTAGCTTATGTTTGTGATTGCACACTTTGTTAGAGTAATTTCATTTAATAGTTCTAGTTTAGTTTTTGTGAAGCTCAAGCATTTGAATTCTATAGGTTAGTCATAAGATTGATAAGGTTTAAAGAATACACTTTGCAAATGCCATTCCAAGTTTACGTCCCTGGTTGATAATTAAATGAGACTGAATAATTCATTTAGAAACTAATTAGGGTTTCCAATCCTAAATAAGTAGTCCATTGCTATAGGTTTCTAATACTATTATTTGGCCAACTAGGCTCTCCATAAGTAAATAGAAGTTGATCCCAAAGATGATCCATTGACAAATCACATGGATGTGTGAAGATGCTATGAGTGGTAGACAATTAATCTGGGAGTTGAGTATACAGTGGAGATCTCCTAGTTCACATCTATTAACAAAAGTTCCAGTGAAGGATATTCTTGTGAAGACTACAAGTTTAATACCTTTCTCATAATTTAATATGTTATTGGTTTTATGGGTGGGTCAATATAGAACCTAAGCTTGCATTTACGTGTGCCTGTTATCATGATGGTGATCAATAATTTGAACTCTTCTCCCAAACTGCTTGGAATATAGAAATCAAATTGAATTGGATTGTTTTAATCTTCTACCGCCTTATGAGAATGTGTTTAGCATTGATTGTGAGGGGATCCTTTTTCAAATTCTTGTACACATCAAGGAGGAAGTATATATATGTTCAAGTGACTTTTATATTGCAAGATAAGATTAGAGAGGAATATTAATGAATATTATATTTGCTAGCCTAAAAAGGGTCACTTCTTCCTAGTGCATGCCTAAGAAAGAAATATGTACCATCTAGAGTCTAAGGGTTTATATCTTGTTAAGGATTGATCGGTAGTTTTGGAACTAGTGTGATTGCTAGTCGAATAAACTAGAAGGGAATAGTCATAATGAGGTGAGATATAATCCACATAATATTTGATGATCCATAAAGGATACTAGATTTTAATCTCAACTGGGAAGCCCAAAACTATGGTTTTGAACATGGAGCAAAGATGCATAATAGCGAGTAAATCTGATGGAGAGATAGATTTAGAGATAAGTATGGAAGATTTTTATTGGTAGTTAGCATGATCTATGCTAGTAGAAGAACCAACACCCAAATTAATGAAGAATTGGGGAGTCTTTTCTATCTAAATGCACACTAAATTATTGCTAATGGAGCACATTGCCTTCAAACAAGGGCCAACAAATTAAAGAAAATATCTAATCAATTTATATGAGTGGTGCATACATTATTTCAAGAAAGCATTGTTTTCAATAAGAAAGCAACATTTATCACCCTTATCATGGCTATGGACAACACTCAGTGCCTCCCTATTTGAATTCTCTTCCCAAATCTACTAAAGCATGGTGAACTGATACACACAGATCACAAACAAACTCATATGAATATCATCGCCAGTTGGATAGGGGAGTATAGATCTAATCTAAAAGGATATTGATGTTCCTCAAATGATAGTAGTTACAGATTGATGAGCAAGATCAATTTCAAGTAAGCATTTCAATGAATGGACACGCTATATCCTTTAATCAATTCAAGCATTAATTTAAAATGGGTATGATTTGAGATGTAGAGATATTGTGTTAATTCTTTATGTTGGTGTTAGGAGAATAAGAAAATGCTAGTTAAGGATATGGAGTAATGTTTAGAAGGAGCATGCTTGTACTTTCTCAAGTGACCACTATCCGATAGGGAAATGCCCTACCCATTATCCCACATTCACCCCATATGGAGTTTCATACTATTTTAATACAGAAACACTTAGTGTTCATGTTGTCTAAACCTTTGGATTTGGTCCTAAAGTGGAAGCTTCATGCTTGGTTTTAGACATTCACTCCAATAGGTGAGAAAGCAATTTTAATGAAACTAAGCCAATGATTGTAGACATTGCAGACATTCACCCCAACAGGTGAGAAAGAAATTTTAATGAAACTAAGCCATTGATATCAGGTTGTGTGACTCAACCAAGCAAATAAATAAAGAGTTTCCATGTGGAATGGATTCTGAGGTATCCTAATGGATGAACATGGTAGGAAAAATGAAGATTTTCCATGTGGCATGGATATTGAGGTAGCCTGATGGATGAACATGATAGGACGAATGAAGAGCTACCATGTGAATGGATTCTAAGGTAGCCCGATGGATGAACATGAAAGGTTTCAAGCACATGTTTCATCTTAAGTCAAAGGCATCAGAATAGTGACAAAGTGTTATGGTGACATGTTGTAGCAGGACTGAGAGATTACAACTAGACAAAGAAGACATGTGTTACATGCATGCTTAGATAAATAAAGAGTTGCCATGTCACATGTATTTTGAGGAAGATGAATGAAGAGTTTCCATGTGGCATGGATTCTGAGGTAGATGAATAAAGAGTTTCCATGTGGCATGGAGTCTGAGGTAGCCTGATGGATGAACACAACAATGAAGAGTTTCCATGTGGCATGGATTCCAAGGTAGCTGATGAATGAACTTGACAAGAAAAATAAAGAGATGCCATGTAGCATGGATTCTGAGGTAGCCAATGGATGAATATGATAGGATGAATGAAGACCTTCCATGTGACATGGATTTTGAGGTATCCTGATGGATGACCATGATAGGTGTCAAGCACATGTTTCATCTCTAGTCAAAGGTGTCAGAATAACAACAAAGTGTTGTGGCGACATGTAATAGAGGGATAGAGAAATTATGACTAGAAAAGGTAGATACATGTCACATCCATGCTTTCTCGCAAGGTCAAGTTGTCAGAGTTAAGATGAAGCATGGTGCTGCCATGTGGTGTGATGTTCCCAGGGCATCCATTATGAAAGTCAACAACATGACACTAAGGTGGTAATAGGGTGATGGAAATAAAAAATTGTGAAGAAACATGTGGTTTCTAACAAGTTTCATGATCTCAATATCTCGTAAGAGGGTGGTGACATCATCATGATGAAGCAATATTGTGACACATCATAGGGATTCCTGGGTGGAGCAAGATGAGGTGCAAGGTGAGTTAGATTTGAGGACCAATTAGAAGATGCCACATGGCACTGATGTGGTAGGCCACCTAGGGGTGATGACAGAGCAAGGGACTGAGCAATAACTAAGATGAGAGCATTAAATAAGAAGATGACATGTGTCACTATAGGTTTGACCAAGTTTGACCGGTTGCAAAAATTGAGGGGAAGGTCTTTTGCATTCAAGTTAGAATATGACAAAATTGCCCAAAATTGAACACGCAACTAGCTAAATATTAGGGGCATTTGAAAAATTCAAGTGGGCCTTCATATTTTAAATTGAAGTTGTCTTTTATTATAAAGTTTTTGCATTGTAATAAATCAAATTTTAAAAAATAGGTTGCCCATTCCCCATGGATTGCATGATTTTCAATGAAGAGTTTTTGGTCCAAATATTTGCCAAACATAAGAGTATCATATTATGTTGGAAAGTTCTTGGAATGAAATTTTGAGTTTTGCAGCCCAAGTTTTTGTAGGTGTTTATGGTAAAACACTCTTCAAGGTTTTGTCTTAGTACATCATTTTCAACTATCTTTCCTTCCTGGTTGTTTGCTGCTCCATCATGATAATTAGGGATACGTTCTTATGAATCTGTCACCTGGGTAGGGTCCAAACTTGGAGAAGATCATCTTAGCACTTCTATTTTTTTAATAAAGTCATTTGGTGGAATTTTGGGCAACATTTTAAAAGAAGATCTGATCTTTTCTCCAAAATGAATTTTCGTCATTTCAAGATATATTTTCTAGTTTGTTGCAACTATGATGAAGGATCATATTGGTTTTTAGTTAAGGAGAGAGGAGATAGGCTTCCCTTTAGTAAAAGATAAAGAATGAAGATGACAAGTGGTAACCTAGGATCATAACCAACCTAGGTTCTTTCTTCTACATATTCTCTTCTTTTCTCATTCTATAATATTGGTTCCAACATTCTAAGCAAGATCTCTTAATTGTGATTCCAACATTTCAGCCATTTCTTTTCTATATAAAAAACATTTGTATTTTCTAGAGAAAATAGAGAAGGATTAGTTTTAGACCTAGCTTGTTGAGTGTTATTTTGAGTACTTGAATACATTTTGATGTATTTAATTCAAAGAAATGAATATAAAGAAGTTATCAATTAATAGTTTCATGGAAAATCTTGTCTCCTATCTTTGAGTTGTGCAACTTCCTATGATTTGAGGACAAAGCACCCATATCTCAATTACAATTTGTTTAGGGCTGTATGTCATTGTGTTTTTTATCATTGGTTCAAGGAATCAAGAAATGCTTAATGTATCTTGATAAGGTTGTATGTCTCATGGAAGGATTTTGATGAGTAAAATATTTATTGTGAAAGATGATGGTTTCATTTATAAAGTAGATGGATAGATCTTTAAATTCATGATGTATGTTTTTGACTTGAATGGCACCCAATGGATAGGGCACTGATCTCAGCTAGGAGATTGCATCTTTTGTTGCTTCATATCAGGATTACATTGAATACTTTTAAGTATAAAAATATTTCTCTCTTTTATATTGTACAGCTGAAAGGATGACCCCCACTTAGGTTGTGTGCTTCTAATTTGCATGATTGGCTACTACAAATTTAGTTTTTTTGCATAAGTAAAGAAGAATTGAGGGTTTTATCTACTTTGTGTGGATTCTTGAATGTGTTTTAGCACTGGTTGTATTTGTAAGAATCTAAGGTCTATTAGCCTAGGTTTTCTAGAGCATAAAGTGTAGAAGGACTATAGCCTTATAGTTGGCCCAGGTTCTAATCAGACTGCATGTATTGTAGTAGTTAGCTTCCCTTAGATGCAAAATTTTTAGCTTCATGGTCGTTAAAATCACAATCAAATCAAGAGCCAACACAATCCCTGTGTACTTGTATAAAATGTTTAATGATATAAACTTTCAAATCAATAACATGTAATCATTTTAATCTATATTTAGAATCATCTAAATCAAATGAATCATGCATGTCAGGGTAAACTTTAACAAATCCCATCTAGAAAGAGATATAAATTATTGGCAAATCTTTCATTATTGTGAAATATTAAATTATTTTTATTAGCGAATCTCTCAATTGTTTTATTTTAAATATTATTTACATTGGCAATTATTTTGGAATCATAAGTTTTGAGTAGAAAATATTGGTGAATCTCAATAATAATAAGAAGTTTGCTAATTGTCATGGAATATTACAAATCAAAATTGAACATGTTTTATCTCATGGAAATTTTGATGATAATTACATTATATTCTAAATCAATAGTAAAAACTAATTATTGGTAATATATCCCTAAAGTAACCTATAATTATGATAATTATTGGTGAATTAATTTTAATTTCTTCAATAATATATATTATTTAGGTGAATCAAATCTAATCATGTATTGAATATTGTGGCAAATATTTGAGTTTAAATTTTTTAACAAAATAAATTATTGGGCTATTTTAAATATTTTAGAACTAAATTTAATAAAAATGTGGTGATTTAAGTTGCATTAAATGTTAAATCATTACCCAAATTACTAGCAAAAATTTCTTAAATTTGTAAAATTATGAATATTCACCACTAAAAAAAACCATAATGCATGTCTAATCATAAACTAGAAACATATACATTCAGATTACATGTCTAATCATAAACATGAAAGATATATATCAGATTAAATTTTAATCATTACCATTAAACAAAAAAACAAACATTACACCAAATGAAATAGATATAAATATAAATATATACACAATAAATATGCATACATGTATTGATAACTATAGAAGACCAATATCCAAAATATATCTAAATACATGGACCTAGAAGTATTGTGCTAAATGTATCAACAACTAAATGTAGATCAATGAGTATCATCAATGTGAACAAGAAATGTATGAGCAAGTACAAAAAATGTGAACAATCTAACTACATAAATGTAAAGATATCTCTAGATGTACAAATTAACTCATGTGGCCCTAGAACCACCTACTCTGCCACCAATGGTGCACCTGCTACTGGGGTTTTCATAAATCATATATTTCAATACATGTTAGATGTGTAAATTAAAGAATAGATTTTAAAGAACATAACAATCTAAATACTTTTGTTCAAAATAAATAGTCTACCAAATTAAAATAAAACTAACTTACCTACTGTTGTTTAGTGTGGAGCCTGATCAGTCCCCAAGTGGGAGATTGTTAGATTGTGGTGACTGATCAGGAAAGTACTCTACATACTTCATAATTTTTTTTTGAGCAGTAACCGACATGGTAGCCGACATATTATAGCTGACATATTATGGCCAACATGTTATAACCCTAAAGTGGTTTAATACTTGTATAAAAGGGCTTAGGGTTGGATATTTTTCATAATGTTGTGATGCGAAATTGGTTCTTGCGGCGGTATTGAGCTGTAAGGGATTACGGATTATAATCAGGTTGTAATCACTGGATTGTAATAAGATCGGACTTGCTGTTTGGTGGACATAGCCCAGGGATTGGGTGAACCATGTTAAATCTTGGCACCTTGTGTTCATTTCTGTGTGTTCTATTATTTTTTGTTATTGGTTATATTTGCATGTAGTTTTTATTTCTGTCCGTGGTTTATCCTAACAAGTGGTATCAGAGCAAGGTTGTCTTTCAGTTATCCTCTACAGGAAAGTCTCATGGTTAAGTTGGAGTCTCACAGTTGAGTGGGAGCGATGGAAGATGAGGGTAAGTTGAGGGTTGACAGGTTTAATGGGCATAACTTCCAGTTATGGAAGATGCAAATGGAAGACTATTTATATCAGAAGGATTTATGGAAGTCGTTGGAAGGAAAAGCCAAGAATCAGGGAACTATGTCAGAGGATGAATGCGATCTTTTGGACAGAAAGGCACTCAGAAGCATTAGGTTATGCTTGGCACCATCGGTGGCATTTAATATTACAAAAGCAAAGACGACAGAAGATTTGATGAAAACCCTAGCGACACTGTATGAAAAGCCCTCCACTTCAAATAAGGTATTTCTCATGAAGCGTTTATTTAATATGAAAATGGCAGAAGGTGGATCTGTTGCAGATCATTTAAATGAGTTTAATACTATTACTAGTCAATTATCTTCTGTGGGTATCAATTTTGATGAAGAAATTAGGGCTCTCTTGATTTTGTGTTCTTTGCCTGAAAGCTGGAATGGCTTGGTAATGGCGGTGAGTAATTCTGTTCCTGGATCTAGTACCCTAAAATATGATGATGTGATCGGTGTTATTTTAAGTGAGGAAACTCATAGAAAATCTTCAGGTGGATCTACATCAGGAAGTGCTTTAAATGCACAAAGCAGGGGCAGAACGACTGAAAGAGGAAGTAACTCTAGAAATTGTGGGAAATCAAGAGGAAGTCAAAGGGGAGGAGGTCTCAATATAGAGGACCAAATGATTGCTGGTACTGTGGGAAACCAGGGCACAAAAAGAAAGATTGTTGGAATCGAAAGAAAAATGAAGGAGATAAATCAAATGGAGACAAGGAGGCAAATGTGGTAAGTAATAAATCCGAAGAGGATGCTTTGCTTCTATCTTTAGAGAGTGTTGATGATTCATGGGTTTTAGATTTTGGTGCTTCATTTCATGCTACACCTCATAGAGGTTATTTGATTGATTATGTCCAAGGGGATTTTGGGCTTGTTTATTTGGGGGATAATGAACCCTGTCAGATTGTTGGAAAGGGAAAAATTAAGATTAAGTTGCAAAATGGGAATCATTGGCTACTAAATGAGGTAAGACATGTTCCAAAACTAAGTAGAAATTTAATTTCAGCAGGGCAACTCGGTGATGAGGGTTGTGTAGTTACTTTTAATGATAAAAATTGGAAGGTTTGAAAAGGTTCCCTTGTAGTAGCAAAAGGTGTGAAAGTAGGCACCTTATATCTTTGTACAGGTCATATTGTTCCTTCTAATTTGATTATTTCAGAGAAAAATGAATATTCAGGAACAATTACTGCAGTTGAGCAGGGAGAACAAATAGCTGCTGAAGATTCTGATACAACGCTGTGGCACAATAGACTTGGGCACATGAGTGAGAAATGTATGAAAGTAATTCATTCAAGAAAAATTTTACCAGGTCTAAAATGTGTGAATATGGATTTCTGTGAAAGTTGTGTGTATGGAAAACAAAAGAGAGTGAGTTTTGTAAAGACAGGGAAGGAAAACAAAAAGGAGAAATTAGAGCTTGTGCATACAGATGTATGGGGACCGGCTCAGGTATCTTCCCTTGGTGGCTCTCATTATTATGTTACATTTATTGATGATGCAACTAGAAAAGTATGGGTTTATTTCCTTAGACAGAAATCTGATGTATTTCAAACTTTTAAGAAATGGAAATGCTTGGTTGAAAATAAGACTGGTAAGAAATTAAAATGTCTCAGATCTGATAATGGTGGTGAGTATTGCAGTCATGAATTTGAAGATTATTTCTCCACTAATGGTATTCGTAGACAAAAAACTGTTCCAAGGACTCCACAGGAAAATGGAGTGGCTGAACGCATGAACATGACTATAATGGAGCGCGCAAGGAGCATGAGGTTGCATGCTAGGTTGCCCTTACACATGTGGGCGGAGGCTGTCAATACTGAAGTATATTTGATTAATAGAGGTCCCTCTACTCCTTTGGGCTGTGGTATTCCAGAGGAAGCATGGAATGGTAAGAAGGTGAGTTATTCTTTTCTCAAGACCTTCGGTTGTGAAGCTTTTGCTCATATAGACTCTGAAAATAGAACCAAGCTAGAAGCTAAATCAAAGAAATGTGTCTTTGTTGGATATGGCATTAATGAATTTGGTTATAGGCTTTGGGATTTTGAAAATCATAAAATTATAAGAAGTCGGGATGTCATATTCAATGAAAAAGTATTGTACAAAGATCTGTTGCAGCAACATGAGAAGAAAGAAGATGATTATGTAGTGCTGGATGATACTCCAAAAGCTGATGTTCCAACCATTCCAAATGATGTGCAACAAACGCAACAAAAAAATACCACACACACCAGTGAATGTTAGATGGTCAACAAGGCAAATTAGACCTCCACAAAGGTTTTCTCCCTCTTTGTATTCTATTTTACTTACTGATGCTTGTGAACCTGAAAGTTATGATGAAGTTGTGCAGGTGGATACTAAGATTCAGTGGGAGTCTGCAATGAAAGATGAAATGGACTCTTTGCTGAAAAATAAGACATGGGATTTGTGCAAGTTGCCTGTAGGTAAAAAGGCTTTACAGAATAAATGGGTTTATAGGTTGAAAGAAGAGGAAGGAGGTAAGAAAAGATTTAAGGCCAAGTTAGTTGTAAAAGGATTTGCACAGAAAAAGGGAATTGATTTTGTTGAGATATTTTCTCCTGTTGTTAAAATGACTTCTATTCGTACTGTTTTAAGTCTTGTGGCTAGTGAAGATTTGCATTTAGAGTAGATGGATGTTAAAATAGCCTTTCTTCATGGTGATTTGGATGAAGAAATATATATGGCTCAGCCACAGGGGTTTGAGGTAAAAGGTAAGGAGAACTTAGTGTACAACTTGAAGAAAGGTTTATATGGCTTGAAGCAAGCACCTCGACAATGGTATCTAAAATTTGACAGTTTTATGCATGAGCATGGATATAATAGGTGTCATTCAGATTATTGTGTTTATTTTAAGAGGTTGGATGATGATAGCTACATTATTTTATGTTTATATGTTGATGATATGCTTGTAGCTGGGTCTAACATGGATCATATTAAGGGGCTGAAACACCAATTAGCACATGCATTTTCTATGAAGGATTTGGGGGCAGCAAAAAAAATCCTTGGTATGAAGATTTGCAGAGATAGGAAGAACAGAACATTGACGCTATCTCAAGTTGATTATGTTGAGAAGGTGTTGCAACGTTTCTCTATGGAGAATGCTAAATCTGTCAGTACACCTTTACCTGGTCATTTGAAATTGACTAAGGAGATGTGTCCCAAGACACAGGAAGAGGAGGATAAGATGTCCAAGGTACCCTATGCTTCAGCTGTAGGAAGTTTGATGTATGCTATGGTATGCACCAGGCCAGATATTGCACATGCAGTGGGAGTCGTTAGCAGGTATATGAGTCATCCAAGATTTGAGCATTGGAATGCTGTCAAGTGGATTCTCAGATATTTGAGAGGAACATCCAATAAGTGTTTACACTTTGGGGGCTCTACTACTGATTTACAGGGCTATGTTGACTCAGATTTGGCAGGGGATATTGATACTAGGCGAAGTACTACAGGTTATGTCTTTACTGTTGGTGGGGTAGCCGTGAGCTGGGTTTCTAGGTTACAGAAGATTAATGCTCTCTCCACTACAGAGGTAGAGTATTTTGCTACTACAGAGGCAGCCAAAGAGATGATATGGCTTCAGTTGTTCTTGGAAGAATTGGGACATCCTCAGAAGGATAATTATTTGTTCACAGATAGTCAGAGTGCCATTCATCTTGCTAAGAATTCAGCTCTGCATTCTAAGACCAAACACATACAGTTGCGGTACCATTTCATTCGATTAGTTTTGGAGGATGGACAGTTAAAGCTAGAGAAGATACATACCAATGACAATCTAGCAGATATGTTGACAAAGGTTGTAACAAGGGAGAAGCTGAACTCCTCTTCAGCTTCGGTTGGTCTTTTAGACTGAACATGAATAAAAGAACAGTAGAGTCCAGGATGGTTTGATCCAGTGGGAGCCCCATGTGGTAGTGGTATTGCTACAGGATCAGTCTCCAAGTGGGAGATTGTTGTTTAGTGTGGAGCCTAATCAGTCCCCAAGTGGGAGATTGTTAGATTGTGGTGACTGATCAGGAAAGTACTGTACATACTTCATAAATAGTGGGGTAGCCGACATGGTAGCCGACATATTATAGCCGACATATTATGGCCGACATGTTATAAACCTAAAGCGGTTTAATACTTGTATAAAAGGGCTTAGGGTTGGGTATTTTTCATAATGTTGTGATGCGAAATTGGTTCTTGCGGCGGTATTGAGCTGTAAGGGATTACGGATTATAATCAGGTTGTAATCAATGGATTGTAATAAGATTGGATTTGCTGTTTGGTGGACATAGCCCAGGGATTGGGTGAACCGCGTTAAATCTTGGCGCCTTGTGTTCATTTCTGTGTGTTCTATTATTTTTTGTTATTGGTTATATTTGCATGTAGTTTTTATTTCTGTCTGTGGTTAATCCTAACACCTATGTATACTAATGAATAGGATGAATATGTCTCATATCTCCCTCATATAATGGTGCACCTCTACCAGGGATCTATAAATTATATTAAAAAATAAATTGCATATATGTTTGAATATAAATACATTTTGATTCAAAATATTATAAATTTACAATTTAAATGATTTGCCTTGCCTATAGATCATGATCAATAGGATCACCAGATGCCTATAAATCTTTATATGCTAATGAAGGCATTGTACTATGAGCCTCCACATACACAATATATATACACACATATAAATATATATCAAATTAATTATATGTAATATATACAAAAATTGATATAAAGTATTAACATGTTTTAAATTTTAATCCATATTATTGATTTCATACCTGGAATGAACGTTCAATCAAAGATAACTCAGAAGAGTGTATGGAGAGGGAATCAAGATTGATGGAATCATCCATAAGAAGAGATGAAAATCCAGTCATGAATTGGGAGGTGGTAGATGTCAGCTGCAAATAAGGAGGCATGTAGAATGTATAGGAGGTGGTGTAGACTATATTATAGGGGGCATCCACTCTAGAGGAGCTCTTAGAGCTGTGGGATGTATCAAAATGTCCTCTTGTCTAGATCCACTGGCCCCTGTATCTACATGTGCCACACTGCTACCATTGGAGGATCTCCTAACCACCCCTCTAATAAAGTTAGGAAAATCAAATAGACTAGTCCCATGGAACATACTGATGATATGAAATGCCTTAAGGAGATCTTTGACAAGAATACTACTCATCATGTGTAGATGACGCTCAGATAGCTGTGCTATCTCATCCATTGCAGGAAGATCATAACAAATATATGGATCATATTGTGGATGCAATGCATCAATAACTAGACTGGTCCAAGATCATAGAAAATACCTACTAATGTAATTAAATGACACCTCATCAACTTAAGTCACAATAGTCACAATGGAGTATAGGTCAACATGAGCATCCTCAGCTACATAATCTCTAGTTCATGTATATGTTGCCAAGCCTTTCAGAAGAACTGAAACATTTTGACCCACCAATGCCCTCTTATTAGGGGGATGTGGTAGGTCAAACGATATGAACTTATCCCCAAACTAACCCTTCCCCTAGCTTGCATAATTCTAGATAGTCTATATAGTCCATATCATAACCGAAACAAAATTTTGCATACAACTAGTTGTAGAAATGAAGAGGCATCTCATCCTTTTACAACCACACTATCTAGGATATATTAATAGGGCAACAAGAAGATCTTGAAATTTTGTCACTCTATAGGCTCTCACTACATGTATAGGTAAGTAATCAAGGAATAGAGTTCTCTTAACCATATGTGTTGAAAGATTTACATCTACAATGCTATATTTGATGAAATCCTAAAACTTCACAAGATAACATTTGGTGATATGTCTCAATGGATGGATCATCAAAAGGTTTTATGATTCATTCTTCTAAATCATACTCAAAATATTTGTCCTGATAGACTATAGTTTCCCTATTAGGGAGGCACTTGACATTTTGTAACAAAAAACTCTAGCTTATCTAGAGAGTCATGCAATGTTGTCATAACACCTTGTCTACAGGCCATTTTATTTAGGGGAGTACAATCCTATGATAAAGTCTATGATGATCTACCATCACCTGATGATTGATCACTACTAGCCCCTACACTAGGCTCTGACCACTAGATTCCATAATATGTAGGTATGTGATGAAATACAGATGACAATGGAATATATAAACACTACAAGTGTGCACATATGAATAGATATAAAATTAGCGTAACCAGTAAAATTCAACGAGCTTGATCTAATGCATGCATGTGTGTGTTTGTGATATTGTGCACATGTAAATGAATTTGTAAACTATATCCTTCAAAAACATGTACATGCTTGAATAATCTTTAAAATTAAAAACATAATATTTTCCATTTTATGTAAAATTAGAGAGTTGTGTATATTACCCTATTTGTACCTAGAAGTATATCCTAATTACCAATAAGTGTACCAAAAGGGGTAGCTATGTAGAGAAACCTAATCTAAGATGCATTATTACCTAATGAAACCTATTATTCTCATGCTCTATTAAGACCCATTAGGACCTATTGTGTAAGGTATAACACACATAATGACCTAGTTGATTCACTAGGACCCCTTAATCCAAACATGTATCCTAATCACCTATAAGTGTACCAAAAGGGGGTACCTATGTGGTAAAACCTAATCTAATATGCATTATTAAATAATGAAAAAAAAACTAATAAAGAGAACATGAAAACCAAGAGTTTTCATTGCTTTTGATTCATTTATCTTCATTATTTTTAGATTTTATTGGTTTTTCTTCTTTTTTATTTTTTATTTATATATTATCTACTTAATTTGTGTCTTTTCTATTCATTTTATTTGAGTTTATTTGATTATATTTTCTTCATTTTTTCAGTTGTATTATTTTTATTAATTTGTGGTTCTTTTTCAGGTTCACATTCCTAGCTCGTTTCCATTAGTTTTTATTTTTTCGTCAATATTTATGCATTCTCATATTTAAGTATAATGTGTCCTATTGTTGCTAGTATTATTATTCAATATTATTATTTTGAATATGATTATTAGTATTTTCATTATTATTTTTCCATATGTATTATTATTGGTAATAGCTCATTTACGGGTTCACATTATTAGTTTCTTATTATTGCTCTTTATTCATTTATCTTCATTTATCTTCATTATCTATATATATATATATATATATATGTGTGTGTGTGTGTGTGTGTGTGTGTGTGTGTGTGTGTGTGTGTGTGTGTGTATGTATGTATGTATATATATAATCTTCTTATTTTTTGTTTTATCTAGTCATGTTATTTGTGTTTAGTTCATTACATTTTTACTTCCTTTTTCATTTATATTTTACGTCCATTTTATTATTATTTATACTCTTTACCTTTGTATGTTTATAGGTTTCGTATTTTATCTTTGTCTCATCTTTCTTATTTTTACATTTTCTTTCTAATTAGGTTTCTTTCTTAGTTTTTTTTAATTGCTTTTAATTTTAAATTTCTTCTCTTTCAGTCAAGCACACACTCATTGTCTTCTGTCTTCTTCTTTCTTTTTTCACCTTTTGATCCCCCTTCTTAGTATTCATGCGCCACGGCCCCCCCTTGCCACCTCCCCCTGCCCCACTCCCTCCTCTTTTTATATCTCTATTTTTCCCCTAGTTTGCTAACTTATTTTTTGTATTCTCTTACTATTCATCTCGATGATGGATCACTGTGTCTGATCCAAAATGTTGATGCTAAAAAAAATTTACACAATCAAATTCCAGAAAAACTCTAATATATTCATATGTATCATGTATAATATATTATGAGATAAGTATGGAAGGTTTTTAGTGCAAGTCAGCATGATCTACACTAATACAAGAACCAACACCCAAATTGATGAAGAATTGAACAACACCAAAATTGATGAAGAATTGGGGCATCTTTTGTATCTGAATGCACACTAAATTATTGCTAATGGAGCACATTGCCTTAAAAAAAGCACTAACAAATTAAGGAAAGGATCTAATAAATTTATATGAATGGTGCATGTATTTCAAGAAAGAATTGTTTTCAACAAGAGAGCGATATGCATCACCCTTATCATGGCTATGCCCAACACTTGGGGCCTCCCTAATTGAATTCTCTTCCCTAATCTACACACAAGTTAGAGACGAACTCAAATGGATATTATTTTCAATTGAACTAAAAGGAGATTGATGTTCCTTGAAAATGATTGCAGTTGCAGATTGATGAGAAAGATCAATTTCAGGGAAGCATTTCAACCAATGGACAAGTTGTATGCTCTAATCCATTCAAGAATCAATTTAAAACTGATATGATTTGAGCTATAGAGATATTGTGCTGATGTTTTATGTGGGTGTTAGCAGAATAATAAAATGTTAGTCTAGGATATGGAGTAATATTTATAAGGAACATGCTTGAGTTTTCTTGAGTGACTGCTATCTAATAGGAAAATACATTATGCATTATCCCACATTCACCTCGTATGGAGTTTCACTGTTGTTTTAATACTGAAACACTAGATTCTGGTAATTCAAGCTTTGGCTCTAGACTTAAAATGGAAGCTTCATGCCTGGATCCTAGATAGCCATTGAGCCAATGATAGTAGGTTGTGTGACTAAACCTTGTTTGACTCAACTGAGCCAATGATAACAAGTTTTCTAACTACACCTTGTTTGACTAAAATAGTTGGATGATTGAAGAGCTACCATTGAAGATCTACCATGTGACATAGATTCTAAGGTAACCCAATTGAGGAATAGTACAAGTGTTAAGTGCACATTTCATGTCAAGTCAAAGGTGTCATAATAGCAATAATGTGTGGTGGTGGCATGTACTAATGATTATGATTGGTCTAATGTGACATGTGGCACATTCGCACTAACATGTGGCACATCCACACTTTCTCCCAAGATCAAGGTGTCTAAGTTGAGATGAAGCCCGATGATGACTGGTTAAAGGTGAGACGTGGCACATCCACACTCTCTTGCAAGATCAAGGTGTCAAAGTTGAGATGAAGCCTGATGTTGCCACATGGTGTGGTAGGCATGGGGCATCCAAGTGACACGTGGCAATTTTCTTTCAATATAAAGTTTGCACTTTGTAATAAATCAAATTTCAAGAAATGGTTTGCACATTCCCCCTAGATTATCTTATGTTCAATGAAGGGTTTTTGGTCCAAATCTTGGCCAAACATAGGAGTATAATATATGTTGGAAGGCTCCTAAAATGAACTTTCTAGTTTTGTAGTCTAGATTTGTGTAGGTGTTGATGGTTAAAAGTTATTCAATATTTTGTTTAAGTAGGTCTTTTTAACTATCTTTCCTTCCTAATTTTTTATTACTTCATCATGATAGTTAGGGATTTGTTCTTGTGAATCTTCCACTTGGGTTAAGCCAAATTTGAAGAAGATCATCCCAACACTTCTATTTTCTTGATAAAGTCATTTGGTAAGATTTTGGGCTAAGTCTTAGTAGTAGATGTGATATTTTCCCCAAGAAAAGTTTTCATTATTCGAACATATATTCTCTAGTTTTGTGTAGCTATGATGAAAGATCATATTGGTTTATAGTTCAGGAGAGAGGTGATAGGCTTCCCTTCAACAGAAGATAAAGAATGGAGATGACAAGTGAAAACCTTGGATCATATCCAACCTAACTTTTTTCTTCCACATATTCTCTTCTTTTCTTATTTTGTATGGATGGTTCTAGAATTTTGAGGAAGACCTCTTAGTTGTGATTCCATAATTTCTAGCATTTAATTTTTGTATGAATAATATATGTATTTTCTAGAGAAAATAGTGAAGGATTAGCTTCAGAACTAACTTATTGAGTGTTATGGTTATTGAGGATTAGCATAGAAGTTATAAAATTGTAGTTGTATGGTGAATCTTGTTTCCTATTATTGAGTTGTGCAACTTGTTGTGATTTGAGGACAAAGAACCTAGATGTCAGTTATAATTTGTTTAGTGCTGTATGACATTGTGTTTTTTTGTTGGTTTAGTGAATCAAGTAAATGCTTAATGTATCTTGATAGGGTTGTATGTCTCATGGAAGGATTTTGATGAGAAGAAAATTTATTCTAAAAGCTAACGTCTCATTTGCAAAAGGGATGGATAGATCTTCAAATTCATGATGTATTGCTTGACTTGAATGACACCCAATGGATAGGACACTATTCTCAACTAGGGGATTGCATCTTTTTGTTACTTCATATTAGGGTTATGCTCAAAAATTTTAAGTAACAAAATATTTTTCCCTTCTATGTTGTAGAGCTGAAAGGATGAGCCCCACTTATCTTGTGAGCTTCTAATTTATGTTATTGGCTACTATACATCTAGTTTTGTTGCATAAGTATATAAGAACTAAGAACTTTATCTACTTTGTGTGGATTCTTGAATATATTTTAGCACTAGTTGTATTTATAAGAATCAAAGGTCTACCCACCTAGGTTTTGCAGAGCCTAAAGTGTAGGAGTATAGCCATATAGTTGGCCTAAGTTCTAATCATAGTGAATCCATCATAAGAGTTAGCTACCCTTAGATTCATTTTGTTTCAGCTTTCAAGTAGTTAAAATCACAATCAAATTAGGAGCTAACACAATCCATGCATACTTTTATTTAATGTTTAATCATCCAAAGTTTCAAATCAATCCTATGTAATCATTTACACCCATATTGAAAATCTCCTAAATTGAACCAAGCATGCACCTCTAACCATAAAATAGAAACATATACATTTAGATTACATGTCTAATCATAAAATTGAATGATATAAATCAAATTACATTTTGATCATGACCATTGAACACAAAAATAAATATTACACTAAATGAAATAGATATAAATATAAATATATAAACAATAAATATATATACATGTATCAACTATAGAAAACCAATGCACAAAAAATATATGAATACATGGACCTAGAAGTATCATGCTAAATGTAGATCAACAAGTATTATCTATGCAAAAAATAAATGTATCAACAAGTATCACCAATGCAAATAATCAAACTACACAAATATGAAGACATCTCTAGATGTGTATACTAAATCATGTGGCTCTAGAACTCTTGATCTCTCTAAGTTTTGTTGTCAATCAGTGTCAAAAACTTAGTCATATACAAGGCCAAATTAGTTGATCATTACTACAACTGAGTTACTTTTCATAGGTTGAGTAATATAAAGACTTTTAAATAGTCCTATATATGTCAAGCTCTATAGGAGGTGAGTAGATCTTTGGTTGTTGAGTATTCCTATACTAGCTGAGTTTAGTAAATGTCAAAAAAATATAGTATATGGATGTCGAGTCATATAAAAGGTGCTGAGAAAGTTAAGGCCAATTAATAGTAGGAAGAACAATTATGTTCACATATAAGAGACAATATGTGTCAAGTAACACAAAGTGAACAAAAATGTCTAAAATGGTACAAACTTTGAGGTAAAATATTTTGAGCCAACATATAAACAATATTTAATTATTGTAGTGTTTGTTATAGTGGTTGTCATGCATTTTGACATGGATCATTGATTCCTATGAAGATGGGACAACCAATCAAATGAAGAGGTAAAAAGGGAAACATCTAGATCATTGATCATTGATGTAGGAGCATCCTGGGTGTAAGAGAAATCTTGCATCACCCAAAAACGTTTTATTTTCAGTCTTTTCTATTTTAATAAGGACTAGTAGACATGGTGGTTACTATTTATGGGATCTTTCAATTTTTAGTAAGTTTGTCATATGAGCTCAAAATGTTCTCATTTTCTATAGGAAGGTTCATTTTAGAGTTGTATGCCTACCATAAAAATATTATTACTCAAGCATAAGTATCAGAGAAGTTATTGGGGATTTTTGGTGGAAAAAATTTGTAGAAAAATCTTCAAGCTCACCATTGGAGGCCTTAAAGTGCCCAGAAGGGGTCCAAATAATTGATGGAAGGGCACTACCATGGTACTTAACCTATAGATCACGAGATTCCATTTTCAAAAAGTGGTTATAATAGCCAATCAGAAAAATGGTTCATGAGTTATGGCCTTTCAAAGTTGGGATACCCAAAATATCTAAAATAATTGTCAAAGATGTATTTGGTTGACTCTATATGTATTGTTAGGGTCTGTCGGCCCTAGGTATTAAGTTTCAATATCTAGAACCTTCCCAAATGGCATAAAATTGCCTATTAAATAAAGACCTGAACATTTTCTAGGACAACTCTGGATGATAGTTCGCAGCTTGTCTTACAATTTATTGAAATGAAGGTGTCAATGTAGGTTAGCATATTGTACTTATGAATTATGTAATTCCATAGTTACGGTGCAAATAAGAAGTCTATATTTTGTTCTTGCACTTGCTGTTGTTACTTTGTTTTTGTTATGAGTTTATGGTATTAAGGGGAGCACCCTTCATCAAGTGGTATCAGAGAAAAAGTTCTTGAGTGTGTGGACAGATTGCCAACTATGAGGCAGTTTGCACTAGGACCGTGGTTTGGGCTAAGCATGTAGATAGATTATTGATTGTGAGGCAGTTTGCACTAGGGTCTCAGTGGAAGCATGAAAATGCCTCCATGAAGAGCGTGTGGTGGAAGAGTTATAGGTGTTACACCTGAGGGTTTCTGAAGCCTCCAAAGAAAAATGCAAGCATTGGAAGAATAAATGCATAGAGGAATAAATCTTCCCATAAGAGATGAAACTGAGGATGAGGAAAAAGTAGAAGAAAATGCTGAAGTAGAGGTAGTTCTAAACCCAGAGGAAGAGGTAATTTTTAGGGTCATCTCCAAGATTGGAAAAAGACCTAAGTTTGAGGTTGCCACATTTTTGGGAAATCTTAACCCAGAGGAGCTGATTGATTGGATCAATAAACTAGAGTAGTATTTTGAGTATGAATATATTGATGATCCTAACAAGGTCAAGTTTGCAAAGGCAAAACTGAAGGGACATGCAAAGATTTGGTGGCAAGAGGTTCAATTGGAGCAAAATATAAAGGAAAAGGACAAAATCACCAAATGGGAATGGATGGTAGCTAAACTAAAGAGACAATTCATTCTCGTGGATTATGAGCTTGATATATTGAAGAAAATGCAAGGGTTGAAGCAAGCAAGAAAATCTGTTCAAGAGTATACCAAAGAGTTCTACTGAGTTCTGATCATAACTAGCCATGCAAAAGCTGATAAGGAGAAATTTTCTTGTTATCTTAATGGGTTAAGGCCAAGCACTCAGGATGAGTTGAGTCTAGTTTGAATGAACAATATTGAGGAGGGATACCAATTTTCCCTAAGGGTTGAGGAGAAACTGAGCAAGAAGTTTGACAAAAAGAATAGTGGAAGAGGTTGTAGTGGAAAATCTAGTGGATGATCTTATGGTGGCTATAATGATGATCAGAAGAACAAGGATGAGGCTAGAAGTAGTAGTCAGAACTAGAGGGGAAACAATTCCAATTTTTTCCATGAGTAGGACAATAGAGAATAGAGAGGAAGAGGAAAAGGAAAAGGATGTGGAAGAGGAGGCTTCCGTGGGAAATATTTTCACTATAGAGAAGAAGGGCATAGAGCATTTGAATGTACCCAGTGCTAAGGAAGGACAGATCAAAGAATAGAAGCCCAGGGTAGAGTTGCACATGTTGATGAGGATGTTGAAAGAGGAGAAGTCCTAGTTAACAGAAGAGTCCTACTAAGTGGTGAGAATGAACTTAATCAAAGAAGAATGGAGAATGGAGGATGTGCATAGATTCTTGTGCTATCAACAAGATCACAATAAAGTACAAATTTCCATTGTTAAGAATGGATGATATTATGGAATATTTGAGTGGAGCTGAGTATTTCACAAAGATAGATTTGAAGAGTGGGTACCATTAGATTTGTATCAGAGAAGGTGATGAGTGGAAGACTGCTTTCAAAATAAAAGAAGGACTGTACAAGTGGTTAGTCATGCCTTTTGGGCTAACCAATGCACCAAGCACTTTCATGAGGCTCATGAATGAGGTACTAAAGGAGTTTCTAGGTAAGTTTGTCATTTCTTACCTAGATAATATTTTGATCTTTAGTAAGACATTGGAGGAGCATTTGATCCATATTTACAAGGTGTTTGATAAATTGAGAGAAGAAAATTTGCTGATAAACCTAAAGAAATGCAATTTTATAAAGGAGTTGGTTTACCTAGGATTTGTAGTCTTAGAAAAAGGTCTAAAAATGGACCTAGGGAAAGTGAGCATCCTTGAATGGCCTACTCCAAGGAGTGTGATAGAGTTAAGATCTCTTTATGAACCAACTAGTTTTTACAAAAAGTTTATAAGAGGTTTTAGCCATTTTGTGGACTGTTGACTGAAACAATGAGAGGGTATAGGAAATAATTTAAGTGGATTGCAGGAGCAGATAACACTTTTAATCTGTTGAAATAAAAAGTTACTAAGTAGCCTGTTTTAACACTTCCTAAATTTAACAAGGTGATTCAAGTAGACTATGATGCTAGTGGTACTATAATAGGAGCTATTATGAGCCAAGAAGGTAGATCTTATTCTTATTTTAGTGAGAAATTGAATGATGTAAAAAGAAAATATTCTATATATGATCAGGAATTTTATGTATAGTTCAAGCATGGAAGAAGTGGAGAAATTATCTTCTTCCTAAGGAGTTTGTTTTGTATACTGATCATCAAGCTTTACTATATTTGAATAGTCAAGGAAAATTGAACCAAAGGCATTTGAAGTGGGTTGATTTTTTGTAGAGTTATGCATTTGTTTTGAAGCACAGGAGTGGGAAGTCTAATAGAGTTGTAGATGCTCTTAGTAGAAGATGAATTTTGTTAACATAAATGCAAATATAGGTGGTTGGGTTCAAGGAACTTAATACTTTGTATTCAAATGATCTTGATTTTGGTGAAGCATGGAAGACTTGTACAAAACCTGCTACACTTGATAGGACAAAGTGGTTGGATTTTATGATCTAGGATAGTATGTTGTTCAAAGGGAGTTAGTTGTGCATTCCAAGAAGTTCAATGAGAGAGAATGTCATCAAGGAGAAGCATAGTGGAGGATTGGCTAGACATGTTGGCAGAGATAAGACCATTGCTTTGGTTGCTAAGAATTATTACTGGCCACAGTTGCAGCAAGATGTGAAGAATTTTGTATAGAGTCGTAGAGTATGTTAGATGGTGAAAGGCATGAAGTAGAATACAAGGTTGTATCAACCATTATCTATACTAGAGAAGTCATGGGAGGATATCAACATGGATTTTGTTCTTGGATTACCGAGGACATAGTGTGGGCATGATTCTATTTTTGTGGTGGTTGATAGGTTTTAAAAGACGTCACATTTTATTCCTTGCAAGAAGACTAGTGATGTTGTTCATGTAACAGTTTCATTTTTCAAAGAAGTGGCGAGACTACATGGTCTACCAAAGAGTATAGTTTTAGATTGAGATACCAAATTTGTTGGGTATTTTTTTCATACATTGTGGAAGTTGTTGAAGATAGATTTGAAGTTTAGTTCATCACATCATCCACATACTAAAGGACAACCAAAAGTTTTGAATTGTAGTTTGGGCAACTTGTTGAGATGCTTGGTTAGAGATAAACCAAAAGGATGGGATATGATTTTACCATAGGCAGAATTTGCATATAATAATTCTATCAATAGGAGTACTAGTAAATCACCATTCTAAATTGTATATTGAAGTAGTCCTAGAAATGATTCTAAATTGAGGTAGTTGGATAAAGGTGAGATAAGTAGTGTTGAAGCAAAAGATTTTGCTGAAAATTTGAAGAACATCCATGAGGAGGTGAGGAAGCACATCATAAAGATAAATACATAGTATAAAGCTAAGGTAGATGTGAAAAGGAGGTATAAGGAATTTTAGATTGGAGATGAAATCATGGTCCATTTGAGAAAGGAGCATTTTCTAGTGGGTACATATAATAAGATGAAGATGAAGAAGTTTGGACCATGCAAGATAGTGAAAATGAATGATTCTAGAAATGTGTATGAAGTGGAGTTGCCTGTTGAATTGAATATTTCACTCATATTTAACATTTTAGATTTGATAGAGTATTATGAAGGAG
The DNA here is from genome assembly GCA_028749045.1 of Cupressus sempervirens. Lineage (NCBI taxonomy): Eukaryota > Viridiplantae > Streptophyta > Pinopsida > Cupressales > Cupressaceae > Cupressus > Cupressus sempervirens. The sequence continues at coordinate 269,816,955 of CM053793.1, forward strand.
GTGATGAAGATGAAGTTGTAGAAGCATAATGGAGTATTCCAACAGCTAGTTTGGCTACAATGGAGATTGAGGAGATACTGGATAGTCGTGTTGGAAAAACTACTAGGAATAAAACTTATGAGGAATATTTAGTCAAATGGAAAGGGAGGAAGGTAGAGGATTCATCATGGCTAGCAAAGGAGGAGGTTAACCATCTTGGTTTTCCTCTAAACATCTGAGATGTGACAGGGTCACTTCTCAAATTACCCCAAGTGTCAGATGCAGTAGCATCCTGGGTGTAAGAGCAATCTTGCATTACCCAAAAATATATTATTTTCATTATTTTCTATTTTAATAAGGGCTAGTAGATAGGGTGGTTACTATTTATGGGAAATTTCTATTTTTAGTAAGTTTTTCATATGAACTCAGAATGTTTTTCATTTTCTATAGGAAGATTCATTTTAGAGTTGTAAGCCTACCACAAAATCTCAGTGCTCAAGCATAAGTATCAGAGAAGTTATTGTGGATTTTCAGTGGAAAAATTTGTAGAAAAATCTTCAGGCTCATCGTTGGAGGCCTTAGAGTGCCTAGATGAAGTCCAAAAACTCAATGGAAGGGTACTAGTGTGATTTCAAGCCTGTAGATCAGGAGCTGACATTTCTAAAAAGTGGTTATAATAGCCAATTAGAGCAATGGTTCATGAGCTATGGATTTTCAAAGTTGGGCTACCTGAAATATCTAAAATAATTGTCAAAAATGTATTTGGTTAACTCTATATGTATTGTTAGGGTTTGTCGGCCCTAGGTATTAAGTTTCAATATCTAGAACCTTCCTGGGTGGCATAAAATTTCCTACTTAAGAAAGGATCGAACATTGTCTAGGACAACTCTGGGTTATAGTTCACAACTTGTCTTGCAATTTACTACAATGAAGGAACCCATGTGGGTTAGCATATTGTACTTATGAATTCTATAATTCTACATTTGTGACACAAATAAGAAGTCCATTTTTTTCTCTCACACTTGGTATTGTTACTTTGTTTCTGTTATGAGTTTATGGTATTAAGGGGAGCACCCTTCATCAATCATATTCTAGAAGACTCTTAAAAATGTCTTTGATATATCCAAACCCTATTCAAGTGTGGTAATAGTGTATGTGCATGTGAAGAGAAAGGAAGTGAAGTATTATGCAAAGGAGTTAGCTTTTGGAGGCCACAAGAAAAGTTGCAAAGTAACAGAGTTTAGCAACCTAGTGAAGAAGTGAAGAGAAAATCAAAGATATATAAGATAAAAGAACAAATTAGAGACTAGAAAAAGAAGATCTCTAATCAACATTGTAACTATATACTGAAGGATCAGGTACTAAATTATTTTTGGCATAGTGAATCAGAGTAAATCTCTTAACAGAGTGGTCCTAATAGGCCTATGCAAATCTCTTACTAGATTCCTTACTTCATTGTAAGTGTTGCATCCTTTAATCAAGGAATACCAAATAATCTTTGTAAAGCTCCTAATAGGGAAGACTCCTCATAAGGTAGATCATTATAAGTGATCAAATTTGTAATTCTAACAGGCAAACTTTGGCACTATAGTAATGAATATTTGTGGATTTCATCCCCACTCTGGTTTTGCCTTCACCTTGGAGGCTTTATGGGTAACCAAAATGTTTTTTTATGTATTTAAATTTTCATGTTGATAGATGTGATACATAGTTAGATCTATTTCAGAATTTGAAGTTATAAGTTAAGTTATGCATAATCTATATATGAGATGGATAATATGGTGAATGCATATTGTGATATTGCTATCAGGGTTTAACTATGTGATTTTGAGTCAAACTCATTGACTCATGTTTCATGAGTAGTAATTCAACATGAATCCATATCTCATGAGAATAAATGGAACACTTAGCACTCATTGGATCTAGGTGATTCTCACAGGGGTGAAGCACTGGGACTTCTTGGGAGGTCACCCATCCCAGTACCACTCTAGCCTAAGCATACTTAACTATGGAGTTTCCTACATGGTCAAACCCAAAGCTTGCAACTCCATTTGAAAAAACTTCACCAAGTGTTGTGCCTTATGAACCATTCATTAGAAAGCTCCTTAAGCTCATTAATTGATAAGTACAATCAATGAATTTGACTCAAAATCACATAGTTAAATTTTGACAGGACTATCACAATTTGATTTGTTATGGTTATTATCTCCTACTTATCAAATGGTGAATGCAATCAAGTTATTTTAAATGTTAAAGTTTTAGTGATCCTGATTCACCCCACTCCCCCTCTCGATATCCCAATTTCCCAATAAAATTCTAATAATTGACATCAGAGAAGAGTTCTCTTATAAGGAGTTTAATAGACTAAGAGTTTAGATCTCAGAGATGGAGGGTTAAAAATTGGGAAATATTATTGACAATAAAATTATTGACATTCAACTTATACTACATCAACCTGAAGCAACAAGAAAGGAACTGAGGAAATCCCTAAGAAAGAGAAAGGATATGGCTATTCAACAAAATGACAAACTTTATGAAGTTGACACTCAAGGATTTCTTGATGATAGAAGTTCTAGTGAAAGTGATGTAGCTATTGAAGATCTATTTGAAAAGAATAGTATTCTAAATGAAGAATTCAGAGGATTAAAAAGAGATCATGAAATCCAATCAGTAAAGATATGTGAAGGGATTGAACAAAAGAAGAAAGATGAAGAAGATAAAGTTATGGCTAAAGAAGACAAAAGATAAATGGCTACCAAACTTGAAGAAAGATCATCTGATGTACAAAAGCTTACAAACACTTAGCTAGACATGATGAATCAACTTATACTTACAAATCAAGTACTAAATAAGAAAGACATAGAGATAAAAATAACTTGAGACCACAAAGTGACCAACTAAAGAATGAGCTAAGATCTAAGAAAGAACTTGTGGAAAGAATGAACAAGCCAAGTGAAGCAATAACATATTTTGAAGAACTAATGAGATCACCAAAGTCATCTAGTGATACCTCTAGATTAGGACATTCCAAGAACTATTCTTCTACCAAAGAAGGAGAATCATCCATGTGTGAAGAGCGGATAAATACAAAGTCAAAAGAAAAACCTACATGTTATCGTTGTGGTAAACTTGGATATATACAAACATTTTTAGAAGCAAGGTTGGTATACAAAGTCCTAAAACTAAGTTTATTGGTAATTATTTGAATTGCAAGAAACAAGGTCATTAAGAACATGAATGTTGATCGAAGGTGAAAAATACACCCACTGCACCTAGATTTGAAGGATATTGGTGCAATTGTCAAAAGTATGGACATAGATCACATGAATAAAATCATAGGCAAAGTCTAATTGGACAACCAAAAGAAAGACAATGCACCTAAGAAAGGTAACTCTTATAATTGGGACTACAATACATGGTATATCTATCATTATTATGGAGAGTATGGTCACATTCTAGAAAATTGCATAAGAACACATTTCAAAGGGAATTATAAGAAATAATTGAATGGAAACATATTTTGTTTTAGTTGTCACAAGGTTGGACATGTGAGCAAGAATTGCAAGACTTGAGCAATAACACCAAATAATGAACACACAAGGGAAAAGGAAAAATAGATGTAGAACAAACAAAGAAGGACATGAATCAAACTTTAAAGAAAAAGGTAGAAGTTGGAAGTAGTGGAACAAATGAAGTTAAGATCACCCAATCTAATGGAGAAGGTGATCAAACTATCTCAAATTGATTAAGAAAGGCATGTAGGAAACTACATATTTAATGAATTATCTTACATTATTTCTTGATGTAAATTGTGCCAAAGTTCATATTTGCATAGGACAAGATGAATCAGAACATAGTTATGGAAATAACAATTTAATGGATTGTTTATATTATTGGGTACTGAGCATTAGTACTATCATCTACATTGACCAAGCATTTCATTATGGACCAAGTACCCACAATGACCAAATTGATGCATAGGTAGAGTTAGATGGTATTGAGTAATCAATATAATAGAGACTGAGTTAAAAGTGTAACAATGAACTAGATAGTTAGATTCCATCAAACAAAGGACATATCATTTATGAGAGCCCTAATTTGAATGAATGAAGGTATATATGAAAAATTTGAAAGCAATTTACAAACCTTGCATTTGGATTTCAAAGCCCAAAGTGATTTGAGCAATTTGTCAAGAGATTTTTTTTAAAGCCATTGAAAACAAATTTGTTGTTGAAGTGTAGTTTATTATTGATCTTTAGTTGGGTAATGTTATTCAAAAAGAAAAATCTCAAAACCTTAATCCAAAAAATGCCATCATCATCATCACCATTGGAAAAGAATCTAGGAGAAGAGGTAAGAAATGTTCAATTAGTGAAGAGTGACACTTGTCCTCCCACATAAATACTATGCTATTCTTAAAATTTCTATGAAAGGAGATTCAATGGGTGTATTATTATTGATACCACATAAGGTTATTATAATTCACAATGTACGAAGCTATTATATGTGCAAAATTGGTCAAGTGGGAGATTATGAATTTCATTTGGCATATCAAAAGTTGTTTTACAAAGGAGTATTGAAGGATGAGTTAAAGACCATTTAGATAAAATGGTCAACATGTGCCCTAGATTTTCCAATAAATTTAAAAATTGAATGGATCAAAGCTATGCTAAGCTAAATTTATGACATGGAGGTATGGCTAGAGAATGGGCTAGTCAAGATCATAATGAAGATTATTAATGCTATTATAGGATACCCAAAATTTGATAAAAAGAAGACTATGTGATGCTAGAGTATAGACTATGTGATGTTAGAGTATAGACACAATCAAGGATTAAAATTAAGTATTATCAACACGAACAAGATATGTATCAACAAGTATCACCAATGTGAAAAATCAAACTACACAAATATGAAGACATCTCTACATGTGTAGATTACCTTGTCTGGCTCTAGAACTATTGATCTCTCTAAGTTTTGTTCTCTATTAGTGTCGAACACTTAGTCATATACAAGCTTGAATTGGTCGATCATTATTGTGACTAAGTTACTCTACATAGTCTGAGTCATGTAAAGACTTGTAAATAATCCTGTATATTTCAAACTCTATAGGAGGTGAATAAGTCTTTAGTTGCTTAGTATTCCTATACTAGTTGAGTTCAATAAATGCTAAGAAAACATAGTATATGGTTTTTGAGTCATACAAAAGGTGATGAGTAAGTTAAGGTTGAGTAATAATAGGAAGAAAAATTATGACCGCAAATTAGAGACAATCTATGTCGAGTAACATAGAGTGAACAAAAATTATGAAATGGTAAAAACTTTGAGGTAAACTATTTTGAGCTGACATATAAATAATATTTAAATATTATATAGTTTGTTACAGTGCTTGTTATGCATTTTGACATGGATCATCGATCCTTATGAAGATGGCACAACCAATTAGATGAAGAAGTAAAAGGGGAAACATCTAGATCATTGGTCATATTCTAGAAGACTCTAAAAATGTATTTAAAATGATAGATCCATTTCCTATTCAAGTGTGGTAATAGTTTATGTGTGTGAAGAGAAAGAATTTTAAGTATTATGCAGAGGAGTTAGGTATTGGAGGCCACAATAAAAGTTGCGAAGTAATAAAGTTTATCAATCTAGTGAAATGAAGAGAAAATAAAAGATATATTAGATAAAATAATGGATTAGAGATTGGAAAGAGGAGATCCATAATCAACATTGTAATTGCATACTAAAGGATCAAGTGTTGAATTATTTTTGGCAGAGTGAATTAGGGTAAATCTCTTAATAGAGTGGTCCTAATAGGCCTATTTAAATATCTTACTAGAGTCCTTACCTCATTATAAGTGCTACATCCTTTAATCAAGGTAGACCTAATAATCTGTGCAATGCTCCTAATAGGGAAGACCCCTCATAGGGTAGATAATTATAAGTGAGCAAATTTGTCATTCTAACAGGCAAACATTGGTACTATAGTAGTGAAGATTTGTGGGTTTCATCCCCACCCCAGTTTTTCCTTCACCTTGGAGGCTTTATGGAAAACCAAAATGTTTTTTTTATGTGTTTACATTTTAATGTTGATGGATGCGATACATTGTTAGATCTATTTTAGAATTTGATGTTATAAGTTAAGTTATGCATAATGTTGATATGAGATGGACAATATGGTGAATGTAGTCAGGTTATTTGAAATGTCAAAGTTTTAGTGATCCTAATTCACCCCCAACCCATCTCAATATCCTAGTTTTCCAAAAAACTTCCAATAATTGGAATCAGAGAAGAGTTCTCTTATAAGGAGTTTAATAGATTGAGAGTTTAGATCTTGGAGATGGAGGCTTACAAATTGGGAAATATTATTGACAATAAAATGATTGACATTCAAATTATACTACATCAACTTGAAGCAACAAGAGAGGAATTGAGGAAATTCCTAAGAAAGAGAAAGGATGTGGTAATTCAACAAAATGAAACACTTTATGAAGAAGTTGACACTAAAGGATTTCTTGATGATAGAAGTTCGAATGAAAGTGATGTAACTATTGAAGATCTATTTGAAAAGAACACTATTATGAATGAAGAAGTTAGAGAATTAAAAGGAGCTCATTAAATCCAATCGGTAAAGATATGTGAAGTGATCAAACAAAAGAAGAACAATGAAGAAGATAAAATTATGGCTAAAGAAAACAAAAGACAAATGGCTTGCAGACTTGAAGAAAGGTCATCTGATGTACAAAATCTTACAAACACTTAGCTAGACACAATGAATCAAATTATACTTGTAAATCAAGAACTAAATAGGAAAGACATGGTGATAAAAAAATTTGAGACCACAAAGTGACCAAGGAATGAGCTAAGATCTAAGATAGAACTCGTGGAAAGAATGAACAAGCCCAGCGAAGCGATAACATATTTTGAAGAACTGATGAGATCACCAATGTCATCTAGTGACATATTTGGATTAGGACATCCCAAGAACCACTAATCTACCAAAGAAGGAGAATAATCCAAGCATGGAGAGTGAAGAAATACAAAGTCAGAAGAAAAACTTAGAGAAGAACAATGAAGAAGATAAAATTATGGCTAAAGAAAACAAAAGACAAATGGATTGCAGACTTGAAGAAAGATCATCTGATGTACAAAATCTTACAAACACTTAGCTAGACACAATGAATCAACTTATACTTGTAAATCAAGAACTAAATAGGAAAGACATGGTGATAAAAAAAATTTGAGACCATAAAGTGACCAAGGAATGAGCTAAGATCTAAGATAGAACTCGTGGAAAGAATGAACAAGCCCAATGAAGCAATAACATATTTTGAAGAATTGATGAGATCACCAATGTCATTAGAGAATTAAAAGGAGCTCATTAAATCCAATCATTAAAGACATGTGAAGTGATCAAATAAAAGAAGAACAATGAAGAAGATAAAATTATGGCTAAAGAAAACAAAAGACAAATGGCTTGCAGACTTGAAGAAAGGTCATTTGATGTAAAAAATCTTACAAACACTTAGCTAGACAAAATGAATCAACTTATACTTGTAAATCAAGAACTAAATAGGAAAGACATGGTGATAAAAAATTTGAGACCACAAAGTGACCAAGGAATGAGCTAAGATCTAAGATAGAACTCGTGGAAAGAATGAACAAGCCCAGTAAAGCAATAACATATTTTGAAGAACTGATGAGATCACCAATGTCATCTAGTGACATCTTTGGATTAGGACATCCCAAGAACCACTAATCTACCAAAGAAGGAGAATCATCCAAGCATGGAGAGTGAAGAAATACAAAGTCAGAAGAAAAACTTACATGTTATCATTGTGGTAAACTTGGATACACAACAAGCATTTTTAGAAGCAAGGCATGTATATAAAATCCTACACCTAAGTTTATTGGTAATTATTTTAATTGCAAGAAGAAAGTTCATCAAGAACATAAATGTAGATCAAAGGTGAAAAATACACCTACTGCACCTAGATTTGAAGGATATTGGTACAATTATCAAAAGTATGGACATAGAGCACATGAATAAAGATCATAGGCAAAGTCTATCTAGACAACCAAAAAGAAAGACAATGCACCTAAGAAAGGTAACTATTATAATTGGGACTACAATACATGGTATACCTATCATTATTGTGGAGAGTATGGTCGTATTCCAGAAAATTGCATAAGAACACATTTCAAAGGGAATTATAAGAAATAGTTGAATGTGAACATATTTTGTTTTAGTTATCAAAGGTTGGCATAAGAACACATTTCAAAGGGAATTATAAGAAATAGTTGAATTTAAACATATTTTGTTTTAGTTATCACAAGGTTGGACATATGAGAAAGAACTACAAGACCTGAGAAACAACACCAAAAAGTAAACACATCAAGGGAAAAGGAAAAATGGATGTAGAACAAACAAAGAAGGAGATGAATCAAACTTGAAGAAAAAAGGTAGAAGTTGGAAGTAGTGGAAAAAATGAAGATAAGATCACCCAATCTAATGGAGAAGGTAATCAAACTATCTCAAATTGATTAAGAAAGGTATGTAAGAAACTAGATATTTAATTACTTATCTTACATTAGTTCCTAACTTAAATTGTGTCAAAGCTCATATTTTCATAGGACAAGATGCATTAGAACAGATTTATGGAAATAATAGTTTAATAGAATTATTTACATGATTGGTTATTGAGTACAAGTAATATCATGTATATTGACCAAGAATTGCAATATGGACCGAGTATCCACAATGACCAAATTGATGCATAGGTAGAGTAGATGGTACTGACTGAGCTGTATAATAGAGATCGAGTCAAAAGTGTAATGAAGAGCTAGATAGTTGTATTCCACCAAATAGAGGACACATCATTTATGAGAGCCCTAATTTGAATGAATAAAGGTATATATCAAAAAATTGAAAGTATTTTACAAACCTTGCATTGAGATTTCAAAGCCCAAAGTGATTTGATTAATTTGTTAAGAGATTTTTTAAAGCAACTGAAAACAAATTTGTTATTGAAGTGTAGTTGAGGATTGATCTTCATTTGGGTTGAGTTATTCAGAAAGAAAAATATAAAAACCCTAATGACAAAAAATGCCATCATCATCATCATCAGTGGTGAATAATCATGAAGAAGAGCTAAGAAATGTTCAATTGGTGAAGAGTGACACGTGTCCTCCCACCTAAATATTATGCTATTCTTAAAATTTCTATGAAAGAAGATTCAATAGGTGTATTCTCATTGATACCAAATAAGGTTATTATGATTGACAATGTACAAAGCTATTATATGTGCAAAATTGGTCAAGAGGGAGATTATGAGTTTTTTTTAGCATATCAAAAGTTTTGTGAAAAAGGAGTATTGAAGGACAAGTTCAAGACTGTTGAGAGCAAATGGTCAACATGCACCCTAGATTTTCCAAGAAATTTAAAAATTGAATGGATCAAGGATGTATTGAGCCAAATTTTAGACATGAAGGTATGGCTAGAGATTGAGATATTCAAGATCACAAAGAAGATTATTCATGCTATTATAGGATACCCAACATTTGATTAAAAAAAGACTATGTGATGCTAGAGTATAGATGCATGATTGGCATGTTTCATTCATAACTATGTTTGTCATTGATGTTAACATAGAATTGTTTATGTGAAGAGTGGCTGAGTAGTAGATAGAGAACAAGGTTGTATGGATTGTGTTGGCTCCTGATTTAATAGTTTTAAAATTAACCAAGAAACTAGACTAATACATCTAAGTCTAGCAAATTCCTATGATGGATGCACTTGAATGCCATCTTGGGCCAACTATAAGGAATAACTCCTTCTTCTCTTTAGGCTCTGCAAAACCTAGGCAGGTTAACCTTGATGTTCTAATATATGGCACTAGTGCAATTAAACATATTATCTAAACCTAATAACAATAGATGAAACCCTTTTGTCTTCTAATACTTATGTAATACCACTGGAATAGATAACTACAAATCCTAACCTATGAATCTATAAGCTAAGTGAGGGTTAATTCCTTTCAGCCCACTACAAAATGTGAAAAATGAATTGATTTTGATTAAAAGATTTGTGCAAATAACCTTCATACCGACTTGCATCTGATTTAGTGATCAGTGCTTTATCCATTGCGACATAGAGTCATTACCAGTAGGATGACCTAACTTGATTACATTACAATTAAGTTTGTAAATAAAATCCCCAAACTCCATTCTTACTAGTATCCTCTCCATACACCTAGAAACCCTATCAAATTATTGAAGCATTTACTTAACTCCTTGAATTAAAAGCAACAACAGATCTGAAACATAGCTCATCCAAGTTGTCTTAAATTGAATGAAACTTATTCCTTCAAATAAAAAGTTAATAGAATGTTAGTAGTCCTTTGAGTCACCATTTTATTTCAAAGGTTTGTCCTTCATTTTCCCCCAACCATTTATTGAATTCTTTCCCTTATCACTTAGCGTATTCACCATCTCCCAAAGTGATGATTTGAAGCCCCTTTTGTCCCTGGTTGATATCTCTTCCCTCAAAACTCTTTGAACCACTTTGAACCTCGGTTCAAAGTAGTTCAAAGAAGTTCAACCAAAGGTTTTTTACTAATGGTTTTTTTGGCAGGTGATATGCATCAACTTGGCAAAGTTTTCTTTTGAATCGCTTTGAACCACTTTGAACTAAGGTTCGAAGTAGTTCAAAGTTGTTCAACGATAGAGGTGTTTTGGAAATATTAAATTCTAGTGTAGGACATGCCCCCATCCCACAAGGAAATTGATGGCCATGATAGAGAATAATGAATGAAAGGACATTTCTATTCCTAATGTGGAAAGTCATTATTATGGGGAAAGTGGGAGATCTTTAGTTGGAAAAGAGATTGGATGTCGCATTAAAACTAATCATTACCAATACATTCGAAAAGGAAATCATTAAATTGAAATTTAATGCAATAAGGCTTTCAAACTTGTGAATGTTAAAAAGGAGTGATGTGTCATTAATGCCATATAATAAGCCTATACTTCTGCACGTAAGTACTTTCCCTTTAAAACTTGCTCAGCTTTCTTTTTCCATTTTTCATGCAAAGAACTGAAAATGTGGAGAAGAAGCTATTAAGGGAGACAAAAAAATCATTTATTTTTTTAGTAGAATACAAGTGAGAACTTAGCAATTCTTGTTTGTTCAAAAAATCTCTGTAGTTTCTAGCATATCTATTCGAAGCCTTGTTGTTTGATTAAGAATGAAGTCTATATTGCATTTATTTGGTAATGTCTCAAGTTTCAGAATGTAGAAAACCAGTCATTTGTGATATGAATTTATGGGGTGGGGGGGGGGTTAAGTTGGAGAGTTTATAGGCAAATTTTCTTGAATATGCTAATGAGGTGACTTCAAGTTTGTATTGATCACTACAATGTTAGAAGCAAGAGTATTGTAAGTAAAAATGGCAACACAATACTCTCAATTTTAAGAGATACTATTGCCTCTGTACTACATTTGTAAGAGAATACTTTTGGTGCATTTTCCTTGGTTCAAGCCTTGGCTGAATATCAAGAAACCCCAAATCAATTTTGCAATACCTTGGCTAGGAAATGGACCGAGATCATGTATGGTGGAGGTTTTAGGCTACCCAAGGTCATCATGAAAGATCACCTTAAACCTCATATCCATGACCTTGTGGTGTTATTGCATAGAGTCAAAGGTTCAACTGATGTGTTTCCTTTTGAAGAATGGATGTATAGGTACATAGAAATCATCTTGAAGGGTGAACAATGGATGGATTGGGTAGAGATTATTACCTATACTTGTGATCTTACCCCTCTTCCTCATGGAGTATGGAGTGAAGAAATAATAGTTTTTTAGTATTGCCCTTTGCTACAGAAAGATAAAGTCTTGGAAGATTTTAGGAAAGTTCATGACCTATTAATGGAGAATGTTTACATGTCTCTAAAGGAAGTGTCGATGCCTCGGTTGTCTCTTGAAGCACAAAGATTAATTCAGCAATATGGAAGTCACTTCATATAGTTTCCTAGGTTCACTTACTTGAGGATAGGTGGATTTGAAGACGAACCTACAAAGTTGCCACGGTATGCTTTGGACTATTTTGTTTTTTCCAAGATATGTAGGCAACTTTTCTCTACTATAAAGAATAATTTACCACAAGAGGATTGGGAAACAAATTTTCCTATCAAGATGGGTTCATTGGTTTGTAGTAGCATGACCAATGCTTCTATCATTGGAAGTAATTTTCTTGGGTTCAATTTCAGCTCTTACCATAGCAGAAGGAACTTCAACAGTAAAGAGTATGCAATCTAGATTCTCAACCTTGAAGTTCACCCACCAGCAACTCCACAATTGGAAGACCTATGGAAAGATTGTAAGAATGAAGGACAAGTTTTGAGAAAAGATCATTCAAGGCTAACTTTTCAGTAAATTAATTCCTTTAGATTGAAGTTCAAAATAGAGGGAGTGGTTGAAGATGGCTCGAATATAATTGAACTTGGGTGGGAATAACCTAGTGAATTGAAGTCTCTGACAGTTGACTAGAATAAAGATGAGGAAGATGATATCAATCTAAGGGCTAGATTTATACTTACCTTCACAGATGATTGGTTAAAGAAAAAGAGCAAAGGAATTATCAATGAACCCTCTTCAAGGGTGGTTTCTTTTTTTGAACCATTTCCATTTGACATCCCACTTTCTCCTGTTGTAGGTAGTATATTGGCTCAGGATAAGTAGAAGAAGACATCCCTTCATTTGAAAACTATAGCTCCAAGGACTAGATCTCAATCTAAATCTGAATCCCTGAAGCAACATAAAGTTCAAAAGGAGAGAATGTTGACTTAGGGGCAGAATTCAAATGATGCCCTCAATTCCTCAGATGGTGCAGATGGTGATGTTTCTAGTTCATCAATGCTCCTAAGGTAGATTAGCCTAGATTCCTAACTCCTACTAGAGATGCCTAGGTGGTATCCATGAGCCCTACTATTCCTTCCTAGCTATCTAACACAATAAGCAAGAAAATGAATTTGCAACTAGTGTCCACACCAATGAAAGACATCATCACTAAATATGTGGCTAGGGGTTCGAAGGTAAAGAAGTTGAAGATAGATGCTCACCTTACCAAAGACCTCATAATAGGAAAATTCACTGCTGAGATAGCTACCTAGAAGTAGAAGAAGTCTGGGGATATTGATGATGAAGGTTTCAAAGTTACTTTTGTTGAACTAGGGACCATTAATAGCAGCATCGGTAATCATTTATTTAAATTCTCTAGTGATCATATGTTGACACAATCTAAGAAGGATAACAAAGAGAAAAAGTATCTAAAAGGCATGGTATTGACAATGGCTACATATATCGATTCCTTAATGAACCTTGGTGCATTGCCAATTGTTTAAGTTCCACAACCCTTTGATCCTAATTCAGTAGGAAGTCAACAATTGATGAGGCAGAAGCAAAAAGGAAAGCTGTTAGCTAATGCCGTGAAGGAATGGGTGGACATCATCATAAAAGAAGGTAATAAATCTATTTTAGAATTTACTAATGTTTATGCTAAGGGAAAATCATTGCTGGGAGAGATACAAACTTTTGTTCTAGCTTGGGAAATAGAGCTAGGTCGATGTCAAGCAGTTGTTTTCCAAGTGGCTGAAGTTGGGAGGTTCAGGGTCCTCAAGTTCCTGAATGAGAACCCAATGAAAAATGTGGATCCTTGCATGTTGTTCATTATGAAGAACAACATGGGATGGAAGGAGTCAGTTTACAAGGAGACAATTACAGAAATGCAGGGCATAGAAAATAAAATTACTGAAATGCATGAAGAACTCCTTAAGGATATGAAGGTGGTTAATCCTATAGGGATCCTACAATTTGATGATGGAAACATGAATGCCGAAACACTAATGAAGAGTTTCAATGAAGTAATGGAATAAATTAGGGATGGTGAATTGCCAAGTGCCAATGATTTCAATGCATTGGCAAGTATTGAATTGATGTTGTGTCTCAACAAGAACCTGATGCCACATCAGAGTTTAAAGATAAAAGAATTCAAATGGAAGAAGGATGTGTGTAGAGCCCAATTGCTGAGCCTAAAGAATCCAAACTCCCATGAGATGTAGGAGTTTATGAATAATTTTCAAAGATGGAAGTTGGTATGTCAGACCATTGGTGAGGAGAAGAAAACTGGCGATGATGCTTGAACTAAATAGTTTCTTTTAGTTACTTTTTGGCACTCATTTTTAAAATGCTTTCTTGTTTTGTAACCAAAATGGCTGGGTTTTGATGGAGGCCTTTTGGATTTGTATGGAAAAACTATAAATGCTGGGGCATTGAACTGGTTTAGGGTAAGCAAGAGATAGTTAGAAAATAGATAGCTAGACAATCTGATAAGTAGATAATTTTATACAGTAATCAAAGGATAGTATATGGATGTTTTTCTTTTGAATGACTATGTACATGCAGGAGGTTTAACACACACACACACACACACACACACACACACACACACACACACACACACACAGACACACACACATATATATATCATCTTGAATTTAGCTTGGAAACTTGATGTTCAAAGTGCATAGACCACTATTACTTTGTGGACTTTGGTTTATTGGTTCGAGATATTTGATTGTTGTTCTTACTGTAAGTTCATTCCAATTAAGGTGTTTGAATGATTGATATCAGTTTATGGTGTTATTCATTCTTCTAAAGTAGATGTTTTGTGGAAGTATGGTTTGATAGATGTTTATTTTTTTTATTTGTATTGATTCTTACCTCACTAAGTAAGAGTAGTCGAGAGATCCTTATGCACTTTTGGGTAAAAGTGAAAAAGATAATTTGAATTCATTGCAAATATAATAAGGGAGTTGTACCTTTAAAAAATTTAGAGAGAAAGTCAAATAACATGAGATTTTCTCAACTCTTGTGAGCATTTTGTGTTTTCACACCTTGGGTAGAGAGTAAATTTGTCAAATTATTTGAGAGGACAATCTGTGCACTAACATAGCATATGAAGAATTAGGAGACATAATAAGAGAACACAGATAATTCATTGTAAATTCCCTTTTGTATTTATCCTTGGAAAGACCAAATATATTAAATTGGTAATACTAAATGAAACTCAAGATATGTCACATGATCTATCATGAATTTCCATTTATCTCAGAGAAACAAGACATGAAAATGAAACTAGAAATGTGGACAAGAGTGGATGTGTGGCCTTCATAGCTAGAGCTTTGCTAAATTTGACAAGAAGTCAAACCAACAAAAACCTAGATTCACAACAATGAGAAATTTCTTCAAAATTGGAACCCCTACAATAAATGAGAGAAAGAGAGATATAGAAGAGGATGAATTCTTGGATCTATTCTATGTCTAACATATGTCCAATTAGAAAACTCCCATTTCCAGATGCAAAACATCTCTCTAATCTCTCTCTATAACTACATATCAAATCCTCAATCATTTTGGCTCCCAAAAGCATAAAATATCTCAGATATTTGGTGAATAAAGATAACTAATTTTAATCACAGATCTGAGAACAAGCTAAAGAAAAATTAAGTTAAGTGACCTTTAGAGGCAAAATAAACTTATTAGAATAATTTTCTCCACATTCAAGCTTCAAAAAACTTCAAACTCTATTCTCCAACCAATTTTGATGCTCAATGATGAATTTTGCCCATTCTGATGAGAATGCTCTAGAAAATGAAAATCTTCTTATAGACTAAACCACTGACAATCTATGCAAATTCTAACTCCATATTCAAAAAATTTATCTCATCCCAGTTCCAACAGTATATTGGAGTCCATATTTTGGGAAAAAATTGTGCCTCTAGTAGCCATTTGAAATTTCAAGCTCCAAACTATGAATTGTTAGTTTAAATTAATAAAATTGAAAATTTTAAAATATTTCTATAGTATAAACTATAGAAAATCATTTTTTAAAACAAATTTTCAAAAATCTCAAATTGATTGCTCAAAACTGAGAATGATATTATTTTAAATTTTTTAATATCCCCTAATATCTCCCTTGGCCATTCATGTGATGCTATGTGTCAATTTCTAAATGGCTCCCATAATTCTGGAAGGCCCCACAACCCTTCTCGCCAAATTTCTCAACTTTTCAAGAGGTTTCCATGTCACTTTTGGTGAGACCCTCCCATTTTCTAGTGGTAACATTGTGACCAACCAAATTTGGCATGTTTTCACATGTTTTCGGCCAAAACACTTGTCATTCCACTGGTTGACCAAGTGGGCCCCTCCACATGCTTCACTGCCTTTCAAAAGGCTCATGTCTTGAAGACACTAGGCATATTGTGTGCTTTTGTATTTAATGATTAAAACATCCCAAAACCTGGTGCATGTGGGATAGATGTTCTTCATTTTTCCTTTGCTCTACTTAGAAAGGTACGTATACTTCATGTTTGCATAGGGCATTCAAGCTTCCAAATAATTTTCAACACATTACATCTTCCTATGCATTCATTGGTGCTATTGCTTGAAGGTTTTATATGAAATGAAGGTTGTCATCTACTCTGAAGTGACAAGGTATTCCCCTTTTTAATTGTAGTCCTCTTTGCAACTTTATTACCATTCATGGGCATTCTCTTATTTCCTTGAGAAAAACATTTAAGCATATGATCTATACTTAAAATGTTGGAATGACTAGGTTGAGACACCATGAACCATCTGTCAATATGAGGTAAAAGAGTTATTACCGACTACAATGTAGAATGGGGCATTCTAGCATGAATACATATCCATGCTTGTGCAAGGACACCAGATTCAGATAATAAAGGATTTTTGAAAAATCTAAGTATCCTGCAAAATTTGTACACTTGGAACTTGTCAAGTAAACCAAACAATTGCACTAACAAAAAACAAGATTCAAATTCAAATCCCTATTTTCACTCAATAAGATGGATAACAAGAAAAGCAATGTAGATCTTCTATTTTCAGTGATGTCTAGCATGCTTTGCATCTCCTCTTTATCACTTTTTATCTTCCCAATCACGATAGCTACAAGTTTGGGAGGTAGGGAAATCCACCCAACAGAAAAGTCTAGGTGCCAACCCTATATAGTATAGGTCTTTCTTTTGTTCACAAATCAAGCCCCATAGGGCTATCACTTTGAGCACATAGAATTGGTTTAGTTCACCATCTACCCATGACTAGCTATGCCTACCAAGAGAGATGTTATGCCAGCTATTTGACTGTATCTAAACAACTACACTAAGATGGGGTGGGCTAAGCTCATAATGGTTGGTAACACTCTTGGGAAGGTTTAGGATTTGGTGTGGGTATTTCTATTCATGCTTCCATTTCAATTCTTTCCCATCCTTTCAAAACTTGTTACCTTTCTCCTTCACCACTCTCTTAATAAAAATGCCCCATTTTCTCTACCTTGTTTTTTTTCTTACTTTGTGGGTGTGGGTGTGGGTCCATATTGTTTCTAATCTACACACATTGTCTACATGAACTTGCAATATCCTTGAATGCATATGAACTTGGAAAAAGTTAGTAACTGATTGACTGCAATGACCATTAAATGATGTGTAAGTCAGTCACTCAATCTCTACAAAAAGCACATGCCCGTTATCAGTTAACGTGGCTTGTAGGCACAATCTTCAATTCAAGCTACAACATACTTCAAATTCAAGGGATTGGGATGCCCCATTACTACATGTATAGAACCCCATGTCAAACTTGAACAACCTATCACAAATTCAATACTATTCAAGATATCTTGCATGAAAGGATCGATAGTTGTAGTCGAAACCTCATTTGTATGGCTAATAACATTGTTGAAGACTCATATTGGTAGTGCATTTAGATCCTCACAAAGTTGAAGGAACTCATAGTACCCTAGGCCATCATCAGTCCAATAGTTCTAGACATCACCAAAATGACCAAGCCTCTCTTTGCATGGTCCAATTGACTCTTTCCAATGAAATGCATTTCTAAGCCATTGTCCCTCCACAAAACAACCACCTAAAAATTGAATGAATTGAGGCTTGAGATTGACTAGCATCTCTGCAAGCTCATTCTGGAAACCATGCCGCTTCTAAACTATCTTTATTACTTCCATCATTTTACTTGTGTACTCATCCACAACTTTGCAAAACTTTTGGTTGCCATGAGGCCATAGGGAATCAAAGAACTTTTTTATAGCTTCAGCCTTAGGGACACAATCTAAACATGTATATTGGAGTTGTAAGACAATTATTTGCGGACCTTTTACTTCACTTTGTTCATCAATGGTTGGAAATTTTGATTGTAAAATGGAGTGTATCTTTGGTTTGGAATTTCAATTGGTGACATGACATCTCTTTGCTCCAAGTCAAGCAATCATTTTTAAATTACTTCCAGTGTTTTCATTAGTTCTTTGTTGTCCTTCATACCTCAAGTCCTTTCAATTTATGCACAACCTATTCTAACTTTATACCTCATAATTCAAGCTTATAAGCATCCCTTGTGCAAATTCCAACAAGTGCTTCAAATTTTGGGTCTAAGTTTCATCTACACTTTCATACCTTTTGAGTGGGTGGGTCTTCATGATTCATCATGAATAGACCCTACTCACTAACTTGATCTACAATAATTCACTTTCCTTTCCAAACACTTATTAGTTTGTCATAATTAGCTAGGCTCCAAAGTGGGTTCAGCAAAAAAAAAATTCATTTTCAAATGACTAACTTTTTAAATTGATTCAATGAGCATGTGGCATTTATTTTACTCAAATTTAACCCTTACTACTTCACTGAAAAATCAATTGAACTCATTTTACCATTTATCTGCAAACTATCAACATGCCAAGGAGTCATTTGACTAGCTTTAAAACTGATCCAAACACCTGACCAAGCTCTAAAATAAAAATCATTGATTCTTTGTTCTAGATACTCGCACCTTGATAAATCTCATATCATGAAAAATTCTCAATCAAAAGATATCACATGTCAAAGTTTCCCTTTTAGAACTACCTACAAGAAAACAAGTCAAAAAACAATAAATTGCTTTCAGATTTGGCTCTGAAATCTGGGTAAACTAATACTTGGGGAAATAAAGACTGGGGTATTAGTTTACTATCATGATAAAAATAT
This sequence comes from Cupressus sempervirens, assembly GCA_028749045.1. Classification (NCBI taxonomy): domain Eukaryota; kingdom Viridiplantae; phylum Streptophyta; class Pinopsida; order Cupressales; family Cupressaceae; genus Cupressus; species Cupressus sempervirens. The sequence continues at coordinate 269,836,041 of CM053793.1, forward strand.
GAATCTAAGATTAGGGCTCATGAAAAATAACAAGAAAAAAATTGAAAGTGCTCAAAGTAAGCTACTTAAATTTGTAGAGCTGGGAACAATGGCAGAAAAGCATTTTTCTCAAATGAAATGGATCTAGGAAAGTGTGTAGACGGATTCGTCAAGATTTGAAAATTAGACCACTTAAAGAATTTTTAAAGTAGAACACATTGGTATAATCCATTTGATCTCACCTATCATAGATTTAGAGATATGAAATCATGAATAAATGAATTGATCAATCTATACTTTATGCCACTAGTAAAACTTTACAAATTGCATTTGGAATCGCATTTCAAAATTGATCAAATGGTTTCTTCAAAGCTCAAAATTGAAACATAGTAAGTCTTTGACTTCTAAAATTCAATGAAAAAGGAATTTTATCATTTTAGTTGACTGGGTCAAAGTTATAACAAGTCAAATATGGCCTCCCAAAATTTTGAACAATTCACATTAGCATGAAAACAATAAATGACCAACTTTGAGGGATTCAAAACCTAGTCAAATGGATTCAAAATGACTCAAAATCTAAAACATAGGCTTTTTTTTATGGACACTAAACACTCCCAAATAATAAAGTCATGAAACATTACTGGGTGCGATATATTCAACTACAAACATAGCCTCTTGTCATTGTTTGACATGCAAAAATGCAGAATTGGACATTGCTCAAAACGAGACTTCACGGAATGGATTGCAATGGAAATTTATCATCATGGGGCTAGTGGATACACTAAATGCAAGGTGTTAGAAATATTAAACACCTCTTAGGTCTCAAAAGTATAGATGGGTACACATGCATTAAAAGCACTTAAAGGGCTTGATTTTTTCAATGGTACTTAAAATCGAGACTTCAATTTTGAGTCCCAACAGATTGTGTGGTGATGACTAGGTCAACTACAATTAAGGATGTATTCTACACTTTATTTGGATGACATGGAAAAGTCAGAATACAGAGAGTCAAATACATGTGGAAGATATGATTGATTTATAGAAGACAATAAGTAGACATAGTATCTAATAAGTAGTTTCTCATGGTTGATTTGTATCTCTTAGCTGGGATAACATCTGATGATGGCATGAATGAGTGAAAAAGGTTAGAGGTCACATGTGTGAGAATTTATAAATACTATGAGCCAAAAGTGACTTGTAATTATGAGAAGATGTAATATTTTGTAATATCTTAATGAGGTCCTATTATAATTAATTGAAAAATTCTAGAGGCCAACTCAAAGAATTATTTTAAGGACATGGTATAAAAGTGCTAGAATATATAGTCCATAGATATAACTGAGATGGGGGAAGGGGAGGGGGGTTGAATTAGTTATCCAACTAATAATCACAATTATAAACCTCATTAAAATTTAACCATATGAGCAATATAATCAGAAATCACAACAATATACTCATACACAATAATACTAGATATGTTAACTAGGGAAACCTTTGATTAGAGGAAAAACCATGGTGACGATGGTACCCATAAGATGATGTACTAATATAAATTTTCCTTGTTAGAGGATGAACCCTATTAGGATTCTATGAATACATTCAGTACATATGAATCCCTATTAGTAGACTTTGAATTCCTGTTAGGAAATTCCAACCCTGTTAGGAGTTGTGGAAGATAGCTGGACCCACTACCCAAATAGGTTCAAGGACGAGACTAATGAACCCACTGTCCAAATGATCTCTGCATTATTCCCCCTAGAATAATAGAAATGAAATGTACTTCATTTATCTTCTTTTGTCATGTCATTCAAACTTGCTCTCATTCTAATCTTGTAAATAGATTACAAAACTTACATCCAATAATCCCTTGGATCACTTACACACATTTACAGAACACTCTTCTCCTTTTCACACATTGCACTTCAATAGATTCTTTACAAATAAGGAAAACATCTTTCCTTTATACCATATCTTCAAAATAATTCCTTGAGTCGGCCTTGGGTCTTTCCCAATTAATTATAATAAGATAATTGATTAATTAGAATTAGAATAGCACCGTTGGCTCACAATCTATACAAAATTTCACACATGTGATACTAGGGCTTGTGCACTTGATGACATCACCAACCAATTGTCTTATGTCACTCCCTAACTATGCATCTTCTCACTACATTTCAAATGTAAGATAGTGAACAAACATTAAGAACTAATCTCCCAATACTCTATCTTTAAAATACTCTCTATAAATCAAGTATAACTTCTGTACAACTTAGAATCTACACATTGAACCACATCTTTACAAATAAGGAAAAAATATTTCCTTTATACCATTTCCTCAAAAAAATTCCTTGAGTCGGCCTTGGGTCTTTCCCAATTAATTATAATAAGATAATTGATTAATTAGAATTACAATAGCACCATTGGCTCACAATCTATACAAAATTTCACATGTGTGATACTAGGGCTTGTGCACTTGATGACATCACCAATAGACTATCTTATGTCACTCCCTGACTATGCATCTTCTCACTACATTTTAGATGTAAGATAGTGAACAAACATTAAGAACTAATTTCCCAATACTCTATCTTTAAAATACTCTCTACAAATCAATTATAACTTCTATACAACTTAGAATCTACATGCTGAACCACATCATCATGACACTATATTGAACATGTCTATAACCATGCATCACCAAAAATTCAAACCATTGTCCATACAACTTAGTTCTCTTTCTACCACTTAGCTAGTCTTTACAAAAACCATACTTTGTTGATGTCAATGAAAAACATAGTCATGAATGCAACATGTCAATACTCTCCAGTGCTTAGGATACTCCTCCATAGTAGTATCATCAACATTAATGCTAAAAATATCCCCCTTTGGCATTGATGGAAACATAGATGAAAAACCTTCTAAGTTCCAAGAATAACAAAATAATACTATGTTGTTGCTACTGTCATCTTTTCAAATCCTTTTGATTAACCAAGTCTTAAATCTTTTGGACTCTAGGATCAACATCAGTTGTTCACACCCTAACAATTCTCAACACAATAGATATATATCTTTGTTTCCTTACATGAATTGCTCTACTTTTCTTCTTCTTCTTTAGGATCAACAGTAGTTGTTCACTTCACACAAAACAAATCACAATACATCATGTGCATATTCATTCTTCCTTACATGAATCTTTCTAAATATCCCTAAATAGATATCTCTCCCCCATGCATACTTAGGAGTTCTTCTCCACCATTTCTTAGGAGATGCTTTTCATGCATATTCTCTCCCCCATTGACATCAATGCCAAAGGCCTCAATATTACAAGAAACAAATTGTCAAATACCAATTGTTACCATGCTACACCAAGTCCTCAACTAGCTCAAGTGTCGAAAGACACTATTAAAAACCAAATACCAGGCGTCCTCAATGACTCATCTCATCATAGATATTCCCCCATATGGGAAGTATCAAAATTCAGTCTAGTCTAACAATAGTGCTCCATACCACTGGACTGATGCACTTACTTCATCATCTATGTAGAAGTAGGTAGGGGCATAACACTAAGCATACCTTTTAATTACTCAAATGTATCTTTAGGAAAACTCTTTGTAAAGATATGTGCAATTTGATCTTTGGTACTCACATACTCCATTCTGATCTCTTTTTCTATTTCTTTCTCTGTCAACACATGATAGTTTATATATATATATATATATATATGCTTAGTCTTAGAATGAAATACATTATTCTTAGAATACTTACTGTAATTGTGTTGTCATATTAAATGATAACAGGTTCTATGAATGCAATTCTAGTATCCTTCAACATTTTCTTCATCCACATAACTTGATTATACTTATTTGTTGTTGCAACATACTCTGCCTTAGATGTACTCTACAAAATACAATCTTTCTTCATACTTAACCAATAAGCCAATCTTCCTCCTAGAAAGAATGCTTTACCACTGGTGCTCTTTCTATCATCCATACTGCTTGCCTAACCCACATCAATATATGCACATAGAGTGAAATCACTTTGTTAGAATATATAGTCCACCAATATAACTGGTGAGGAGGGGAATTAGTTATCCAACTAATAAACACAATTCCCAAACTTATTAAAGTTTAACCATATTATAAATATAATCAAAACCCACAACAAGATACTCATAGTCAATAGCACCTAATATGTTAACTAGGGAACCCTTGATCAAAGGGAAAACCCCAATAGGGATGGTACCCACAAGATGATGTATTAATATAAATATTCTTTGTTAGAGGATGGACCCTGTTAGAAATCTATGAATACATTCAACACATATGAGTCCTTGTTAGGAGACTTTGAATCCTTGTTAGGATATTCCAACCCTATTAGGAGTTGTGGAAGACAAATGGACCCACTGCCCAAATAGCTTCAAGGGCAAGACCAATGAACCAACTATCCAAATGATCTCTATATTATTCCTTGCAGAATAACAAAAATGAAACATACTTCCTTCCTCTTCTTCTATCCTATAAACTAGACCTCTACTCCTTCTAATCTTGTAACCAGATCACAAAACTTGTATCCAATAATCCCTTGGATCACTTACACTCTGCTCCTTTTTGTACTTTTCACTTCAATGGATACTGGATACACTTTAAAAGGAAGAAAAAGATCTTTCCTTTATACCTTATCTTTTAAATAATTCCTTGAGTCAGCCTTGAGGCTTTCCCAATTGATTGTGATAAGATAATTAATTAATTATAATTACAATAGCACTGCTAGCTCAGAGTCCATACAAAACTTTATACGTGAAATACTAGGGCTTGTATACTTGTTGATGTTACCAATAGACCATCCTCTATCACTTCCTAACTACACATCTTCTCATTACATCTCAGATGAAAGATACCAAGAAAATATCAAGAACTAGTTTCCTATTTCTTTGTCTTTGAATTGCTCTCTGTAAATCAGGTACATCTTCCATACATCTTTGACTTAGACTCTACAAAATTTACCACATCATTGGGACATAGTGTAGAACCATGAATATGCATCAATAGAAAATAAAACCATTAGTTGTACCATTAAGAGCTTTGTCTACCACTCATCCAATATTTACATAAACCATGCTATGTTGATATCAATGATAAACATAGTCATGAATGCAACATTTCAATACTCTCCAATGATTTGGATATTCCCCCAAAGTAGTATAATAAATATCTATGCTAATAATATCCACTTTTGGCATTGATGGAAACATATATGCAAAACCATCTAAGTTCCAGGAGTACTGAATAGTATTCTACTACTATAGCTAACTAGCATTAGTTGTCCACACGCTAAAAAGTGTCAACACAATAGGTGCATACTTTTGCTTCTTCAACAACAATTGTTTATTTCACACTAAAAAATTCACAATACATATGGTGCATATTCATGCTTCCTTAAACGAATCTATCTAAATCTCCCTAAAGATATATCTCTCCCTCATTCATATAGTTCTTCTCCCCCATTTCTTAGGAGATGTTTTTCATGCATATTTTCTCCCCTATTGACATCAATGTCAAAGGCCTCAATGTTATTGTATTGTCTTAAAATAGAAATACTTCCATGTTAAGAGTGTTTAGCCCTTTGACTATGTGGTTTGGGGTCATGTCAAGCACCTTGAATGGGTCTTTGACTTGAATTTGGCTTTTTTCCCTATTCTACCCCCTTTTCCACTTTCTTTCTACACTTTTCTGGCACTCTAGATTGAAATCTAGAGATTCTTGACTTTTTGGTCAAGGAAAAGATTTTCGGTTAGGGTCATCCTCGACCCTAACCTAGGTCAAGGATGACCTTGACCCTGACCCCAGGTCCAAATTTCAAGGTTCCATGATTTTTAGATTTTGAGTTTTGTAAAGAATTATTTTCTCGCTTCCAGGTCAACAATTTTGGTCTTCAAAATGGTAAACTCTTAAATTGTATTTAATCTAGGTCCATTTCTATGGGTTAAGGTTAATTGTGATTTAATGCTCCCATGTTAGCCTTCTCTAGAAGTTTGTGCCCTAACCCTCTATATAAGGAAGTGTTCCTCTCTCATTTTATCTAACCATTATCTTGCGCATCGACCTATTATGAAGCTTACGCTCACAAGTTCTATGAAGTGAAGATTCACTATCCATCAACATTAAATCATTCAATCCTTCAAGAGTTCAAGCATACAATTTATCAAGGAGATCCATGAGTAGCCACTGAAGGATTCAAGTTCTATGAAGCCCTCTTCTTGAAGATTTGATTCATTTCCATTCAAGCATCTTCCTAATCCAAGATCCATTCAAGATTGGTGTTGAATATCTAATACCATTGATTTGAGATATCTCATAATTATTTCTACATTTATTTTGAGCATACCTACTTGTGGATTCAAGGATTTGAATCCTCCACAAGGATTTCAACATAAGTAAGGTGAATAGTTCCATTTACTTTGTTTATGCATATTGCAATTTATATTACATTTCAAGGTTGATTCCAAATTGGGGATTGAATAACGTAAACCCCTCAATTGAGATCTATGTTAACCTATAGAAACTCTTCCCACTCCACCTCCTAATCATGAGAACATCAATAACTTCTTACAATGCATGCATACTACCTCGAGTGTTCCTAAAATCATATTTACTCAAAAGGATTTACCTTCTAAAGAAGTTCAAAATCAGTATGATGCACTTATGGTGACTATTACTATAAACAAAAGTATCATTCATAGGACTTTTATTGATAATGGATCTGGACTTAATGTTTGTAGCATGGACATGCTCAAATAAATTAATGTCAATCTTTCAACTATTCAACCTGATAATGTTCTAAAACATGGATTTGATAATATTTCTAAGAGAACTTTGGGAATCATTACCTTACCTATCAGAGTAGGTGCGGTCATCCTAAATACACCTATTCATGTTATGCCTGGATCTGCTAATTACAACCTTCTATTAGGTAGAACTTTGTTGCATGAGATGCATGCTATCCTTTCCACCCTTCATTGTAAAGTCAAGTTTATACATAACAACATGATGTATACACTTCATGTAGATGATGTGCCAAATCCTTGTCAGAATATTCAAAATCACACTACTCCTATTTCTAATAGTAGTCCTTCTTCCTCTAATGCTCTTCCTAGTAATAATTGGAGAACTTTGGATTTTACTCCTACCTTTATTGGATAGTATAAGGTTTCTGATCTTGATTTTATGAAGCCACAAAGAGAGTGTGAAAAATGAATTTTTACTTCTAAATCTCTTTGTAACAACTTTTTCACTACTGGGTAAAAGTACAAAGTTGTGTCACCTTTCAGGCTGACTTATCAGAATGACTGAATTTGAGTATTTCTATTTAAAAATTAATTTTTTAAAAAATATGATCTAGATAAATTTATTCTAGATAAGTTATATATGGTCTCACACTTTTCCAATTGGAAATGTCTATTAAATGCATGTTGTATACTAGTTTGTATCCAATTACTAAAGAAAGAAAACTATTTCAGAAAAGTGGCATTTCAATAACGCTTACTATTTTTCATCATATTGTTTTAATAACATATGAACACCATTTTCTAGAGCTCAGATTCAAGAATATTCTTATATAGAGTTTATATTGTTTTAATTAGATATAGTATATTGTAATTAAAAAATTCTACAAGCATGTATTTTAACACTTGAAAAGATGTTGATTTTGAGAAAGAAAAACATATTAAATCATATAAAAAAAATCTAAAAGTTACATGATGTTCTAGAGGAGAGAGTCCTCTTCTAGAATGTATATTTTTTCTCTTGGTTAGAATACATTAGTTTTGAAAAATGTCTCGGGAGATGAAAACTATTGATTTCAGGTGAGTTGAAATTTCAATCATTATAAAAGAGAAAATATAGGTCTAAAGAATTTTTTTTATTTTTGATGGTTCTAGATATATATGTTATCTATAACATAGTCTAAGATCAAAGGAAAATAAATTTATTCCGATATAGTTTTGAGGTGGGAACTAGACCCCTATTTTTCAACATTTTTTAGCAGCTAAAAAATTATCTATAAAAATTAGCAAAATATATCAATTCTTATTCCAAATAATTATTAAAAATTATAATCCTAAACTCCATCCATTTCTACACATTTCATTATTTTACTTCATTTTAAAATTCAAAATAATAATACCAATTTTATGTCATTGAAGGTGAATAGTTATACTTTTGTTAGCATTTTCCTTTATGAAAGGGTGACACAGGTTTGTGCTTTTACCCTACTTGTATCCACAATAAAATTGAAAAACTTACTAATGATGACATAGTGACTAATGAAGTTCCATTGACTCGTTTTAATATGGCTTCTCATTATGGTCCTGGTTATCATTTCCTAGATAAACAAGGATCCAATAATCAAGCATGTTTTAAGCATAAATGGGGAATTCAAATGTCCTTACAAAATGGGGGGCATATACATTCTTATGGATTGGGATTTAATCCTCAACAACAAATCAATGTTAGCAATATCTCAAATAACACTTTACAACATGATGAAACTATGAAGGATTTTGACCAAGATGTTTTTTTGCCCAATTTTTTTTCATTCTAAGATGATAACTAGACCTAAAAGCAAAAAGAAATGTAGTCCACCTTTACGAACTCTTCCTTTTTTTTTTTATATCATAGATTTCATTATAACTCTACTAGTGAATGTCAACCTTTACATTATAAGATTAGGCATCTCATTGATAGTAAGGTTATTTATATCTCATGTGGCAATGAGTTTTTTTTCAATCCAATTTTCTCTTAGTAACATTTATGTTCCTATTATGGAAATCCACATGTAAACAATGTTATCCTAATCTTTGGGAAATTTTTGTCTTGTATAGTGTCATGAGCAATATAATAGGTCTCCTTTCATCCTTGTTCCTACATTTGGGGGGCAAAGATACCATCTCCTTCATTTCTATCTTTTTGGGATCCACTTTTCCTTGGTTCAACAATATATGTCTATTATGTGATATCCAATCAAATGTGCAAATTTTGGTTTGCATTGAGGATCTATGTCCTTAATCATAACATATTTCATTGTTTGACATTGGGTTTCCATTTTTGATAAATCTCATACCTTGGAAGCTAAATAGTGTGCTATCCCTCACAAGGGTTACTTTTTATCTTCTTGCATGATATCTCTTTGCTTTCATGTCTTCCAAAGCCTCATAGGAGCTGTGACCTTCTTGGCTTGGATTGGGTGTTGTCTATGGATATTGGCTTGATCTTGAAGAAGGCTTTATCCTTATTCTTTGCTTTCCTTAACATGCCAAAGTAGTATTTATTTTTGCCATCTTAAAGAGGGGAGAATATATATAGCCTCCCTCATTCTATATTATGCATTTTTGTTCTAACCTTTTTTTTGCAACATGCTAAATCCTCAAAGGTAACACACATAAGTTTCTAAATCTTGAGAAGACAACATTTCCAATTTTAAATATGCTAAATTCTTTGAAGGTAATACACATAAGTTGTTAAATCATGAAGATACATGCATTTCCAACTTCAAATATGCTAAATCCTTGGAAGGTAATGCACATAAGTTGTGAAATATTGAAGAGATACATATTTTACAAATGTATTCTATGGTGATATAAGAATATGGATCCATGGGTACTTTATAAAAGCCATCAGAAGATGCACTACATACATGCACAAAGCTGCTAGTAGGTGCATAACTTTATGCAGTGATTATCAATTTTTTTCTTGGTGGGCCATCCTATTCTTTTTGTGGTTCATAGTGAGATACACACATCTTACTAGGCGATCTAGCCACTGCTCTCTACCTCTTCTCTTTTTTTTGTAGAGATGTCTCTCTTATTGTAATGTTGGAGCTGACAAAGACTTGAGTCCCTAGGGGCTTGAGGATCCCTTTGTCCCTTTGGATTTAATAAGATCATCTTTTCATTATGATCTACTTTACTAAGAGTTTGCATCAAGTCCATACTCTTGCTAAAGTCGGGGCTAAATGTATCATCCTAAAATGGAAGCACTTCCATGTTAAGAGTGTTTATCCCTCCAAGTAAGTGGTTTAGGGTCATGTCAAGTGCCCTGAATCGGTCTTTGACTTGGATTTGGCTTTTTCCCCCATTTTACCCCCATTTCCACTCTCTTTCTACACTTTTTTGGCATTCTGGACTAAAATCTTGAGATTCTTGACTTTAGGGTCAAGAATGACCTTTTAGATCAAGGTTGAACTCAACCCTAACCTAATTCAAGGATGACCTTGACCCTAACCTAGGTTAGGGTTGACCTCAACCTTTACCCCAGGTCCAAATTTCAAGGTTCCATGATTTCTGGATGCCAGGTTTTGGAAAGAATTATTTTCTTGCTTTAGGGTTGACTATTCTAGTTTCTATAATGGTAATATATTAAATTAAATTTAATCTAGGACCATTTCTAGGGGTTAACGCTAATCAAGATTTAATTCTCCCATGTTGGCCTTCTCTAGAAGTTTGTACCGTAGATCTTTATACAAGGAAGTCTTACTCTCTCATTTTATCCAACCATTATCTTGCACATCCACCTATGATGAAGTTTATGATCACAAGTTCTATGAAGTGAAGATCTACTCTCTATCAAGCATTAAATTATTAAATCATTTAAGAGTGCAAGAATTCAATTCATCAAGGATATCCATTAGTAACAATTGAAGGATTGAATCTCTATGGAGTCCTTTTGTTGAAGATTTGATCCATTTCCATTCAAGCCTCCTCCTAATCCAAGATCCATCCAAGATTGGTGTTGAAGATCTAATGCCATTGATTTGAGACATCTTACAATCATTTCTATATTCATTTGGAGCATACCTACTTGTGGATTCAAGGATTCTAATCCTCCACAAGGATTTTAACATAAGCAAGGTGAATAGTTCCATTTACTTTGTTTATGCACATTGCAGTTTATATTACATTTCAAGGTTAATTCTAGACTGGGGTTTGACTAATGTGAACCCCCCATCAAGCAATAAAAACCATTTTTCTTTTAGGCATAGGTGTGGAACAATGAATTAAAGAGCAGATTTAGATACCCTTTTCACTAAACTTGTGGGATCCATGCACATAAATTTCATTGGAGAAGTGCAAGTCAAGGTCATTTTTTTGGGGACACAATTTTTCTCTAGGGTACAATTGTGCCCCTCTAATTGGGTCAAGGTTGACCTACCCACATAAAAGAAAAATATTCTTGGGTTTTCTAGAACTCACAGTTTCAGTTCAGGGACACAACAATTGACTATTTTTGAGATTGTTTAATAGGATTTTCAGCCAATTTTTTTCTAGAGTTAAGTACCTTTTATTTTCTTCATTTCAATATTAGTCATCTAGATTTACTTTTCATATTATAAGAATCTATATATATGTGTAAAATGTGGGTTTAGGGTCTCTTTCATGTGCATTATTTTAAATTCTATTCATATACCATATATTACCCTATACATTTTGGTGAACCCAAAGCGCTTACCCTCTTTTCTTTTGTGGAATAAGATTCCCTATTGTGTTTTGTGGTGTTATATTTCCTTTTATATTATCTTTTTGGTGTTAGATTTTCCTTTTATGTTAATCCTTTCATGCTAATTAGATTTCTTGTAAATTTATATTTCAAAAATACAAAAACATTTACATTTCTTTGTGGAATTAGATGCTCTTATGTGTTTGTGGTGTTTTATTTCCTTATAAATTTTATTTGAATGCATTTGGATACATTTAGATCTATTATTTACTTTTTATCAAGGGGCATAATTTATTTTCAAGTGTTTTCAAATGCCTTATTTATAGAGATGATAATCCTCCTATTTGGGATGAACCTTTGGATTTGGATGTTGATTACTCTCTTCCTCATGAAACCATTGTAGATGATCCTATGGATAAATACATTGATTTATCCCCTCTTCATGAAGAATATTTCATACAAGAGGGTGATTTATTAATGGATGACATGTTCATACATAATGATAACTCTTTTTCTAAAACACACTTCCATTACATAGATAACTTAGTGAAAGAAGATGACATTATAAATGCTTTACCTTCATTTGGGATTCCTTCTAGTGATGAGGCATTAGTAGAGAATGATATGAATTACCTTAATTCTCTTAGTGATGATCTTATAGAGAATCAAGATCCTAGCTCATCTTCTCCTAGGATGTCTTCTTTGCTTCCTTCTTATGACTTTGTTTGTAGTGTTGAGACAACTAACATGGTTTATCCAAAACCTTTGTTGACTATCAAAGGTTGTCCTAGCATTACTATCAAAGTTAAATCTATGGAGTCTTTAGATTTTTTCAATGACCAAGATTTTATAGCCCACACGTATCATACAAAGAGTAACCTTCAACCTAATCCAGTGGTTTCTACTTCATTGCCACCTTCTGAACCCATTCTTCCTCCCGCACTTTGTCTTCCTAGCAAGGAATATGATTTGATAAACCAATTTTAAAATAACCCTACCAATATTTCCTTATGGGAGCTTCTTCAAAATTTAACTACCTATTATGAAGCCTTGCAAAAGGCTTTATTAACTCTTCCCACTCCACCTCCTAATCATTAGAAAATTAATAATTTCCTAAAATGCATACATTCTTCCTCAAGTGTTCCTAACAATGTATTTACTAAAAAGGATTTATCTTCAAAAGAAGTTTAAAATCAATATGATGCTCTTATGGTGGCTGTTATTATCAATAAAAGTATCATTCATATGACCTTGATTGATAATGGATCTGTGCTTAATGTTCGTATCATGGACATGCTCAAAGAAATTAACACCAATCTTTCAACTATTGAACTTGCTAATGTTCCTATACATGACATTGATAATATTTCTAAGAGCACTTTGGGAATAATTACCTTACCTATCAAAGTAAGTCTAGTCATCCTAAATACACCTATTCATGTTATGGTTGGACCTCTCAATTATAACCTTCTTTTGGGTAAACATTGGTTACATGAGATGCATGCTAGATCCCTTCCACCCTTCACCATAAAGTCAAGTTTATACATAATAAAATGATGTATACACTTCATGTGGATGATGCATGAAATCTTTATCTAAATATTCAAAACTACACTACTCCTATTTCTAATACTAATCCTTTTTCCTCTAATGCTCTTCTTGATGATGACTAGGAAACCTTGGATTTTACTCCTACCTTTATTTGAGAGTATAAGGTTTCTAATCTTGATTTTATGAAGCCACAAAGAGAGTTTGAAAAATGAGTTTTTACTTCTAAAGCTCTTTGTAAAAACCTTGTCACCACTTCTATCCACAATGAAATTGACAAACTTACTAATAATGACATAGTGACTGATGAAATTCCACTAACTCCTTTTGATATGGTTTCTCATTATGGTAAGTTATCATTTCCTAGTTAAATGCTGATTTAATAGTCAAGCATGTGGTAAGCATAAACAAGGAATTCAAATGCCCTTATAGGATAGGGGTCATATGCATTGTTATAGATTGGGATTTAGTCCTAAGAAACAAATCAATGTTAACAACATCTCAAATAATACTTTACAACATTATGAAACTATGAAGGATTTTGATCAAGAAGTTCTTTTACATAAACTCCTTCATTCTAATATAATTAATAGACCTAAACACAAAAGGAAATGTAATCCACATTTAAAGACTCTTCCTTTTTGTTTATATCATAGATTTCATGACCAATCTACTAATGAATGTCAAGCTTTAGATTATAAGATTAGGTAGCTCATTAATAGTAAGATTATTTATATATCATGTGGCAATGAGTTGTATTTCAATCTTGTTTTCTCTAAATAATATTTATGTTCCTATTATTGAACTTCACATCACATAAACAATGTTAACCTAATCTTTAGGGGCTTTTTGTCTTGCATAGTGTCATGAATGATATGATAGGTCTCATTTTATCCTTGTTCCTACACTTAGCAGGAAAGGATACCATCTCCTTCATTTCTATCTTTCTGGGATCCACTTTTCCTTGGTTAAGCAATATACATAGATATTATGTGATATCCAATCATACATGAATTTTTTTTTTTTGCATTAAGGATCTATGTCCTTAATCATAACCTATTTTGTTGTTTGAAATTGGGTTTCCATGGCTAACAAATCTCACACCTTGGAAGGTAAATAGTGTGCTATCCCTCAAAAGGGTTAATTTTTCTCTTCTTGCATGATATCTCTTCTATGGCCTCATAGGAGTTGTGACATTCTTGTATTGGATTGGGTGTTGTCTATGGATATTCGTTTGATATTGAAGAAGGATTTATCCTTTCTCTTTTATTTCCTTAACATGTCAAAATAGTATGTATTTTGCCATCTTAAGGAGGGGGCATATATATGGCCTCCCTCATTCTATATTGTGTTATTTTTTCTAACCTTTTGTTTTGCAGCATGCTAAATCCATGAAGGTAACACATATAAGTTTCTAAATCCTTAAGAGACATGTATTTTCAATTTTCAATATGCTAAATTCTCTAAAGATAACAAACATAAGTTGTTAAATCCTAAAGAGATCCACATTTCCAATTTCATATATGCTAAATCTTTGGATAGTAACACACATAAGTTTCTAAATCATGAAAAGATACACATTTTACAAATGTATTCTATGGTAATATGAGAATATGGATCCATGGGTACTTTATAAAAGCCATTAGAAGATGCACTACATACATGTACAAAGCCACCCAAAGGTGCATAACTTTATGGAGTGACTATCAAGTGTTTTCTTGGTGGGACATCCTATTTTTTTGTGGTTCATAGTGAGATACACACATCTTACTGGGCAAGCTAGCAACTCCTCTCTCCCTCTTCTCTCTCTTTTTTAGAGATGTCTCTCTTATTTTAATCTTGGAGTTGATGAAGACTTGAGTCCCTAGGGGTTTTAGGATCCCTTTGTCCCTTTGATTTAAATAATATTATCTTTTCTTTATGATCTACTTTACCAAGAGTTTGCATCAAGTCCATACTCTTGCTAAAGTGGGGGCTAAATGTTTCATCTTAAAATGGAAGCACTTCCATGTTAAGAGTGTTTATCCCTTTGACTAAGTGGTTTGGAGTCATATCAAGCACCTTGAATGGGTCTTTGACTTGGATTTGGCTTCTTCCCCTGTTCTGTGCTCTTTACCACTTTCTTTCTGCACTTTTCTAGCATTTTGGACTGAAATCCTAAGATTCTTGAATTTTGGGTCAAGGATGACCTTTTAGGTCAAGGTTGACCTTGAACTTAACCTAGGTCAAGGACAACCTCAACCTTGAATCGAGGTCCATATTTCAAGGTTCTATGATTTTTGGATATCTAGTTTTGGAAAGAATTATTTTCCCGCTTATGGGTCGATAGTTTTGGTCTCCCAAATGGTAAATTATTAAATTACATTTAATCTAAGTCCATCTCTAGGGGTTAAGGTTAATTGGGATTTAATTCTCCCATGTCATCCTTCTCTAGAACTTTGTGCCATAGATCTCTATATATGGAAGTCTTCCTCTCTTATTTTATCTAACCATTATCTTGTGCATCCAACTATTATGAATTTTATGCTCAAAAGTTCTATGAGGTGAAGATCTACTATCCATTAAGAATTAAAGAATTCAAGCCTTCAAAATTTCAAGCATTCAATTTATCAAGGAGATCCATTAGTACCATTAAGGGATTAAAGCTCTATGTAGCCCTCTTATTGAAGATTTGATCCATTTCCATTCAAGCCTCTTCCTAATCCAAGATCCACTTAATATTGGTGTTGAAGAACTGATGCCATTGATTTAAGTCATCTTACATTCATTTATACTTTCATTTGGAACATACATACTTGTGGAATCAAGGATTCAAATCCTCCACAAGGATTTCAATATAAGCAAGGTGAATAGTTTCATTTACTTTGTTTTTGCGTATTGCAATTTCAATTACATTTCAAGGTTAATTTTGAAATGGGTTTTGACTAAGGAAAACCCCCCATCAAACAAACACAAACATTTTTCTTTCAGATACAGGTGTGGAACAACAAATTAAAGAGTAGATCTGGATACCCCTTTCGTCGAACTTGCGGGATCCTAAAATAAAAATTTTGCAGAGCAATGTAGGTTAAGGTCAACTTTTTGGGCTGCAATTGTACCTTAGGTTACAATTCTTCCCCACTAACTAGGTCAAGGTTGACCTACCCATAGAAAATAAAAATATTTCTAGGTTTTTTAGAACTCACAGTTTCAATCAGATAGAAATTGATAGTTTTTTAGATCGTTTGATAGGGTTTTCAACTGATTTTTTTCATAGGTAAGTACCTTTTATTTTCTTCATTTCAATATTAGTCATCTAGATTTACTTTCTATGTCATAAGAATCTATATGTATTAGTAAAATTTGGGTTTAGGGACTCTTTCATGTGCATTATTTTAAACTCTATTCATTAACCATATTTTACCCTATATAGTTATAGCATACCAATTGCTAATATGCTGCTCCAAGTCTTCAACTAGCTTGAGTGTCCAAAGACACTCTTCAAAACCAAATACCAAGAGTCCTCAATAATTCTGCTCATCATAGATGCTCCCCCATATAGGAAGCATCAACATTTAGTCTAGGCTAATAATCTTGGTTTGTGCCATTAAACTAATGCACTATCTACATCATCTACTCGCAAGTAGGTAGAGGTAAAACCATGAACATACCTCTCAAGTACTCAAATGTATCTTTAGGAAAAGGCTTCATAAAGATATCTCAAATCTGATCTCCTTTTCTGTTGTTTTCTCTCTCTCTCTCTCTCTCTCTCAACACATGATACATAATAAATATACACTTAGTCTTAGAATGTAATACATGATTCTTAGACATACTCACTTTACTTGTGTTATTGTAGTAAATGATAACATGCTCTTCAAAGTCAATTCTAATATCCTTTAGCATCTGCTTCATCCACATAACCTGATTACAATCATTTTCTACAACAACATACTTTGCCTTAGCTATACTCTAAAAAATACAATCTTTCTTCTTTCTTATCCAAGAAACCAATCTTCCTCCAAGAAAGAATACTCCACCACTACTGCTCTTTCTATCATCCATACCACCTATCCAATCTGCATCAGTATATGCACATAGAGGAAAATCACTTGATCTATCATACTAAATTTCATAGTTAGATGTTCCTATCAAATATTTGAATATTCTCTTTACTCTTGCAAAATGATACTCCTTAGGATCAGCTTGGAATCTAGCTACAATATCAATTGAATTTTCTATATCTGGTCTAGTGTGAGTCAGATATTACAAACCTCCAATCATGGATCTATAGTTCTTCTACTCTATTGAAGGTGTCTTATCTTTGCCAAGTAACTTGTGACCACTTCATACGTGTACCAACAGGTTTACAAATTTCTTAACCAAACCTTTTCAACAAGTCTTTTAGGTACTTATCTTATGAAATGAAAATACCATCATTGTTCTACATAATTTGCAATCCTAGGAAAAAAATCATTTCTCCTATCATGATCATTTCAAACTCATTCTTCACATCTTTGATAAACTTATCACTTTCTTCATCATTACCTTGAAATATGATGTCATAAAAAAATATTACTATTATTAACAAATCATTATCAACTTCTTTCAAATACAAGTTACTATTTGTTGTTCCTTTAGCAAATCCAAGCTTTTCCAAATAACTATCCAACCTTGCATACCAGGTGTTAGAGTAAGTCATTTATTACTCTAGTTGCTTTAGCTCTCTTAGGTGCATATAATTAATATTTTATATTAATTATAATGCACAAACCTAGTTTTCTTTCCTTTAGGGTTTCGTTCACCTTAAAAGGTTGAACTTTTGTATTTTGTTTTCAATAACTAAGAATACATTTTTGCTCTCACATTTTTGAGAACTTTTGAGCTCTGCTTTTTTCCATTTTCTGGCTTCTGTTCATTGCAGGATATTTGCATGTAGGTGTTCTTGGGGATCTGTGAAGTTGGATTTCTCAACTTCTACATGGTATCAGAGTGGACCTGTTGCTTCCTTGTTTGAAGATTTTTGAAACCATGATTCGCAGTCAAAAACCCTAACTTTTTTGAAGTTTTTTTCTTCAAACAGGTGAAGGAAATTTTTTTGAGGCACTTTGGGCTCAAATAGATGCTGCCATTGGATTTGGAAGGCTATTTGTAGTCAAAATACATAAAAGACTTGCTATTTTTGGCCTCCAAGCATTTGAGAAATTTTTTTAGCCCCTCGGAAGGCCGTACGGACACATTTTTTAAAAAACATAAATAAATAAAATAAAAATTTGTGTTTAAAAAATGCACCACCAGTGTGCTACTCAGTGGCCACCACAGCCCTACCGAGCACCCATCGCGGCTAGCTCCGCCACTGTGTGCTTGGACTCCTTGTTAGATTAGGTTGAATATTCAGGGCACTGAAAGATGTTTTGACTCTGTCTAGATATCTAGACTGTCTTAGATCTACTTTTCCATATTCTAATCTTCCAAGCAATGTTTCCTTGGTAAAATCCTTAGTACAGGGCATTGATAGTTGAATCATCTAAGATACTTGCTTGAATGGTGGCATCAAACTTTTCAAGATATTCCATACTACTTCATCTTCTCCTTGGTTCCACCAAGATACCGAATTCCTACAATTTTTTTTGATATTCTACCAATATATCTTCTTACAAGTTCATCTTCTATCATCTTAGCATCTTGAAATGCATATATCCAATTCTACAATCTCATTCTTTTTGCATTTATATCACCTTTAAAAGTAGATTCTAATGCTTTCCAAATTTCATGAGATGTTTAAAGTGACTTTAACTAATTGTATTCATTGTTTGGATGAATTGATAGTAGAGATTCTCTAGCTCTCAAGTTACACATGAAAAAATCTCTCTTTGGTTTAATGCATTTTTAAAGTTGTTCTTCTTCCACAATAATCTCCTCATGCTTTGTCAAGATCCAATAACCCAGACCCATGCACAAAAAATGAGTCATCATCTTCTCCTTCCAACTATCATAGTTGGACCCATCAAATCTAGGATTATCCTTTATGAAAAGATTCACCATTGATCTCCCAAAGCTATTAAGCTTATCCTTCAAGGACCTGATTCTCTAATACTAATTGTTAGAATATATAGTCCACTAATATAACTGAGATGGGGGGAGTGAATTAGTTATCTAACTAGTACTACAATTTTAAACCTTATTAAACTTTAACCATATGATCAATATTATTAGAAAGCACAATAAGATACTCATACACAATAACACCAGATATGTTAACTAGGGAAGCCATTGATTAGATGGAAAACACCAATGGGGATGGAATCCACAAGATGTTATACTAATATAAATGTTCCTTGTTAGAGGATAGACCTTGATAGGAGTTTATGAATACATTCAGTACATATGAGTCCCTATTAGGAGACTTTGAATCCCTATTAGGAGATTCTAATCATATTAGCAGTTGTGCAAATCCTATTAGGAGTTGTGGAAGACAATTGGACCCACTGCCCAAACACCTTCAAGGGAAATGATGGGGACACAACCCAACAACAGAATGGACACAATAGAAAGGGGAAATTATATTAACTGAGAAAATAAGCTAGTACAAATAGTGCAGAGAAATAAACTTCAAAACATGCCCTACAGGCTTACAATAGCATAAATCTGGAGAATATTTCTCCTTTTAGCACCTCCTCTCAAGCTCCAATCCGAACTGCCTTTTACAATGCGAAAAATCTCCTTAAATAGACCCCGGAGGGTTAAGGACTAGGATTAAATTCTAGAAAGTGCTAGTAGGCATCCACCGACAAAATAGAAGGTTCCAGAAGCCGCGTTAGAAGTCGGTGCAAATCTAGAAGAATCCAGAAACGGTAGCCGAACTTCTGGGAGGCATAACTTTTGAACCGTAGCTCCGATTGATGAACCGTTTACATTTTCGGAAAGCTCTCGAAGTGCTCTATAGCCCTATGGACAAGCTTTGCTCATCCCCCATTTTTTGACCCTTTTCAAGGTCATTTAATGCCCCAAACCTGACTTTGAAGCATTCTTAGGAGGTCTCCAAAACCTGAAAAACTGCAATAACTTTCAAACCGTGGGGCCTTTTGACCTGATTCTTTTTTTGGAATGCTCTAAATCTCAATTACATTCATCTGGCCAAGTCGCACCTTCTAGGTCACCAAAATGATGGTCAAATTGCATGCTCCTATTTTTTTGGGATTTTCAAATGCACTGATAGTTGAACTATGAGAGTTGGAACCTTTATTTGAGCCAAATGGGTATCCAAAAATGTAAAGACATAAAATAGAAACTAAGTCTAAGTACATTTTTTGGGTGACATAGGATTGCCCTTATACCTCTGGATGCTCCTGCATCAGACACCCAGGGTAGATTGAAAAGTGACCCTGTCACTTTATGGATGGTAGAGGAAATCCCAAATGGGAAACCTCAGCTACTGAAATCCAAGTTGAGTCTTCGATCGGTCGTCCTTTCCATTTGACCAAATACTCTTCATACTGCCTGTTTCTGGTACTCCTACCCACACGATGATCTAGAATGTCTTCTATCTCCTCCTTCTTAGACAGAGGAATTGGGCATGGCTCTAAAACCAGCTCCTCATCTGCACCATCATCATGATACTCTGTTAAATCTGCAATGTTGAAAATGGGAGAAATGTGAATACCATTTGGCAGCTCCACCTCATATGCATTTCCTGAGTTATGTTTCTTCAAAACTTTGTAGGGGCCAAATTTCTTCATTTTCAGCTTGTTGTAAGTACCAACTGGAAATCTTTCTTTTCGTAAGTGCACCATGACAAGATCCCCTACTTGGAATTCCTTATGTCTTCTCCTTTGATCAGCCCTAGCTTTATACTCTTGATTCATCTTGATAATGTGTGCTTGAACCTCCTCATGTAGACGCTTGATGTGTTCAGAAAATTCCTCAGCTTCAACACTTGTTCTCTCCCCTTGTTCTATCTTCCTCAATTCTGGTGCAGTCCTTGGGCTATTTCCATATACAATTTGAAATGGTGATTTTCTAGTACTCCTATTTACAGAGTTATTATAAGAAAACTCTGCTTGTGGTAGAATCAAATCTCATCCCTTGGGCTTATCTCCAACTAAACATCTCAGAAAATTGCCCAGACTTCTATTTACCACTTCTGTTTGGCCATCAGTCTGTGGGTGATGCGTGGAACTGAATTTCAAGTCTGTTCTCAACTTCTTCCACAATGTCCTCCAGAAATACCCCACAAATTTAGTATCTCGGTCAGAAACTATACTCCTTGGAAGACCATGTAGTCTTACCACCTCTTTGAAAAACAAGTCTGCAATATGGACAGCATCATGAGTTTTGTGGCATGGAATGAAATGTGCCATTTTGGAGAACCTATCAACCACCACGAATACTGAGTCATTACCCCTTTGTGTCCTTGGCAATCCAAGAACAAAATCCATACTTATGTCCTCCTAGGGCTTTGATGGAATAGGCAATGGCTGATATAGGCCAGTATTGTGACTAAACCCCTTGGCAACTTGACAAACTTGGCAACTCTGTACAAACTTCTTCACATCCTATGTAATTTGAGGCCAAAAATAATGTTTTCTAAGAATGGCAATGGTCTTATCCCGACCAAAATGTCCTGCCATCCCTCCACTGTGTTTCTCCTTAATCATATTTTCCCTCATGGAACTCCTTGGAATGCACAATTGACTACCTTTGAACAACATGCCATCCTGAATCAAATAGTCTAACCACTTGGTTCTATCTACAACAATAGGTTCTTGACAAGCTTTCCATGCTTCATCAAAATTAGGATCCTCGGGGTACAAATTCTTGAGTTCATCAAATCCAACTACTTCAACCTGCATTGTTGTAAGCAACAACTGTCTCCTACTTAATGCATCTGCAACCCTGTTAGATTTTCCACTTCTATGCTTCAACACAAATGTATAACTCTGCAAGAATTCTACCCACTTCATATGCCTCTGATTCAATTTACCTTGGCTATTTAGGTACTGTAATGCCTGATGATCAGTATACAAAACAAATTCCTTTGGCAATAAATAATGCCTCCATTTCTTTAAGGCCTGAACTATTGCATAGAACTCTTGATCATAAACAGAATACTTCTTCTTTGCATCATTCAATTTTTCACTAAAATATGCAATAGGCTTACCTTCTTGGATTAATACAACCCCAATAGCGCTACCACTAGCATCACAATCCACCTGGAATACTTTTCTAAAATCTGGAAGTGCCAACACAGGCTGTTCAGTCACCTTCTTCTTCAGCAATTCAAAACTTCTCGCAGCTGTTGCAATCCATTTGAACTCTTTTCTATCCCCTCTTATTGTATCAGTTAGAGGTGCACATATGCCACTGAAATTCTTAATAAACTTCCTATAAAAACTAACCAGACCATGAAATGATCTTACCTCAGTAGCAGACCTTGGAGTAGGCCATTCCAAGATGGCTTTTACCTTCTTTGGATCCATTTTGAGACCTTCAGGTGATATAACAAATCCCAAATAGACTAACTCCCTTTTTGCAAAGACACACTTCTTGAGATTAATTAACAGTTTCTCTTCCCTTAGCCTTTCAAGGACACTACGAATATGTAGTAAATGTTCCTCCAAATTCTTTCTGAAAATTAAAATATCATCCAAATAGACAATAACAAATTTTCCCAAGAACTTCTTAAGTACCTCATTCATGAGCCGCATGAAGGTGCTTGGGGCGTTCGTCAATCCAAAGGGCATGACTAACCACTCATAAAGACCCTCCTTGGTCTTGAAGGCTGTTTTCCACTCATCTCCTTCTCGAATCCATATCTGATGATAGCCACTCTTCAGATCTATCTTTGTGAAGTACTGAGCTCCGCTCAAGCAGTCCATAAGATCATCCATCCTTGGTAAAGGAAATCGGTACTTGATGGTTATCCTATTTATAGCTTGAGAATCTGTACACATCCTCCACTCTCCATCCTTCTTTGGTGCAACTACTGCAGGTACTGCACATGGACTCAGGCTCTCTCGAATCAAGCCCTTCCTCAACAGCTCCTGAACCTGTCTATTTAGCTCCTCTGTTTCAGTAGGAGTCATCCTGTGAGCAGCCTTGTTAGGAAAACTAGCTCCTGGAATCAGATCTATTTGATGACTGATTTGCCTTACTGGTGGCAATCCATCTGGAACATTATCAGAGATAATATCTCCAAATTCTCCTAGTAAATCTGAAACTTCAAATGGTATTTCACTACTACCTTCTTTATCTTTCCTAGGAATCAAAGCATAGCACATGCGTTGATGTTTCATGCCATCTAAAAACTTCCTTCCATCAACAAGACAAATCCTAGCACTGCTACATACCTTTTCACCTTCCTTTTTCATTGGCTTCAATTTGTGGCGAACTCCATCCTTTGTCAGAGAGTATGTGTTTGCATGTCCATCATGTATTGCATGTCTATCAAACTGCCATGGTCTACCCAACAATAGATGGCAAACATCCATCGAAATAACATCACAGAGAACTTCATCATGGTAACTCCCAATTTTGAATTTTACTAAACATTGTTCACTTACCAGGACCTTATGATCATCTTTTACCCAAGAAATCCGATAGGGTTGGGGATGTTTCTCCCTCTTGAGCTTCAGCTTAGAGACCATCTCTTCTGATACCAAGTTATCAGTGCTACCACCATCAATGATCACATCACAACATTTATCCTCACACTTGCATCTGGTACAGAACAAACTCCTTCATTGTCCTGGTTCATTTTCACCACTTAGTAGGACTCTTTCATTTACCAAGGTCTCTCCTCTTTTTGCATCCTCTGAATGTGATGATTGTGCATCCTCATCCACATGAGCAACCCTAGCTTGGCCCTCAGCTCTCCTATCTGTCCTTCCTTGTTGTTGAGGGCATTCAAAGGCACAATGACCTTCTTCATTGCAATGGAAACAGGTACCACGGAAGCCTCCTCTTCCTTGCCCACGTCCTCTACCTCTTCCTCTTTGATTTCCAAAGTCTTGATCACGGGAGCAGTTGAAATCCTCATTCCTCTGGTTCCTGCTAGTACCATCATCTTCATTTTTCTTTTGAGTTTCATTGCGGCCTCTAGATGATCTACCACTTCCCCTTCCTCCTTGACTGCGCCCTCTTTGTCTTCCTTCAAACCTTTTACTCAGCTTCTCTTCAACTCGTAGGGCAAACTGGTATGCTTCTTCAACGCTGGTCATTCTTACCAGACTTAATTCCTCCTGGATGCTAGGTTGTAACCCAATGATATAACGAGCAACCTTCTCCTTATTTGCTTCTGCATGCCCTACTCTAATCAGGAGTCGGTAAAACTCCTTTGTATATTCTTGGACTGATCTTCCTGCTTGCTTTAACCCATGCATCTTCTTAAACAAATCAAGCTCGTAGTCCACAGCAATGAACTGCTTCTTCAATTTGTCCACCATGCGATCCCATCTTGTGATCTTCTCATTTCCTCTTCTAAGTCTTTCCAGTTGAACCTCTTGCCACCAGATTTTGGCATGGCCTTTCAGTTTGGCCTTTGCAAACTTAACCCTATCTGGGTCCCTTATATCCTCATACTCAAAGTATTCTTCCAGTTCATTGATCCAATCGATCAAGTCATCTGGTTTCAAATTTCCCAAAAATATACCCACTTCAATTGTAGGTCTTTTCCCAAACCTAGTAATGGCCCTAAAAAGCCTTTCCTCTACAGGATTTAGAACTTCCCCATCAACTTCCATTACTTCCTCTTCATTGTCATCCTCACTATTGTCATCTGCGATAATATTTGCTCCTCTACGAAGCTCCTCTTGCAATGCTTGTACCTGTCTCTGGAGGGCTCTAACCTCCTCAGGATCAATAGCTCTGGCCCTTCTGCCACGCTCTCTTCATGGAGGCATCTTCTAACTCGAACCCACAACCACACAGTCCTGGTGCAAACTGCCTCACAGTCGGCGCTCTGTCTACACACTCAGGAAAACTCGCTCTGATACCACTTGATGGGGACACAACCCAACAACAGAATGGACACAATAGAAAGGGGAAATTATATTAACTGAGAAAATAAGCTAGTACAAATAGTGCAGAGAAATAAACTTCAAAACATGCCCTACGGGCTTACAATAGCATAAATCTGGAGAATATTTCTCCTTTTAGCACCTCCTCTCAAGCTCCAATCTGAACTGCCTTTTACAATGCCAAAAATCTCCTTAAATAGACCCCGGAGGGTTAAGGACTAGGAGTACATTCTAGAAAGTGCTAGTAGGCATCCACCGACAAAATAGAAGGTTCCAGAAGCCGCGTTAGAATTCAGTGCAAATCTAGAAGAATCCAGAAACGGTAGCCGAACTTCCGGGAGGCATAACGTTTGAACCGTAGCTCCGATTGATGAACCGTTTACATTTTTGGAAATCTCTCGAAGCGCTCTATAGCCCTATGGAAAGCTCTGCTCATCCCCCATTTTTCAACCCTTTTCGAGGTCATTTAATGCCCCAAACCTGACTTTGAAGCATTCTTAGGAGGTCTCCAAAACCCGAAAAACTGCAATAACTTTCAAACCGTGGGGCCTTTTGACCTGATTCTTTTTCTGGAATGCTCTAAATCTCAATTACATTCATCTGGCCAAGTCGCACCTTCTAGGTTACCAAAATGATGGTCAAATTGCATGCTCCTATTTTTTTGGGATTTTCAAATGCACTGATAGTTGAACTATGAGAGTTGGAACCTTTATTTGAGCCAAATGGGTATCCAAAAATGTAAAGACATAAAACAGAAACTAAGTCTAAGTACATTTTTTTGGGTGACACAGGATTGCCCTTATACCTCTGGATGCTCCTGCATCAGGAAAGACCAATGAACCCGCTATCCAGATGATCTTTATATTATTCATTGCAAAATAATAGAAATGAAATGAACTTCCTTTCTCATCTTTTTTCCTATCAACCAGACCTCTACTCCTTTTGATCTTGTAACCAGATCACAAAACTATCATCTAATAATCCGTTGGATCACTTATACGCATTTATCAAACACTCTGCTCCTTTTTGTACTTCACACTTCACAATTCAATGGATACTTTAAAATTAAGGAAAACATAATTCCTTTGTACCATATCTTCAAAATAATTTGTTGAGTTGGCCTTGGGGATTTCCCATTCAATCATAATAAGATAATTTGTTAATTACAATTATAATGGCATTGTCAGCTCACAGTCTATACAAAAATTCACACATGCAATACTAGGGATTGCGCACTTGGTGATTTTGACAAT
This sequence comes from Cupressus sempervirens, assembly GCA_028749045.1. Taxonomy (NCBI): domain Eukaryota; kingdom Viridiplantae; phylum Streptophyta; class Pinopsida; order Cupressales; family Cupressaceae; genus Cupressus; species Cupressus sempervirens. The sequence continues at coordinate 269,862,306 of CM053793.1, forward strand.
AGACTATCCTTTGTCACTGCTAGACTATGCATCTTCTCACTGCATCTTAGATGTAAGAAACAAAACAAATATCAACAACTACTTTCCAAATACTCTATCTCTGAGCTTTTCTTTATAAATTAGGTATAACTTTCGTACATCTTTGATTTAGACTCTCTACACTGAACCACATCAATAGAACACTATATTGTACATATCTATACTGTCAATCACTAGACAATCAAACCGTTGTTTGTAGGACTAAGATCTTTATCTATCACTCAACCATTCTTTATAGAAACCATACTATGTTGATATCAATGAAAAACATAGTCATGAATGCAACATGTCAATACTCTCTAATGGTTAGGATACTCCCCCAAAGTAGTATCATCAACATCCATGCTAACAAAAAGAAGGTTATTTTTCTTGTTTTAATTTATGTATTAAAGTGTGATATGCGAAGTATTTGGTAAATGTAGCTAAGTGATCCAAGGAACTATTTGGTTGTGAAGTTAGTGACTTGGTATTAAGATCAGAAGAGGATAAGTTTGGTCAAGACAATAGAGGATCTAAAGTTATTTGATTTGTATTATTCTAAAAGGAATAATACAAAGATTAGTTGGATAGTGAGTTCAATGATCTTACCTCTAAATTTATTTGGATTGTGGGTCCTTTTTCCTTCCACAACTCCTAATAGGATTGGCACAACTCATAACATGCTTCGAATATCCTAATAGAGATTTAAAGTCTCCTAACATTGACTGATATGTACTAAAATCATTTTATTGGCTCCTAATAGACTCCATTCTCTTACAAGAAATTTTAATATAAGTACATCATTTTGTGGGTACCATCCCAAGTAGGGTTTTCCCTCTGATCAAGTGTTTCCCTATTTAGCATGTATGTATTATTGTGTATGTATATCTTCTTATGGTTGGTGATTATGCTTGTTCACATGCTTAAGGATTAATAAAGTTGATAAGTGTTTTAATAGTTAGATAACTTATTCACTCCCCCACTCCTTTATCTCGGTGGAATTTACTCTCTAATATCATATTCATGTTATTATTTTATCTAAGGATTATGTTTCATATCTAAGTTATTTAGGAAGCAAATAGTTATATGGATAAAGTTTTACTACAAAAGTAATTTACCTTGCTCCCCCTACCTCTCGTAGTTCTGAGTGTTGATTTGATGTCCATACTATTAAATATAATTACTTTATACCATACTATTAACTAGTTACATGGTCCATAGTTGAGAATGCATGACGTTATTTTTGAACAAAGATTAAAATTATTAAAATTTAGTATTACATTTCTCATCTTGACTTGTGTATCAAAATAAATAAATAAAATACATAAGGGTTATTGTAATAAAATACATAACACAATTTGTAGACCTTAAATTTCTATAGTCTTAACACAATACCAACCTAGACTAGGGGTGATATTTATCAAATCCTTAGCATAGTTCTCATAATTTGTAGACCTACATTAGTTTTCATATTATAAACTCAATTATAGAATAAATAATTCAAAAATACATCTTTTTCAAAGACTTGAAATCAAAAAATGATAAAAGCTACTTGTACCCTTTTCAATTGGACTTTTCTATCAAAATACAAATGTAAAAAAATATTAAAGTAAATAAATAGTAATCATATCCTTAACACAAAACTTTTTGACCCATGATTTCCAATCCATGAGAACATACAAAATTGGATGAGGGATATTGTAAACAAATCCATAACACACAATTTGGAGAACCATATAGAAGGTACTTTATGAAATATGTTTTTTTTCAAAAAAAAAAAAAAAAGCATCTCTTTGAAAGACCAAAAACTAAAACATAGATTTATGAACTTTTTTTATATAATAAAAAGACCCATTCTCACTAAAAATAATAATTTGGTTAACAAAATATTTAAAATTTATTAACATGAAGCAAGATCACTGATAAAACATTTTTTTAAAGAACCCATTAAAAAAAGATGCCTAAGTATTTAAATATAACCAAAACCTTGGTTAAAACACTCTTTTGCAACTTAAATTACTTATATGCAACCAAGATTGCAATTACATAAAAACCTTTTTATAGAATCATTTTATCAAATTTCCATGCATGGAACTTGCAAAATGAGAAAACCAAATTTGATTATTATAGATGAGGAGGGAAGTTTGTATCTACTTTCGACATTAAAGTTTTTAATGAACATTGTAAAATGTGTTCATAAACAAATAAACCCAATACGAACTCAGTGGACAAACAAAAATGGAGTTTAGAAAAATGAGAAAACAAAAATGTAAACCAAAATTTAATTGTAACTTCTTGTTAATGGATTTCTTTAGTGAGTAAATAACCCTCACCTAGATTTAAAACTATGTTTGAAGGTTCCTTCATTACCCCCTACTCAAACATTTAGAAATGTCATCACTTTAGCTAGAAAAGAAGATTTACTTGTGAAATAATGACTTGATTCTCTGAAAGAATGATTGGAGAATATGAAATTATTTATGTTAACATCAAATGAAGCAAATAAATGTGAAAGGAACCCATTCAAATACCTTTGTTGAAGCAAAAAAATCTAGATTAAACAAAAGCGACAAAGAAAGTAAGAAAATGATCCTCATCTAGATCGTATAGCTACGAATCTTAAAGAATGGATTTATTCTATGAATGAATGAATAGAAATGTAAAAGATTTGACTTTAACTGCAAATGAAACTGAAGCATTTGATAGGAACCCATTCATATATCTCCATGAAACCAAAAAACTAGATGAAATTGACAAATTCAAAAGAAAGCAAAGAGTTTACCTTCATAAACCAGAAGATAGTGGTGATGAACACAACAACTAATGGATGCATGATGAAGTTGCATGGTATTCTCCCACTTATGTTTTGGTCCTAAATAGATAGAGCTCTATAGAAAAGGCAAGATAGAAAGGGGTGAAAATGGCGTAAGCCACAAGGAGGTAGGCATAGTAAATAGTTTTTGCATTGTTTAATGCAAATGAGCGTGGTTGAATTAAGGAGAGATAATATGTATTGAATGTGGTGCAACATTTGAGTGCAAAGTTTCAAGAGTAACATAAGGCGGTGCATTCAAGTGGATTTGGTGGCCATGCGGCCATTGGACATAAAGACACCTCATCCACTACTAATGAAAAAGAAAACCATTAACACAGGTGGGCCTGCGCATGTTTTGGCTAATGGTCAAAATTGGATTATTCACATTGCAAACAATGAATGACCTCGAAGACCATTAATTTTAATTTGAGTTTGCTAACGAAAAATAAATTTATTAAAAATAAATTTATAAAAACTAAAATTTAGATAACAAGCCTTCTTGAAATTAGGCTGAGCACCTTTTGACACCTTTCCCCTCTTAAAATTATTCCAAATCAGATATATTTTGAAGAAACATTCAGATTTTATGTATTATGAAGAAGGCAAAGAAATAGTATATTGGTAAAAGAAACCAACTTTTTTCAGAATATTTACTAAGTATAGATGAAGGAAAAAGAGATTAGTGCTAAAAGAAACCAATTTTTTTTAGATAATGCATGCAATGTAACGCAAGAAAATCTAGAAAAGCACATTTGAGAGGGGATGCTAATAATATAAAATTCAAACAGACCGTCCATAAACAATTTTTAGTTGAAGATGTTATCTCTTGTACTTACCGACAACAATTACCAATTAACCAAGAACGACTCGTATAGTGTTTACAATAATTCAAAAGACACTGATATTGTTAGTTATCATTTCCATCAAAGGCCATGACCGAGCAGGTTTCATCATTGAAATTAAGAGTAAGAAATAGTAACAGGCTTATATGAAAAATCAAAATCACAAACTTAGTCATTAAACGCCAAACAGTGAATCATATATAACATTCATCAAGATTCTTATATCCTAGAAAAAGAAGATACAACTATTCATTCTGTTCCAGCAGAAATTCATGGCTAAAGTAAACCGCTCGTACCACGCTAATCATAAGCGCAGATGAAGGGTCAAGGGACTTGAGGGACTCAAACAGGTAACTTACATTCTGATATCATGTAGATTTTGTCATCACACCAAAAGCACATGCTGATGATGAAGAGGGATCTCATCACAGATATAATCGCTACACCAACAAATCTACAATGAAGTATATTATTAAATCGCTGAAAAATATATAGTTTACTAAACAAAATAGTTAAGCTTGAAGCTTTAAAAAGAATTCATATTGTAGCACCCAAAACCTTTTGTATATGATATTTAAGGCCATATTATAATACATACGTGCAAGAAGCACAACATAGACTGATTATTGAATATAAAGGAAGGTATGAAGATTTAATTTATAAGGCGGGGGACATTCATATTAGCATCGCAGCAAAAGACATTGTTCCCACAGGCTGTGCAGTAGCAGACTTCAAGGTTCTCAGTAGAGGCATGGACATTGGTATTATCGCAGCAATGGATATCTGTCCCTGCACACACTAGGCAGCCCTTACAGAACTGTGTTTCTTGTCCCATTATTGCGCCTCCCATAATCAGTACAACCAAAGACACAGTCATAAATTTCTTGCTAACACCCATTTCTATTTTTTTATTCAATAGAAGAGGAGGTGCTTATGATTCACAAAGAAAGCAGGGTTAAATAAGTGCAGCAGCAGGGGCTTTGATGATTTATTATCATTGTCAAAGGACACCAATATACGCATTTCTTTTGCAGGCTCCGCCCATATCATTCTCAAGGACATGACATGCAATAATTTCTTTGGCAATCCTCAGCGCATTATTATTACTTTCTGTACTTTGGCAATCGTTCAAAACTAGCCTAAAACTGATTTTGTCATATTCAACTCCAATTTTTAAATTTTGTAGCCACAGGCTGAAGATGCTTATGCTACTCAATCTTTCAACAATGACAACTTGGAAGTTACCTCTTATCTTGTTAGCCGAATGAAACGTATTGATATAAATTCCAAGGAAGTTCCCAAATCCCAATGTATTATGCATTTGTTAGTTATGTGTCCGGTCCTCTTTATCTTATTATGACTTCGTCGTACGCCCCCATGAAATGTTTTGGTTCATCCAACCAAGAGGGTCATCTGTAAATACTAAGAACTCCACAATGAAGCAGTTATTACAATCACAACCCTCTTATCCACTTGTTTTTACTCAGATGAAGATGCTCCTTCTAATCCACAATGTAGCCTCCTTTTTAATGCTCTATTACATCCATCATGATAAAAGTACTCAAATGTTACAAAACATTAAAATTGCTAAAGAATTACATTGTTACAAGAATTTGCGAGCTGCACAACACCTAGTACTAACAACTACTGATCTCAACTAAAAGAAGAAAGTCAAGGATAAAGCAAGCTGGTTCACTTTGCTTGGTCTAACAAGAAGCAAGGTAAATCACTATACCTAGTACTAAAATGTATTTATATCTGCATAACGAAGCAGTCCAAAGATAAACCAAGCCGGTTTGCTTCACTTGCTCTTACTATTCTTAACTAAGTTATTTCATGCATTTGATTGATATTGAATAAACATTATTTTACTTGTCAATAGATATAGTACTATTGTAATTAGTATTCTATAACGAGTAATTAGGAATTCTCATTTTTACCAATCAAAATCAAGTGCTTTTAATTTTATCATACAATTAATCATTTCTATAGTATAGATGCAAATTTCTTATATTTCTAATTGAAAAAAATAAATTTAAACAAATTTTATTAGGTCAAATAATTGGGGTCTTTGTAATGCCCCACTAGAGTACCCAAGAGGAATTAACCTAAATATGCTTAGTTGTGCATCATATTTTTTTCCGGTGTTAAGTAAGAGTAAACCTACATTAACAATGTAGAAGCAAGTAGAATCATACACATGTCACATAGAGAACATAAGTGAACATAACAATTACATTCCTCAAGGATCCTTTAGCGTTGAGTTACATATATTAGTTAATTTTATGTTTAGCTATGAACTATAATCCATGATAATCATATACATCACATAACATAGATCTCAAATGAAAGATACAATACATAGGAGTGCAAACTCATCTACAACACATGCTGCAGGGTATGAGCTGCTGAAAGAATATCCTTCATGATAAGGACCACACCCATAGAAATACAATATCCAATATCCATAGCATGAATGACCATACATCGTACTCATCAAAAGAACCATAAGAGAAATTGCAACAATAGTAAATCCAACAACAATGTCCAGCTATTGGATCCCAATGGTAAAGAATCACTACCTCCCAACCTTGTGGAACCTAAGTGACCCTACTCCCACCGCACTGAGGAGATAATCTCAAGTCCCATGTAGATGTTAATCCAAAGGTCATAACTAACATCTATGTCAAGGAAAACCTGATAGAAATCTATCTCAAAGGTACCAAGACACAACTAACATCTAATGCTAGAGGAAACAAAGACACACAAGAAATCTATTATGTAAGTGTGCAAGTTTCATCACATTTTCCAACTATAGGGTTACCCGATAGCCTCTCTGGACTCCTCATCTAATTAGGATCTAGGACAATTACAGAGGAATGCTTTACATTATTACATAAAATTAGTTCAAAGCATTAATTAGTGAGTTAACGTAACTTAAATGCTTAAATGAACAAATCATAATAATAAGGTGATGACTAAAAGAAAGAGAGTAGAGATATAGAAGACAAAACACAATCGATAACAGAGTTTTTTTGGAGGTTAGACTACATCTCCAGATCCTGCTCCAATAGAGGGACAATTACAAGTATTTTGAAATAATTCCCTTCAAGCACAATTGCAACATTATTCTCCAATATGAACTAATAATTGCCAGGTCTCCAAAATCATAATCTCCTTCTCATCACCTAGATGCATTTTCGAAGCCTACTACCCCCATTTTATACATCAAATCAGCCATTACTAGGCTGAAAATAATAATTACAGAAATAATCCCCCTCATAACTAACTTTATCTTCCAATTTACCCCTTTATCATTTTTTTATTATGATCTCATACCAAAATTGGGGGTAGTTTTTACAAAGATAAGGTTAGACGGAATAAACAAATTTAAATAAAGAAATGTCCAAAGATATCCTAGTGAATCCACTTGGTGTAGTGGTCAGCCTTCATTTTAGGAGATGAGTGGTTGGGAATTCAACTCTCACTGACCCTATTTTGTAGAAGAGATGGATTCCTCAAAGGTTGAAGGAAAATGACACCTATAAATAGTAATGGAAAATGTATGGTTTAGTGGCCAAGGTGGGAGGTTGTTTAAGACGTGGTTATGAGTTCAAATCTCCTCAACATATTTTTGCCACCCTATCTGGTTTCTAATCTACCATGTCACCATGCTAATTGGGATGTTGAAATCATCATGATGTCATCATTACCAACCTTTTCCCTCCAACTTCAAATTGTTGGACCTTCCATAGTTCGGCTTCATTTTTGATGAAAGAGATGGCATTAGAATGCTCTCAACAAGCTCTTCAATTTGAAATTGATTGTTGACCACTTTTGAGGTAATTATATTTTTCACCTTTTGACAACCTTTATACCTAGTTTGACCAACCTTTTACAAGTCATAACTTTGTCATCTAAACCCCAATTTCACCCATTCAAGTTGCATTGGAGTGAGAATTGTGAACACTATGTAGTGATGTTGATTCATGGAGCATTGGGGACATTTTAATTTTCACTAATTTTTATCCTGCGGATCAAGCCTCCCCACCAAAGATCTTTTAGACCTCTAAAAGTTTGATACTCAGAAAGTAGGCGAGGTTATAGTTCCCTTATGTTACCAATCTCCATCCATCTTGTATTTCTTGGATGCATCCCCTTCAGTCCCACTCAAATGTATTCAACTGGTCCTCTTCATGAGGTTTTGGCATTCCTATCAAGGATAACATCTTCTAGTAATTTTGAAATATAGTCTAGTGAAAGATCATCAACATATGGAACCTAAATGTCAGTTTCTTCATCCATGATCATTGGAGGTTCATACAACTTTAGATTCTGAACATTGACAAATAAGTATATCTACATTTATGGAGGAAGATTAAATCAGAAGATATTGGTACCAATCTTCTCTAAGCTTTCAAAAGGACCATACTTAGATAGGCTTGAGCTTCCTTCCTTCACCTTGCATTCTGTCCTTGATGATATGTAAACAAACTCTATCACCAACTTGGAAATGGTGATTGATGCGATGTTTATCATGGTGAGCCTTGTATTTTGCTTGGCTCTGCTCTAACTATGCTTCTACTACTTGGTGGATTGCTTGGACCTTCTGGATGAACTTTAAAGCCCTTTTTGCATCATGGCATCCATCTAAAATATCATCCTTCCCAAAAGAAAAATCCATTGGTGTCTTAGGCAAGTAACTAAAGAAAGTCTCGAAACGAGAACTATTTGTAAAAGAGTGTGTCACATGATTGTAAGCATGTTGAACATAGTGAAGACTTTCATCCCACAACTTAGGATGCTTACTGCAGTAACCTCTCAACAAATGAACAAATGGCATGTTAACTACCTCTGTCTATCCATCAATTTGTGGATGGAAGGTTGTACTCTTTTTCAGCTTGGTGTCTACGAGTCCCCATAAAGATGACCAAAATCCCCCTAAGAATCAAGAAACTAGATTTGATCCAATAGAAGTAGGTAACCCAAAATCAACCCATACAAATTAAAAGTACAAATGAGCCATCAGTATAGCAGTGTCTTGCTTTTTACAAGGCATTAAAATACACATTTTGCTAAACTAGTCAACTACTACATACAAATAATCATGGCCCTTCTTATACATAGGTAAACCCCCCACAAAATCCATAGAAAAACTTTCCCATGGATAGGATGGTACTGGTAATGGTGTGTAAAAACCCAATTTCCTATTACTTGGTTTGTTAGTTCCACACATTACACATCCTTTTATATACTTAGTGATTCTTGCATATGAGGCCAGTAACAATGTTTTCTCAATTGAGCCAATGTCTTACTTACCCTAAAATGTCCTGCAATCAAAGAGGTATGTGCTTCTTGGATTACATGTGCTTGTTCATCTTCAAGAATGCATAATTTTCCCAAGTGGTACAACAAATTATCCTATACATAGTAACCTTTCTCTTCTACATGTTTACCTTGGATAAAAGATGCATTGATATCCTTAAAGTTATCATCATTAGCATATTATTCCTGAAAACATTCATGAACCATAGAACTATTATGAAAGATTATCAAAACATTCTTAATAGGATGCCTAGAGAGCATATCTCCCACTATTAGGGTTAGATTGGGATACATAAAAACTATTAAAGATTGAAATGATCCCAATAAATCTAGGTAAATAGCTTATATCCTTAAGAACTAATTAACATTTGCAAGAAATGTTCTCCATTGACATAACCTGAATCATGTATGATATTCCTCTAGAATACCCTCCTGCAAGAGAACTTGGATCATGCTCCACCAAGTCATAGTTGGATCATTTTATGACATTTGCAATGAATGCCCTCCACCAAGCTATACTTGGAGCATTCTCCATCAAGTGCACTTGGATCATAGTATGATATTCTTAATGAACACCCTCCACCAAGACATGCTTGGATCAAACTGTCAATTATTATATTCTTTCATTTTGTTATGAATTAAATCCACAAATAATTAATTAGGAAATACAAACATATACAATCACCATATATTTAATATAACCTATTATATTTGCATATATAGTTTATGTATATTAATTGACTTAAAGCACCAAATCATACACCAAATATAATTCACATACAATACTCAATAATAATATCCTAGATAATTTACCCAACTTACCTTGGTGGGATCGAGGACCCACCTTCCTTTACTTGGTGTGGTCAACTTCCATATATTGTTCCTTACTCCTTACACATGGTCACCTCTAAATCAATGTAATACATTGAATTCCAACTCCCATAGGGTTTGTTGATTGTACCTCTTTATTGGGAATACGAAACCCAATGTGTTTAATATTATTGAGGCCCTATGTTGACATGGTAATCTCCTTAGTGCCTTGCTCGAATCATGTTCCTTCATGGATACATGTGGGCGGTGGTCACTTCCTCATGCAAGCCAAAGTTTCATTTGCTCAATACTATGTAGGGCATGCTAACATAGATAATATCCACATGATTACTGAAGGACTGCTGCATTCAGACCTCTTGGGTCATGATTCAATCTCTTTCTTATTATTATTTTATTTTCCATTCCTCTCCCTTCCCTTATTTGTTTACCACATTTCATTTATATACTCATCAAGTATGGTCGGGGGTCATGTCTCTTTGTCCTCCTGACTAATATATCTCATCTATATAATAACAATGTTATAAGAATACGATTTATTGAATATTATTAACATTACATGCATTTGTTATTATATAAGTATGATTATTTAAATATAATTATCATAGTCATTTATCAAATATGATTATTTATTAATATAACAATATGATATCTTCTATTGGTATTATAATGATAAATGAGACACAATGATTTACTAAGGGTGAACTGAATACATATTTTTATAGTAGTGTTTAGTTTTACATCAATTATATGTCATTATGAGGTGATGACAATTATCAAAGCACTCTTAATAGGAGGCCTAGAGAGCATATGTGCTACATTTTTATGGACACCCTTCTTATACTTAATAACCAAATGAAACTATTGTAGAAAAATCATCCACATAAAGTGCCTAATTTGATGTAACATAGATTGTGATTACAAATATTGAAGTGGATGGTGATAAGTGTGGATTACAGTTTCCTTTCCCATTAAGTAGTGCTTCTATTTCTTAACACTCTGAACTAAAGCATAAATTTTCTTATCATAAGTGGGATAGTTACTTAATGCTCCTGGAAAAGTTTTAGAGTGGTAGCATCATGGTTTATCTCCTTTCATTAATACAACTCCCACAAAAAACCTACTCACATTTGTCTCAATTTTAAATGGTTGATGTAAATCAAATAAAGATAGAACTGGTATAGTGCTCAACTTTTCCTTCAAAGTATCAAAATTCTTCTATTGTGGACCTCGCTAAAAAGTTGACTTTGCAGTGGTCAATGCATGGAATGGTGATTCAATATAAGAGAAGTTTGCAATGAACATCCTCAAGTATTAAACTGCACCTAAGAAGCTCTTGACTTCTATAACCATACTTTTCTTAGGCTACTTTACAATACATTTGACCTTCATGAGGCCTACTTTCAATTCACCATCCCTTACAACATAGCCTAAGTACACTAATGATGTCTTAGCAAATTCACATTTAGACATCTTTACAATTTTTTTTTTCTTTTTTCAATATATTCAAGGTTCTTTTTACATGAATTACATGATCATCCCAAGACTTACTAAAAACAAGGATATCATTGAAATAGACTATGAAAAAATCACCAATAAAGGGATGAAAGACATCATTCATGACTCTCATAAATGTAGTTGGTGCATTACAAATCCCAAAGGGCATGAACAACCCCTCAAATAGTCCCTATTTTTTCTAAAAAGGAGTTTATCAAATATCATTTTCTACAATTCAAATTTGGTGATATCCACTACACAAGTCTAGCTTAGTGAAATAAATTGCAGGTTTCAACTAATCAAGTAAGTCATCTATTCTAGGAAGAGGATACATGTTCTTCATCGTTATCTTGTTCAGAGCATTGTAGTCAATGCACATTCTCCAAGTCCCATCTTTTTTTGGAACTAACACAATAGAAGAACCACAAGGAGAAGTACTAGGATGAATAACTCCTTTCTCAACTAGCTCCTAAAATTTCTTTTTAATTTCTTCATTCTGTAAAACTAATAAACGATACATGTCAATATTAGGAAGTAATGCATCTTGCTATAACTAAATTTCACGTTAAATCTCTCTCTTAGGAGGTAATCATTTTAGTTCCTACAACAAGTCATCATAATAAAAAAAATCTTGACCATTCCAAACTTATGTTTAGGATCACACCCCTTCAATGCCTCAGATGTTTTATCTTCTTTTAATTTTACAAGCATTAATACAAAGTTCTTACTGGAATTAACTAACCTTTTTGTCTTACCAAAATTAACTAGTGTAAGTTTACTCTTTATCTTATGTTCTTGAATAATATATTCAACCTTATACTTGAAAAGATGATACTTATTCTCCCCTCTATAAAAGATAGCTTGTCGATCATATAGGTATGGACTCCCAAGCACAAGACCACAAATATCTAAAGGAACTACATAAGCTTCTACCTCATCTAAAAAGTTAGTAAATCTCAATTTACATTTCTTAGTTACTTGTAACTATGCATCACTGCAAACCCATCCAAGAGGATATGGTTCTAGATGAGACGTTATAGTCAAGTTATACTTTTTAACAACTTCTTTAGATACCAAATTAACTTGAGAACCCATTTCAAACAAAGTATTGACTTGAGTATGTTTGATAATAACCCAAATATGAAATAATTCATTCCTTTGCCTATCATTCTTCAAAGAAGATTCTTTACTTGTACTTGCACTTATATTTGAAGAACTTGTAGCTGGAGAAAGAGATATACATTTTCCTTTACCTTGAATTTTGATAGCAACAATATTTTTGTCATATCTAGAGTTAGATCCAAGATCCTATTGAATCACAATAGTTTTCTTTTGTTTTACCTTATTTCCACCATATCTCTTTGGCCTCTTTTTTGGGTGTAGCTTCCAACACTAAGAATCATCATTTGCTACTTTCTTGCAATGTGAGCATGTAGGTTTTCACCCTCTTTCTTCACTGTAGCTATCTTTTCCCCTTCCCTTTGTCTTTGGATTTACCTTCAAACTTAGATGGCTTCTTATCAACCTTATCAATGAAAGTACTACTACCCCTTGACTCTAAATGTGTAGCCTATGAAAATATTTCATCTACATTACATGGAGTCAAAACCAAAGTAGAATGTCTAAGGTAGAATGAAGACCACCTATGTACTTGAATAAAGTATCTTTGGTGTACAATGGAATATTTAAGGAAATAGCCTTTTTGTAGAATTCATAGGTGTAATCTTGCATGGTCTAATCTTTCCCTAGCCTAAAATGTTGCCACTTCATCATTAACTATTTTATATGGCCTAGGGGGTAGAAATGCTTCTTTAAAGCACTAATTTTTTTTGACCAAGACAAATTGAGCTTACCATGTTGTGAAGTTTCATCCCAAGTCCTACTCTCCAACTAGGTTAGAGCTATACCTCCTAACCGAAGAGTGGCTAGATGAATTCTATCAGCATTATCTATAAGGCTTTGAACTCTATAGTAGACTTCTACTTGTTGAATTGAGTCATCTAATTTCTTGGAATTTAACTCCCCACAATACCTTGGCAAGTCAAACTTTACATCCAACTTGATTCAATGCTTATATACACCCTTAAAAATGTTGAAATATTTAAAATGGGTAGAAGAAGGGGAAGAGGGGAAGAAGGAGAAGAGGGAGGTGTGTTTGGAGGATCATGATCATTTCATTTCTTTTTCCATTTTCCCTTCTGAGCTATATGTCTTCACATATTTTCTTCCCTTTCCTATACAAAAACATTTACCACTATCTATAAATTTTGAAGAGTCTTCTGGATACTCTTGTTGACATTAAGGTCAAGTTTTTTTATTAGTGACTTACACTTAGTCAAATTGATTAAGCTACTACTGAGCTCAACAATTACTACCAAGCCAAGAAGACTATACATAGTTGCTAACTAAGTTATATAGTTACTATTGAGTTCTATAGTTGCTATCAGGTTTTAGAATCTACATTAAGTTCATGCCAAGTAGTATCTATAGAGTTGATTAGTGACAATGCTAACCGAGCTTCACAGTATTAACCAAGTTACACAGTATCAACCATGTTCTCCAGTGTCTACCAAATTAATAGTGTCAATAATGTGAATCTAGTGTTGACCGAGCCAAGGAGTGTCAACCAAGTGGTTCAGTTTATTCTAAACTCACAATGTTAGTGTTTATTGAGCCATAGATTGTCAACCAACTGATTTAGTTTATATGTCAAGTTTTTTAGTGTTCACTGAGTCACACAAGTGCTGACTGAGTTCAACCTACTTGGAAGTGATTAGTATAAATTGAGCTTCTATGTCTACCAATTGCATGATGATGTCAAGTGTTGACAATGGGTGCTGAGTATTAGAACATCACTAAGTTTTTCTTCAAAACCTAAGTGCTAGTAGTTGAGCTGACTTTGTGATATTAATGAAAATATATGTTGTAGCCAAATTTGTTGAATTGTAATTTGGATTGATAAATATGTAATGAGTTTCATCATATCCAAATAAGAATGTATGAAGTAAATATAAAGAGTAGAAGAGAAAATTAAGAAGGCTACAAGAACTATATAGGATAGCAAGGATTTATCTATCACATCAAGGTGATCTTTACATTTCAAAGGAATCTCAACCAAAAAATCAGAGTTGCAGATAAGAGATCAGCCACTGGTTCATCCTAACAGGTGTATTAGCTAAATCCTTTAATAGGGTATACTTAACAGTCCTTGACAAATCTCTTTATCAAGTGCATACTTCATTGTATGTTTTGTAAATTCTTTAACAAGTGGACCTAGTAGTCCTTATTACTCTTAACCTGGGAGATCATTAGAAGTGATCAATTGTAGGCCTTAATTGAATAAATTTATACTATAGTACTAAAATTTATGGGTATCATCCTCACCCTAGTTTTACTTTCTATTTGGAAGCATTATGGGTCATCTTATCTTGTGTCAAAGTGTTATGAATGTTTTACTACTTTCATTCTTTCATGCATGCAATTATAGTAAAATATCATATGAAGGATTAATTGATGAAATATGTTTAAGTTTTATTGGTTCTTGATTCACCCCCCCATTCTTAGTAACCTTGCATACCACATATTTTGAACAATTGGTATTAGAGCTTTGTGGTTCTTAGAGAAGAAGTTTAGTATCTTGAGAAAATATTAGAAGCAATGGAGGTATAGAGGCTAGATAAGGCTATTGAAAATGAAAATTTGGATTTAGAAGTAACCATTGGTCAACTAAAGAAAGCAAGGGAGCAACTCTCTCAATCATTGAAAAGAAGGAAAGATCTTGCAGTACAAATGAATGAGAATCTCTACACTGAAGAAAGAATTGTAGATATCTATCTAGAAATAAATTTAGATGAAGCTAATGAATAAATCAAAGACCTATTAGAAAAGAATTCCAATCTTCAAGAAAAAATTTAGAAAGCTAAAAAGAGAACAAGAAATTCAGTCAGTAAGACTATGTGATGTCATGGAAGAAAAAGACATAGCCAAATAAGAGATAGAAGGAAAGAATAACGAAATTTAACATCTATCCCTTTAGTAGGAAGACTTCATTAATTGAAGAAATCATGAATCTAAGATCATAGAATGAAAGACTGTAAAATGATCTAAAAACTAAAAAGAAAACCAATGAAAAAATGTTGAGATCTCAAGAAAGCATTCAAATGAATTGAATGAGAAAAGTCAGTATAGACAAAAAGGAAAAGTAGGAATAGGATACATAGAAGAATGTGAAACATTTGAGCAAGGATCTCAAAATAATTGAAGGCCTACATTAATCATTGTGGTAAGTTAGGTCATACATCAAACACATGTTGGAGTAATGGTAAAGAAAAATTCAATGGAAAGTGTTACAATTGGAATAAGCATGGACATAGAGAAAGTGAATGCAAGGAGAAACCTAAGTTTGAAGGTAAATGTCACAATTGCTAGAAACAATGACATAAATCTTTTGAATGCAAAACCAAAATATTAGATCCAATAGAAAAAATTGTAAAAGCTATATTTGGATGGGAATACAACACATGGTGTAGATACCACTATTGTGGAGAATTTGGGCACATTGGAGAAACTTGTGTGAAACATCAAATGAGGAAAAGAGACACCACTAGAAGATATTTTATTTGTATAGAACTTGGACATCTTTCAAAGAACTATATGAACACTAGAAGAGTTGAAGATGAAAAGAAAGCTAAAGTTGATAATATCAAAAAGTAGATGAAGCAACAATGGATTCCAAAATCTTATGACAATGCAAGTCCAAGTCATGAAGTAGATGTCACTCAAGAGTTGGGTGACTCAAACATCTCAACTTGAATTTCCTATGAGAATAACTAGATCTGAGACTCTAAAGCAGACATCTCACAGTAGTTCTAGCTAGCAAGAAGAAGAGATCTATATCAACATTTAAGATGCAAAGGGATCACCAAGTGATTCCAGAAATTCAAGACCTTACCAAGCTAGGTTGGGTCACAAGACCTTGTTGAGCAAGGTCGAGATACACTAAAAAATTGTGTGGAAACCAAGTAATGATGAAACTATTGAGCTAGAAATGACTCTACCAAGAATTAAGGTTGAACGAAGTGGTAGTGGAAGAAAATCTATCACTGAATGAGCAAATGTACCAAGCATTTATGGTATTGGAAAAATGAAAATTTGTTAAAAGGAAGGAAATAAAATTCATTTTTCACAATAAAATTTTGAGAGCTATTTGTAAAGAGCAATTTCTATGCTTCCTAGTGATTTGTGTGTTTTTTGTTGAAGATTTTCATGTTTTCATAAACCCTACATATCATGGGATCTTCCAATAGCAAAACGAGGAAAGGATCTAAAATATTAGTTCAAGGAATTGATTGGAAGGCACTTGACTTCAAGTTGAGTTTGGAATTGTAGAAGTGCTTGACCCAATTAGAGCACAATCACTGATTCCACCCATGCTATTACTCATTCATGATATCCATTCATGTTTCCTCTATTTGATACAAGAACTTGGAACCCTAGAGATGGATGAGACTCTTGAAAAGTTATATGTGAATGGTCTGTTGAAACCCGAGCAACAATATTTGGAGACCAAGGGTTTAACACACATTCCACATACACCCTGAGACTTTCAAAAAAAAAGGATAAGGTTTATCCTTAGCCATTTACACAATGGGATTTTATGGTTAGAGCAGCCTATTCAAGTCACAAAGAGAATGATTTAGAATCACAGGGCTCTCAAAGTTGAACAAAGCCAAGACTACCAAAACCCCAAGTCAGGTAGAACTAGAAAACAAGACTCTTTCCAGGTGGGATGAAAGAGGAATGAAGATCAGCAATGTAATTGACATGGAACTAAAATTTTGAATTTATATGATCACTCATAAGATCTATAGATCTAGTCATCTCAATGGTGTGTCATGTGAGGTAGTTGATCTAGCTCTCAAGGTAGTGAAGAACAACATGTCTTTGACCTTGCTGAGTTAACATTGAATCAATTCAACAAGAACATGGAGAGCATTAGAACTTACAAAAACAATCCATGTAAGTTTGGTTCAATATTAACTTGTTTATTCTTCTATGTGAATTTTTTTTTTCCCTTCTAAAGGTTTAGTCGAATGGAGAAAAGATGTACCAATTTTATATCAGATTAATGAATATATAACAGAGATGGGTGAAAGCTTTGTTAGTATCATGGAAAACTATGCTGATTCATTCAAGGAAGAGATAAATAATAGATATGGAATACCAAAGAAACTTGTAGAAGCCTACAAGGTTGATATTTGTTTCATGATAGACTATGACAAATTGTACGTTCAAGTAGTTAGATGTAGAGCGGTGTGGGTTAAACCTCTAAACTATGAGGTTAACACTGATGATACCAAGGATATCATTGAGGTACTACTAAATGAACCTATGGATCCCAAGGCAACATATTTTGGTACTTATGAAGTATCCAAGGTGAGGATAGAACTTGAAATTAAGCTTCCTCAAGTAGTTAACGAAGGAAGAAAGAGGATAGCAAAACTGAAACAATCAAGTTCTACTCTCTTGTTGATAGAGGGAAAACGAGATGATGTGGAAGAAGATGAAGTAGAGAATGAAATAGAAGAAACAAAGTATGAGGAAGAAGAACCTACAAGAAAAAAAGGTAAGGTTATCATAACCAAACCTACTAAGTCATCTACTACTATATTCACAAGAAGAGCACCAAAATCTAGGAAGAAATTGAACTTAGGTGAAGAGGATGTCGAGAAAATTATTTTCAAAAAGTCTCCACCTAAATTTTAGGAAAAATTAAATGAAAAACAAAGAAGAGCTAGAATGGAAAACTTCAAATCTCTTAGATATGAAACTAGGAATGTAGATGAGAAAAAGATGGTTGAGGACATGATGATGACAAAATTGGGTAAATGGAAGTACTCTCTTGATCAACTTGTACAAAAAATTCCCAATGTGCTTATGTAAGCAATCAAGCCTAGATGGAAGCATGCCAAGAAGACTACAAAAGATATATTTGAATAGACTCTGATGCAACTCATGCCAAGTCTCAATGACAAAGAGGTGAAATAATCTATGAATAAAAATGAAGAAAAGATCACTCTAAATTCAACACATGTATGTTATTGATAAATGAAATTGAATATTAACTGAAGGTAGCCACAACTACATGGAAAAACATTTACAACCTATATTAACCTAGTAATCTTGTTATTCATGTTAGTGACAAAGATGATGAAGATGAAAAGGAAGATGATGACAATGATAATGAAGAAGATGTGGAAACAAAAGATGATGTAAATCTGGATGATGAGGAGGAGGAATAGGAAGCTATAGAGGAGAGTCTCCATGAAATTCAAAGTATTGAGGAAACTAGCCTAGAAAAGATTATAGTAGCAATGATGACCTCATTTCCTCATTCTCTGAGCAAAGCTTTAATGCCATCAAGCTCTGAGAAAGCTTCTGTTGAGTTGATTGTGGCAACCACTACAACACTAATCACCTGACCAATCTTTACACCTATTCAACTAAGTACCATACTTATTGAAGTGATCAACACCATTATTAGATTTGACTATGCAATAATAAGGTATTTCTACTATCAGTACCATATCTACTTTTCTTGCTAGCCCCTTTATTTCTACTATTGTTACAATTCCAAGTGCGTATATAGAAAGTACAAGGACAGTTGAGAACAAGCCTCAACTAAGTACTAAAGTTCAAATAAGGATAAGGGTAATGAAGAAGATATTGATCTAGATAAGGATATAGTTATCCCAAATTGGGATATCTCTACTCTAAATCCTGATCAAATGAACATCGTGGGTTAATTATTTCAAATGAGAGCTAAGCAATAGAAGCTTAGAGAAGAGAAGAGTAGGAAAAACTAAGTGCTTGAAGATATAAACATATTTTTAGATGCACTAAGTATTAAGGTTGATAGTTCACAACCTATTTTGACTCAGTTAGTAGAAGTTGTACAAAAATTCAATGAAGATTTGAATGGACAAGATAAGTGTAATAAATCAAATAGTATTTTCTACTATTCTTAGTCCATGGAGACATTTACAAATAATGTAACTTCATTATTTAGTAAGTTGTGTAATACATCTTTCTCCACCAAAGGAATCAAGGAAAAAATATTTAAGATAGATGAAGACTTGAAGGAAAGTGCATACTAGTTGTCATTTTATCCAAGCTATAGTTCTTGCCACTACTCAAAAATAAAATATCCAACAAATTTACAAGTAGAATTACTATGGGAAGAAGCTAGGATTAGGGCCACACTTATAGACATCCAAGGCATGATTCTTCCAAACATAGATGCATTGCAAAAACACATTACACATGCCAAGATACTCATCCATGACAACAACTTCTCCATAGCTGATCACATGATGGAGTCATCAGTAGAAGTCAAGATTGGAATGACATTAGATCAATTAAGACAAGACAATGACATTGATTTTGAAGGTACATTATGATTTCTTAGCACATTTTGGTATCATGATGTAGTATACACCTTTGGCATTTATGTGAAAAAGGAGAGAAGTATAATATAAGATGAATGTATATATGAAAAATATTGGGAGAAGTATAACATGAGGTATATATGTGATATATGTATGGTGAGAAACATAGTATTAAACAAATACATGTATAGATAATCAAAAAACATCTTTTACAAAAATAATTTTGAAAAATCTCAAAGATAGAGTACATTACCCAGTTGAAGACAAAGGATGGAGATAAAAATAATGTTTTGACCTAAATTTTTTGAATATTTAGTTTTGGATTGATAAGTGTTTTTTTCACTAATTCCAAAGGGGGAGATTGTTGACATTAAGGTCAAGTTTTTTAAGTAGTGGCTAACACTTAGTCAAAGTGGTTAAGCTACTACCAAGCCAAGCAGTCTATACATAGTTGCTAATCAAGTTATATAGTTGCTACCAAGTTCTATAGTTGCTATTGAGTTTTAGAATCTAGAACATCACCAAGTTTGTCTTCAGAACCTGAGTGCTAGTACTTGAGCCAACTTTGTGATCTTGATAGAAATCTATGTTGTAGTTGAGTATGTTGAATTGTGATTTGGATTGATATATATGAAATGATTTGTATCATATACAAATAAGAATGTATGAAGTGATTCATATAAAGAGAAGAGGTGTGAATTAAGAAGACTATAATAAGTATAAGGGACAACAAGGATTTATCTATCATAGCAAGGTGATCTTTACATTTCAAATGAATCTCAGCTAGAAAATCAGAGTTGTAGATCAAAAATCAGCCATTGGTTCATCATAATAGGTGTATCAATGAAATCCTTTAATAGAGTAGACTTAATAGTCTTTGAAAAATCTCTTTATGAAGTGCATACTTCATTGTATGTTTTGTAGATCCTTTGACAAGGTGGACCTAGTAGTCCTCATTACTCTTAATAGGGAAGATCATCATAAGTGATCAATTGTAAGCCTTAATTGGCCAACTTTATATTGCAATACTAAAGCTTGTGGGTATCATCCTAACCCTAGCTTTACTTTCTATTTGGAAGGTTTTTGGGTATTTTCATTCTTTCATGCATGCAATTAGATCAGAATATTATATGAAGGATTAGTTAATGAAATAAGTTGAAGTTTTATTGGTTCTTGATTCACCCACCCCACTCTCAGTAATCTTGCTTAGCTCATATTTCTAACAAATCTTGTCTTCAAGAACCTGATCACCACCTTCGTCTTCCACTTTGATTGTTGATTAGTCCTTTGTTTCCTAATCTCAGGATTTTATTCCTTGTGCTTTCCTTGTCCTATCTCGATCCTGGATCTTATTAGCATTCAAATCCACAATACTAGTTACACAAAAGAATTGATACCAAACTTGATCTGTTTAGGATCTAGGACTATTACAGAGGAACGATTTACATTATTGTACATAAAGTTAATTCAAAGAATTAATTAGCAAATTAAGATAACTTAAATGCTTAAATGAAAAAATCATAATAACAAGGTAATGACTAAAAGAAAGAGAGTAGAGAGATAGAAGACAAAACACAATTGATAATGGAGTTCGTCTATAGGTCAGACTACATCTCCAGGTCCTGCTCCAACAGAGGGACAATTACAAGTGTATTGAAAAAAAATTGTTCAAGCACAATTGTAGCATTATACTCCAATGTGCAGGAATAATCATTAAGTCTCCAAAATGCTAATCTCCTTCTCATCACCTAGATGCTTTTCCAAAGCCTACTACCCCCATTTTATACATCAAATTAGCCATTATTAGGTTAAAAGTAATAATTACAAATATTATCCCCCCATAACCAACTTCATCTTTGAATTTACCCCTTTATCATTTTTTTGTTAAGATCTCACACCAAAATTGGGTGTATTTTTAACAAAGATAAGGTTGGGGGAATAAACAAGTTTAAATAAAAAAAACATCTAAGTATAACCTATTGAATCTGTTGGGTGTAGCGGTCAACCTTTATTTTAGGAGATGGGTGGTTGTGAATTCAACTCCCACTGACCCCCATTTTTAAAAGAGAGAGATTCCTTGAAGGTTTAAACAAAAGGACATCTATAAATAGTAATGGAAAATGTATGGTTTAGTGGCCAAGGTGGGAGATTGTTTAAGAGGTGGTTAATAGTTCAAATCTCCTTGACATATTTATGCCATCTGATCCAATTTCTAATGTTCAATATCACCATGCTAAGTGGGATGGTGACATTATCATGATTTCATCATTTCCAACCTTTTCCCTCCAACTTCAAATTATCATACATTCCGTATTTGGGCTTCATTTTTGATGAAATAGATGCCATTGGAATGTTCTTGAAAAGCTCTTGAATTTGTGACCACTTTTGAGGTTATTATTTTCCCCCTTTTGATAACCTTTGTACCTTATTTGACCAATCTTTGACCAGTTCTAACTTTTTCATCTAAACTCCAATTTCACCCATTCAAGTTGTGTTGGAGTAAGAATTCTGAACATTTTGTAGTGATGTTGATTCTTGCAACATTGGGGACATTTCCTTTTTCACTGATTTTTATCTCGTGGATCAACTTGGACCCCTTAGTGTCTCTATGTTGCATCACATAAGAAAACTCTAAGATTATCCTAGTAGCCTCTCTAGATTTTAGCCTCCATAGTGTCTCTATGCAAAATCATTATCATTTTGTATAGACAAGGCATACTAATGAGTTAACTCCAAGGTTACCATAGTAGTCTCTTAGGACTCTAGCCCCCCTATTGACTTTATGTGGCACTAATATGTTATTAATTTATTATAACCCATTTAATAAAATGTTAATACTTATTAAAAAAACCTACAATGGGTTACCCAAGAAGCCTCTTTAGGGCTTTGACCTCCATTGCAAGCCACTTCCCAACATAAACATAGATTACCTACCCTAAGCTCATGAAAAGTATAACTCATTAAAATCATAATTTTCACCATAGTTCTATGTAAGCAAGTAGAAAGAATCAAAAGAGAGCTAGTCAAAACTCAAAGCTTACACCAAGAAATTCACAAATCAACTTTGTGCTATACAAGCAATTGGAAAGTATTAAAAAAAAGGATCAAAACTCAAAGGTTACACTAGGAAAATCACACTATTTACCTTAGTTCTATACAAGCAAGTAGAAAGAACTAACAAGAAACTGATCAAAATTATCATATAAATAAGTGAATGCATCACAATGGTCATGTATATAAGAGATCATAACCAAAATATACATAATATCAACGTAGAATAAAATCTCCCAAGCCTCTGGTAAACATCTTGATTGGTCAATGCACTAATTCAAACCTGAATCCAACACAAAGTAAAACATACATCACATCAAGTATATGAAAACACTATATTAGTTAAATGGATTAATAAGGTTTATTGATGTAAAGGTTAAAATCTCAAAAGAAAATCAAGTTATCAAGTTTCAAGGTTGCACATTTAGGTTTCAATATGTTTCGGGTTCAGTTTCAATTCAACATTTCTCATTTAGTTGATAACATTATCAATAATCATTAATGAGTTTTGTTTTATTTAGATATCAGGGTTTAGAAGATACATTGTCTAATCCAAATCTTAGATTGTGTATGATCATCCTAGTTTTCACATAGAAAGTTGAGTTATAAGTTTCTAATTTAGAATTACCTAATCATTCAATTACCAAGATATTTCATCCCAAATCTAAATAGGTGAATATTTATTTAGGTGGGTCCATAGTAACTCATGTGGGCCTTACAAGATAAATAGTAATTTAGGTGGGCCCCACAAGGTGAATAGAGACATATGTGGGCCCCACGCGATGAGATAATTACCTTAAATTGTAATTGAATCAGATTTATATGATTGGATAGATTCTTATAAAACTCAATATGATTCTTGTAACAACAAGCTTAGTGTGGCTCTTTCCCTTATATATACATATATATATATATATATATATATATACATATAAAACTAGATTATACTTGAGATGCATAATACAAATATGAAGAATACAAACTTTTCTAAATGCAAGATTTGCCAAAATGAACAAGAAGTATATCCTACCTCAAACCACCAATTAAAACCTTGGATTAAGATGATATTTCTTAGGCAAGAGAGAAAGTAAGACAGAAGAGAGAATTTGAATACATGAAGAAAGATAACTAGAATTTAGTTGCATACTCCAAGCAAATTTTAGTAGCATAACAATCCAAAGTAGCATAAGACTCCAAGTAAAAACTCACTAGCATAACCAATTCAAAATTAACACTCAAACTTACCCATAATTTCTCTCCAAATTTTCCTTTCAAAATCTTCCTTCCCTAATGACCAAAAATGGTTCTATTTATAGGAAAATTCCAATAAAATAATAATTTTCCTTTCATTTAAAATATTAATTCCACACAAAATTTAATACTAATATTCCTAAAGCATTAATAAAATAAAACCACTTTGCATAAAATATTATTAAAATAGCACCACTTACATTAAAAGAATAATATTGTACATAATGGATAAGTAAAATAATAATTCTTTTTATAATGCATAATTTAATATTAATTCACTTTTCGAGGTGGAAAATTAAATATTAATTTCCTCACAATAAAGAATTAAATATCAATTCTTTCAAAGTGGAGAATCAAATATTAATTCACTTTTCAAGCTGGAAAATTAAATATTATTTTCCTCATAATGGAGAATTAAATAATAATTCTCTCAAAGTGGAAAATTAAATGTTAATTTACTTTTCAAGGTGGAAAATTAAATATTAATTCACTTTTCAAGGTGAAAATTAAATATTAATTCTTTCAAAGTAGAGAATTAAATATGATTTCTTTACCTCATGGCTTATAAAATATTAATTCTAATATATGAAGAATAATTAAATGTAAATTTTATTATAATTCAACATTTATGAATATATATATATATATATATATATATATATATATATATATATATATATATATATATATATATATATATATATATATATATATATATATATATATATATATATATATATATATATTACAATTAACATTTCACTTTTCTCAATTTGACTTTTAATTAAATCAAATATTTGAATTTATCTTCAATTTTAATAACACATATTTGATTTAATTTTGTACTAATAAACTTAATAGTTTCTTAAATAGAAGTTATGCTATCAATCACCTTAGCATTTTGACATAATAATGACCTATAATCATAACCCTAACCAAATCATGCCTGATGATAGGGTTTTCGAGTTCATATCATATCACAACTTGAATGTACAATTAATAGATACCTGTCCACTACATTGGGACAAAATGAGGCTTAGGTTGGGATTTGGACTTGACAACTATGTCCCATCTTTACCATTGAGATAATGTGATAGGGGACATTCATCCTAGAAATTGTAGGAAGTTGATGCCTGGTAGTTGCAACTTGCATAAAGGCCAAGCACGTACATACATAATAAATATATCTAATCTAAATAGGCAATAACGAAGAGTTGTGCATTGTGTAGACCCTGACTAGCAGGTGACTACGATTCCTTCTCCTAACCATATCAAGCATGTCAAATAGAAAAATAAAGCAAACACACACACCATACACTTGCAAGTATTGGGTAAGTATCCATATATCATATAAACGTCATCTTGAATGTAACTACATGCATAATATCTAATCATGTAACATCATCAGATGAATATCCATGAAATACAATAACAACAGAAATATCCAAATTCTTAAGTATCTTATAAGATGATAACAATAATCATGAACATAGTAGCAACCATTCAGGTAACCGAGTACCCCTATCTCAAATAGTCATAACATGAAAATTGGTCCAAAGTATTTGGTAGGATAATTGAAAGAAAAATGGGGCGAGCACTACATCCCCCCTTAAGATTAGGCTTACTACACTTCAACACTCATACATAAAATTTTTATTTCGAATTGACAACACTTCCTAATGTTGGATTAGATTGAGTCAACAACTATAAAGGTCTAATTGGAACTTCAAAGGTTAAAAAATAGAATATTAGTTGATTTTAATAGTCATAATTTTAAAAAAAAAATTGTCGAAAGAATAACTAGTTAGAGAGTATTAGTCATGGCTAGTTCACAAGATCAGGCAAAATAAGAACATAAAATTGTAGATGCAAGATATGAAGGATGGGGTGAAGACGATGGTGAAAGCTTGGCTGATGGGATGCAGACAAGGAAGAAGAAAAGAGAAAAGTATATATGACAAGAGTTGAGTGGAAATGCTCCTTGCTAGAACTCCAAATGTCCAACTTCCATGAGGAAGGCCTCAATGAGCATATATATATATATATATATATATTACAATTAACATTTCACTTTTCTCAATTTGACTTTTAATTAAATCAAATATTTGAATTTATCTTCAATTTTAATAACACATATTTGATTTAATTTTGTACTAATAAACTTAATAGTTTCTTAAATAGAAGTGATGCTATCAATCACCTTAGCATTTTGACATAATAATGACCTATAATCATAACCCTAACCAAATCATCCCTGATGATAGGGTTTTTGAGTTCATATCATATCACAACTTGAATGTACAATTAATAGATACCTGTCCACTACATTGGGACAAAATGAGGCTTAGGTTGGGATTTGGACTTGACAACTATGTCCCATCTTTACCATTGAGATAATGTGATAGGGGACATTCATCCTAGAAATTGTAGGAAGTTGATGCCTGGTAGTTGCAACTTGCATAAAGGCCAAGCACGTACATACATAATAAATATATCTAATCTAAATAGGCAATAACGAAGAGTTGTGCATTGTGTAGACCCTGACTAGCAGGTGACTACGACTCCTTCTCCTAACCATATCAAGCATGTCAAATAGAAAAATAAAGCAAATACACACACCATACACTTGCAAGTATTGGGTAAGTATCCATATATCATATAAACATCATCTTGAATGTAACTACATGCATAATATCTAATCATGTAACATCATCAGATGAATATCCATGAAATACAATAACAACAGAAATATCCAAATTCTTAAGTATCTTATAAGATGATAACAATAATCATGAACATAGTAGCAACCATTCAGGTAACCGAGTACCCCTATCTCAAATAGTCATAACATGAAAATTGGTCCAAAGTATTTGGTAGGATAATTGAAAGAAAAATGGGGCGGGCACTACATCCCCCCTTAAGATTAGGCTTACTACACTTCAACACTCATACATAAAATTTTTAGTTCGAATTGACAACACTTCCTAATGTTGGATTAGATTGAGTCAACAACTATAAAGGTCTAATTGGAACTTCAAAGGTTAAAAAATAGAATATTAGTTGATTTTAATAGTCATAATTAAAAAAAAAAAATTGTCGAAAGAATAACTAGTTAGAGAGTATTAGTCATGGCTAGTTCACAAGATCAGGCAAAATAAGAACATAAAATTGTAGATGCAAGATATGAAGGATGGGGTGAAGATGATGGTGAAAGCTTGGCTGATGGGATGCAGACAAGGAAGAAGAAAAGAGAAAAGTATATATGACAAGAGTTGAGTGGAAATGCTCCTTGCTAGAACTCCAAATGTCCAACTTCCATGAGGAAGGCCTCAATGAGCATATTTAGAATTTTGTTGTACACTTTGTGTGTTGTAACCAATGCTTCTCTTAATAAGTAAAAATATGTTTTGTTTCATTTCCCAAACATTGTATTGACTTGAAGTTTTGAATCTTCTATCTGACTAGTTCAATTCCATATATTACATACTATTTTTTGTTCATAATTGTTGCCATAAATAGATAATTTTATTACTTGATTAGGGTTATTTTCTTATAGTCCAGCTAAGATACTCTTTTTCTTTAGGTTCCTATAACTAACTCACTTATTAACCAACCTCTTATATTTATTTTCATATCATTGAGGTTCTAATGGTTACTTCCAACTTAATGTGGAACCTCTTGTTTTGCTTCTCAAAAAAATCAAGACAATACATTTCTAACATTTTCAATATAAGAGTTATAGAGATTTTCCTAATCCATAGTTTGTCTAAGTTATCTCCTATGAGTTGTTCATGAGTTTTGAAAGTTTGCATTATTTTCAAATTTTTAGTTTATTTATGTTGAGGTTTTAAGTTTGATTTAAAATTTGTCTATGTGTTGTTTAGTGGACACACATTATGCCCACCATTCCTAATGTAGAAACTCAGGTTTTGATACTGTTAAGTTTCAGGATTTGCACCCTTTACTGAACTGGAAAACATTCAATAACCCTTACTTAACATGGAATTCACTTCACTATATGGGACTGGACAGTGAGATGAAACCTTCGGATTCTAGGCTGGCTCCTATTGAATCTCTCAGTGATAACCTCTTAAAACTTAAAGAAAACCTTGAGGGAAAAGGGGAAGAATTTACTAAAAACCAAAATCAAAACCTAAAGTTTAAACTAAGTAGGTGATACACCAAAAAGGGGTATGGAAATTTAACCCACATGCAACAGAGATGATTATATAGCTTTATGAAATGC
Source organism: Cupressus sempervirens (assembly GCA_028749045.1). Classification (NCBI taxonomy): domain Eukaryota; kingdom Viridiplantae; phylum Streptophyta; class Pinopsida; order Cupressales; family Cupressaceae; genus Cupressus; species Cupressus sempervirens. The sequence goes on from CM053793.1 coordinate 269,890,626, forward strand.
AGATGAAGCACAACTTCCTATAAAGGCTTGCACAAATGATTTATAATAAGGTTTTCCACTGATACTACAAAAGAAAGATAAACTAATACCTCCCTTTGACTAATTTCACCTAAAAACACATGTTATAACCTGCAAACAAACTTATTGTTCTACACAGAGGTGCTGAAATGAGATAGAAGAACAAGGAATAATGAAACATTCACAAGTTAACCTATCCAATCATTTAAAATGCAAACAGAAATTGTAGAAAGGAAAAGGGCTCATTGATAACTTCACCAAGCATAATCACACTGCTTTAACCTGTATTATATCTGCAGAAATGAATTACATACTCTATAGAATGAAGTCCAGGACTTAGAGAATAGCCACAAAACTTCCATCCACCAAATCAGAACCCCCCAAAATGAGCCTTCAACTCATACTTATGCACACCAAAACCCAACTGCATTTAGAAAGTCATAAATGCTGGGTCAGATTCAGTCCCAAAGGAAAAACTTGAGTCTTTATCTATTGGGCTGCTATAATAGAAGAAAATGAAAGAAAGGTGATCTGCTATGCATTTTTTGCTCCTTTTCTTTCAAATCTGATCTTTTTCCATTTGTTGGCTGCCATAGAAGGAAAGAGAACAAGTTGTTGAAGCTTTTTTTAAGCTTTTGGGGTTCAAGTCTAAGCATTTTCTAGGCATTTTTGTCATCCAGAATTGTTGAGTCTTCTGATTATGACCACCATGAAATTATTTTGTTTACTGTTTGGGCGCCATAAGAAAGCTCGTGGCATGAAAAAATAGAAGGTTTTTTGGCTGTTGACTGGTGTTTACTGTTGCATGGACGTCAAAATGTGAGTTCCTCATTTCTTGCTTGGTCTTGGACGCCCTTTCACTTCTATTTGTTGTAGATCTAGTCATAGTTTATGAGCTATTATTTCTTTTCTCTGCTGGGTTCACATCATTGTAACATTGGTATGCAATATAGAGGCTTTTCCTTTGACAGTTGGGTTTTATCTTATGAAAGTTGTAATATCTTTGGCACCATTTTTGTCTTTTCATCATATTGTTGCTGTAGAGATGAAGCTTGAGCTTTTATTGTTGAATCTGCTGGTTGGAGTTTGAAAATATGTTATCATTACTTAAAACAAAAACTAAGAGTTTGCTTCGTTGCTTTTCATTTCCTTTCTAAAGGAGTTTTGTTGTGAGTACAGTTGTCTTTCTTGCACCAGACTGTCCAAGAATGAATGAACTTATTTGTGATTCTTCCTCATTCACCTCAAACTGAAAATTAATCTCTGATCCATCTTTAGCTATGAATAATTAATTTGCAATGCCAAAAAAAAATAAAAATAAAACATCATCAGTAATAAGCTTTTTTCTACTTTGGCATGCTCCAATGTTATAGTTCTCTTATCAAGAGTTTCACAATGAAATAATTCAACCATTCCTGGTCACTATAGATGCCTTTTTGTAGATTCTCTTGCTATTTTTAATTAAAAGATAGATATTTCCCACTTCTCATTTAGCTGTCAGTTGCCCACTATATGGGTAGAAAAACCAATTTTCTACCATTGGAGAAGTACTGAGCTCGTTCAACTTGAAGGCCTCAAAGTAAAATTCCCTGCTGGGTACTTTCATGAGCCACCAATATATGGATCCACTGAGGCTCACTTATTCTGTACAACAACTTCTCTTTCTTTACAGCCATGATGTTGAAAATAGAATCTCTAGTACCTCTTTCATGACCTTAATTGCAGTGAACTCCCAGTTTACAAAATTCTTTGAAAGCTTCCAGCTATAAGTACCATAAATGATGGGAAATCAAACTTCCAGATCAAAGCCAAAACATAAGCTTAATACAAACATAAATGACTTGCTGTTTCTACAATTTATATTTGAGGTACTTGTCATTTTTGCTGAAAATGATATACAAACATCATTCCTTAGTATCCCTCTTATTTATTGCACTCTGTCTTCTAATTTGAAACTGTAACTGTCCATCGTTTTAAATATTTTGTGCATTGTTAAGATTGATACTCCCCCTTCATATTCCTTTTGTTGAATTAAAATCAAGAACTCGGATCCCCATTTTCTCATTGCACATGTTCATAAATAACTTCATAATGCATATTTGATAGTCTGTTCATCTTTTCTATTCTATTGCATATCTTATGAGGTTCGAGCATGGGCTCGTGACACTCACAATGGTTTTATTCCTTTCAGCACTAAATGCCAGAATCACTGCTTGTTTTCTTTCATGACGGAATGCATTGACAGATAGAATATTTAGTCATAGAGGTAGGTAGTCATTGCTTAGATCCCTTGGGATCTAACATTAGTTGCCTTATGTTTTTTTGCAGCTGCTGGGGACCATGGAGCTCAGAGTTGGACAAGTGCGGCAAGAAAAGAAACCATAACTAGTCAATGCAACAGGCAATGACTGGTTATCTCTATTCCTATTTATTTCATGTATATATTTATCTGTTAGTGTGTTTCTTGATGAAAGAAAATTAATCAGTTATCCTCACGGCTTGTGTGAGATTTTGTCCATTCAGCACATTAATTCATTTCATATTGTAAAAAATGAAAATTGTACATATCAGTGATGATCTATAAAATGAACATTGTATCTCTTTTGTGCATGGTTTCATAAATGATTTCAAAATGATGAAAATGAATAAAAAATGAATACTTTCTTTTGAAACATTTTTTGTGATGTTACATGAAGTAAAAATTCAGTATGTGTGAAATTTTGGTAACAGATACATTTTGCCTAGAGTTCCTAGTTTAAAAACTTGGGTTCTGATATATTATGCCTAGAGTTCCCTATGTAGAAAATCATGCTCTAATACTAGATGTAATGCCCTGCCTGAGTACCCAAGAGGAATTAACCTAAAGATACTAAGTTTTCTAGCATATTTTTTGTGTTAAGTAAAAGTGAACCTACAATAACAATGCAGAAGAAATTAGAATCATACAGATGTCACATAGAGAACATAAGTGAACATAATAGTTACATTCCTCAAGGATCCTTTGTTAGTGTAAATAATTATTATTTATGCTTTACTTAAGTTTACTTAGGATAAATGCATTATTTTATTATTTATTAGGTTAGACACCTAGGAGTTTGTGTACTCGTATGAGTTGTCTTGCTGACAATAGAGGAGTAAGCAACTCTAATTTAGCACATGGTGTCTACAACACTAGAGTTTGCATAATCAACAGAGTTGTTATGTTGACAACACAGTTGTTCATACTCTATATTAAGCACATGGTGTCTACAACATAATTTTACGTGACACAACTTTGTAGGCTTATCCTCTTATCATCACACCAACTCTTGTGCTTAATGAAGGATAATCGAATCCTGGTGGACATGTGCTTACTTGTCAGGCTTATCATATTGCTAACTCTTAGACATTCTAGAAGCATTCTAGAGGCCTTTATATACAAGCACTCCTAGTGTACAATTACATCAATTGAATATCATATTGTTATTCTAATCATACTCTATTGGTCTATGTTGTGCTAGTTGTTAAGCTTCTTGGTCTTGGGTGATTTTTCCCTAAGGCAAATTCTTACATGGTATTAGAGCCATAGAGGCATCATTTCATAGCTATTGGAGACCATCCTTGCTTCACCTCTCTGAGGACACCTTGACTTATATCTGGAGTATCCACAACTATTAGAAGTGTCTAGAGCTAAAGAAAACCTCACCATTGCATCTAGAGTGTTAATTTGGTGGAAAATGACTATAAATTTTCCTATATTGGGCCATAGTCAAAATTAAGGCAAATTTTTTTTGCAAACTAGCACCGAAGGCCTGATTTGCAAATTTTGAACTGGGTGGTGAAATCTTGGCCCTCACAGGATATTCAATGGAATATTCCTTAATATTTTGGCATATACCATATCGTAATTCAACACATAGTAAGAGGTGATAGAATATTCCATACCACAACACAATTAATAAACTGACACTGACTTTCATAACATCTAGTAGCCTTCACCCAATTCTCAATGGATTACACAACTTACGGTGGTTTCAAGCCACTTCACTAAGGAGAGGAAATTCCTTTTAAACTACAATGTGTTCATCCCCACTATGCATGTGGGATTAAACTCTCATTGCTAGTTTCATTACCTACCCATTGGTGATCAAATCTGGCCACTGTTTCCTATCGGTGATCAACTTTCCATTCACACTAGCCAATGTCAGCCACCATGCCCTGATGACTCCTAGCGGTGACCCTACCTCTGGTAGTGATACCATAGCATCATGCGATGCCTAATCAACCACACATGTAAGTGATATGTGGTAGCCATAACCATAGGCATTAGCAAAGACTCAGGCCTATTTCATCACCAATGAAGTACCATGTAGGATCCCTCCACATCAACTAGACACATATACTATCCATATGTGCAAACTCACTTGCCATGTAGCATTTCCATGTAGGATTCTATATTGTACTGACCGTCCAGTCACCAAGTCCATATAGTGACATCACTGCCATGTCACTAGGGGACCCATTTTTGCTGATGTCATCAAATCACTTTATTAAAATTGATGGTCATTTGACCATTATTCATAGGCCCAATTACACTACTGCAATGATCATTTAGATGTCAAATTTAACTTCATAATTTTTTGATTAGACCCCTCTCTAGATTCAATTTTGATTTGACAGTCTGACTTTGGGAGGCCATATCTTAGTCATTTAGGCTCCAAATCAGGTGCATTTTAAAAAAAAAATTGGTTAGAATTTCTTAAATTATTTAGTGGTGTTATTTTCTAGTTTTGGTGCACATATTTGTTAGAAATTTTAGTTTTTGGTGAATGTACCTATCCAATTCTGTATTTTGCAACTTCAATTGCTCTATATGGGCTCATCTAGACTCCAAATCAGGTTTCATTTTTTTTGAAAGTGCATAAGTTTTTGTCTACTTTCTAGATCTACAATTAGATTATAGGCTTGTGTGGAAAAAAATATCACTTTTAGAAATAGGTCCTTTCTTTGCATTATGTTGCATAGTGTAAAGTTCCAAATTTGAACTCCAAAAGGAGGTTGTAAATAGAAAAATAAAAAGTGCACTAAGGCCAAAATTGGTAAGTGACTATTGTAATCACACTAAGTATGAAGTGACAAAATCTTTCATTTTGGGAGGGGGGGGGGGGGGGGGGGTTCTTGATTGAGTGAATAGGGGGGTGTCTCTTGGTGTTGTATTTCTCTTTTCTTGCTATCATCTTTCATTTCTTGTATCATGGAAAATCTTAAGTTTCCAAAATTAATACCAAATAACTATGCCACATGGTATATTAAAATATGGTATCAATTGATGCATGATGAAGGTTCACAATATGTAGATGGTTCCTTTCCTAAACCAACAGGTGATAAAGTATCTCAAAGTGATATCAATGCTTAGGTAAAGCTAGATAGGAAAGCCCTAAGTGATATTAGGTTTGGGGTTGAAGAAAAGATCCTCTATTAGACCATGAAGTATGATACATCCAAGGAAGCTTGGGATGCCCTCAAAAACCTATATGGTAAAGTGATTAAGGAGGATGTTTACAAAATTGAAGATGAGCTTATCTCCCTAGATCCTAAGACCTTTGATTCAATATAGGATTTTATCATTAAGGTGAATGAATTAAGAACAAAGCTTGATGATTTTGGTAGTCCTATTAAGAATGACAGGTTGATCTATCTCATTCATAATAAGCTGCCATCTAGGTACTCCACCTTTATCTCTTCTTTCAACACCACAAAAACTACCTTAGGATCTTCCTATAAGAAAATCACTTTTGATTATGCTTAGCTATTAGAGGTTGAACAAATTAAGTTGCAAATAATGAGAATTCTCAAGTCTTCAAAGTCTAAGGCATTGGTGGATAATAATGAGGGTTCTCAAAATTCAGCTGGTCAAAGTTCAAACAAAGGAAAGGGAAAAAAGAAAAAGTGGAAGAATAACAAAAAAAAGGATACAAAAAATTCAACACCAACATCAAATCAACAAGGCAATTCTTCATAAAATACCAATGAAAAGGGGGACACTAATTAGGAGAAGAAAAAGTGTGCCTATTGTAAGAAGATGGATCATGATGAATATCAATGTTATCATAAATAGATTGATGAGTTGAATAACATCATGAAGAAACATAATGTTCTACTTCCTAATGCTTATAAGGATAAAGGATCTTGATCTTTAGATTCTAAGGGAAAATGGCATGCTTTACTCACAAATACTGTTAGTCAGGGAGAATGGATCATTGACTCAGGTGCCACACATCATATGGGTGCATCAAAGAAAGATTTTTCTTCCATGACACATTCAGAGGTACCACACATCTTTTTAGGTGATGACATTAAGTTGGAAGTTGAAGGAAAAGGTGAAGTTGAGATGAACAATGGAGCATTCAAGGATGTTCTATATGTTCCTAATCTTACCTCCAACCTTCTTTCAGTCTACCAAATGACTCACTATGGAGGTGGAAATAAAGTTGAATTTCTTCCAAATTCAGTGGTAGTGAAAAGAATCAAGGATGACTCAATGATTGCAATAGGTGAAGCCAATCATGATTCAAGGCTTTACACTTTCTCCTCCTTTGTGCCAAAATCAAATGCACAAGCCTTGTTACTACATTCAAATGCAAAAAGAAAACTGTGGCATGAGAGATTTGGACATCTCAACTATAGATATCTTCAGCAGCTTAGCAACAAGAAAATGATCAATGGTAAACCTCAAGTATAGTTTCCAGATGGAGTTTATTTAGGTTGCTCATTTGGAAAACATCTAGAAAAAAATATGAAAAAGGGTAAGTCTTGGAGAGCACACTGTGTTCCTGAATTAGTTCATAGTGATGTGGTAGGCCTATTTCCAGTGCCATCATTATGTGCTCACCTTCATAGATGACTATTATCACTTTACTTGGGTTTTCTTCATGGCTCATAAGAGTGAAGTGTTTGAAAATTTTCTCAACTTCAAGGCTCAAGTGGAAATGAAATTAGGAAAAGCCATCAAAGTTCTTCTAATAGATAATGGGGGGGAGTATGTAAACTCAAGACTAATAGACTTTTGCACTCTAGAAGGAATTGACCTTTAGTATTCATTACCATATACACCACACTAGAATGGTGTTGCTGAAAGGAAAAATAAAACTCTCAAAGAGATGACCACTTCCATGCTACAGAACAAGTCTCTTGATAAAATCTTTTGGGATGAAAATGAATTGTGCTAACTATATACATAATAGGAATCCTCACAAAGCTTTGGATTTTATAACTCCTTTTGAAGCATGGAATGGTAGGAAACCCATGGTTAAGAACTTTAAAGTCTTTGGTTTTCTAGCATGGGCATGAATACCTCCATAGAAATGCAAGGCATTGGAAGCTCAAAGAAAACCTTGCATCTTTGTTGGTTATAAAAACTCACATAAAGCCTACAACTTAATAGATCCAAAGACACATGATATATTCTATGAGAGGAGTGTACATTTTGAAGAAAGTTGTCCAAGCTTTACTTCTTCAACTCCTCCATCTTCCTCCTTCATTGAAGAGAGTGATAGTGAAACCAATGACTTGGAAGATGTTTTTCCCCAACCAAAATAGAGGCATCAACTAGTTGAGGTTAAGGATACTCCTACTACATCTTCTTCCAATATACCTAGATGGGCTAAGTAGACATTGGATACGTTAGGACCATTGGCAGGGAATCCTTCTGATACAAGGAGGACAAGATCACAACACAACTCACTCCCACATGCTTATGATGTAGTTGTTTTGGATCCACAATAATTTAAAGAAGTGTCAGTATTACAAAATGGGATAGAGTAATGAAGGAAGAATACAACTCTCTCAAGAGACATGATACATGGGACTTAGTCTCTCTTCCTAAGGGAAGAAAATTGGTTCAGTGTAAGTTGATCTATCAGACCAAATTCATAGTGGATGGAAGTGTTGATAAACATAAATCTCAATTTGTTGCAAAATGTTTTTCTCAAGTACCTGGCATTGATTACACTATGTCCTTTACAATAGTTACAAAGATGAATTCCATTCATTTGACACTAGCTATAATAGTGGCTTAGAGATGGGTTGTTCATTAGATGGATGTGAAAAGCGCGTTTTTGAATGGGGATCTTCATGAGGAGATATATATGGAGCAGCCATAGGGATTCATATAGGATGTTACCTTCATTTGCAAATTGTAAAAGTCTATCTATGGACTTAAACAAGCTCCAAGTGCTTGGTATGCCAAGATGGACTCTTTTCTTCTCTTAGCAGCGTTCACTAGATGTCATTCTAATCTAAATGTCTACATTCTTTAGAGGGATGATTCACATTTTCTTCTTGTGCTTTATGTTGATGACTTGATCATTATAGGGAGCACAACATCCATTATTGATAGTGTCAAGGCTACTTTTAGGATAGGTTTTTGATGAAAAAACTTGGGTCTACTATACTATTTCCTTGGTATAGAGATACATCAGTCTTCATCAGGGATAACATTATCACAACTGAAGTATGCTCTTGGTCTACTTTCTTGGTTTCACATGAATGACTACAAGATTGCATCTATCCCATTCCTTTCAAGTGTTAATTTAGAAACAAAGTGTTCCACTCCACTTGTTGATGCGATTTTGTATAGATAGTTGGTTGGAAGCCTTATCTACTTGATACATACACACCCTGACATCACATTTGCAGTTGGCATGGTTTCTTGCTTCATGCAAGAGAAACATAAACTTCATTGGAAGGTAGCCAAACAAATCTTGCACTATATCTAGGGTACACATACACATGGGATACATTATGTAGCTGGTACTAAACTTCAATTAGTAGGATATATAGACTCAGACTATGCATGAGATCTTGATTCTTGCAAGTCTACTTAAAGATATATGTTTCATCTTGGTTCCAAGCCCATTTGTTGGCAGAGTAAAAGGCAGAATACCATTGCTCTTTCATCAACTAAGGTTGAGTATCAAGGAGTTGTGAATGTAGCAATAAAGGCTATTTGGATGCAACAAATTTAGAAGGAATTTGGTTTTGATCTAGCTCGACCCATAGTCATTCATTGTGATAACTAGAGTGCTATTGAGATCTCAAAACATCTAGTGCACCATTAGCACACCAAACTTATTTAGGTTCATATGCACTACATAATAGAGCTAATTCATGAGCTTGTCATCACATTATAGTAATGTCCTATAGAGCACCAGGTAGCTGACATCTTCACCAAGCCCTTCATAGAGGTCAAGTATCTTCATTTGTAAGATTTCTTGGGGGTGAGGGCTTTTTCACTAGGGGGGGTCACATGATCCTTCTCTTCTATATTGTACATATCTCTCTTTTTAGGGGAGGGTTTTTCCCATGAGCTTTTCCCTTTTTCTCCATTTGTAGAGAGATTTCATTACATTTGTACTTGGGTACATTACATGGCCTAGTATTCGGGACCTATTATGCCTTTCATCATAGCTTTTATGAGTTTAAGTGCATTCCCCTATGTTATGCTTAAGGGGGGGTGTTAGTGTAAATAATTATTATTTAAGCTTTACTTAAGTTTACTTAGGATAAATGCATTATTTCATTATTTATTAGGTTAGACACCTAGGAGTTTGCATACTCATATGAGTTGTCTTGTTGACAACACAAGAGTAAACAACTCTAATTTAGCACATGGTATCTATAACACTAGAGTTTGCATAATCAACTGAGTTGTCATGTTGACAATACAATTGTTCACACTTTTTATTAAGCACATGGTGTCTACAACATAGTTTTATGTGACACACCTTTGTAGGCCTCTCATCATCATACTAACTCCTATTCTTAATGGAGGATAATCCACTCCTAGTGGACATGTGCTTATTTGTGAGGCTTATCATATTGCTAACTCCTAGACATTCTAGAGGCCTTTACATACAGGCACTCCTAGTGTACAATTACATCAATTGAATATCATATTGTTATTTTGATCATATTATATTATTCTATTTTGTGCTAGTTGTTGAGCTTCTTGGTCTTGGGTGATTTTTCTCTAAGGAAAATTCTTATGGGTAAAAGAACAAAGCTATGTCACCTTTCAGGTTGACTTATCAAAATGACTAAATTTGAGTATTTCTATATAAAAATTAATTTTATTCAAACATATGGTCTATAAAAATTCACTCTTGCTAAGTTATATATGATCTCACACTTTTCCAATTGGAAATATCTATTTAATGCATGTTTTATACTAGTTCATACCGAATTACTAAAGAAATACAATTATTTCAGAAAATTGATGTTTCAATAACTCTTACTATTTTTTATGATATCTTTTTAATAACATATAAAAACAATTTTATAGAGTTCAAAGTCAAGAATATTCTCATATGGATTTTATTGTGTTTTAATTTGATATAATATATTGTAATTAAAAAATTCTACAAGTACATATTTTAACACTCAAGAAGAGACCAATTTTGAGAAAGGAAAAAATATTAAATCATATCAGAAAAAAAAAAATCACATGACCTTCTAGAGGAGAGAGTCCTCTTCAAGAAGTATAATTTTTCTTTTGGTTAGAATAGATTTGTTTTGAAAAATGTGGTGGGAGATGAAAACTATCGATTGTAGGTGAGTTGAAATTTTAATCGTTATAAAAGATAAACTATAGGTCTAAGACCAATTTTTATTTTTGATTGTTCTAGCCATATATGTTATCTATAGCACAATCTAAGATTGAAGGAAAATAAGTTTATTTCCATATAGTTTTGTGGTGGGAACTAGACACCTAACTTTCAACATTTTTCAGCAAGTAAAAAATTGCCTTTAAATTTTATGAAAATATATCAATTCTTATTCAAAATAATTATTAAAAATTTTAATCCTAAACTTCATCCATTTCTACACATTTCATTAGTTTACTTCATTATAAAATTCTAAATAATACTACCTTTTTTATGTCATTGAAGATGAACAATTACACTTTTGTTAGCCTTTTCTATTGTAAAAGGGTGACATAGGTTTGTGCTTTTACCCTTACATACTTTAGTGCTAAGTTAAATATATTAGTTAATTAGGTTTATGCTTAGCTATGAATCATAATCCATGATAATCATATAAATCACATAACATAGATCTCAAATGAAAAAATACAATACATATGGGTGCAAACTCATCCACAACACATGTCATAGGGAATGAATGAACATACATCATACTCATCAAAATAACCAATAAGAGAAACTAGGACAATGGTGAATCTAACAACAGTGTCTAGCTACCAAATCTCAATGGTAAAGAATCACTACCTCCCAACCTCATCGAACCTAAGTAGCCCTACTCCCACCCTGTTGAGGAGATAATATCAAGTCCCATATAGATATCAATCCAAAAGTCATAACCAACATCTAGGTCAAGGAAAACCTAATACCAATATATCTCAAAGGTACAAATATGAGAGTAACATCTAATCCTAGAGGTAACAAAGACACGTAGGAAATATACTATGTAAGTGGACAAGTGTCATCACATGAGCCAAATCTAGCATTACCTTGGTAGCCCCTTTGGACTCTAGCACCCTAGTGTCTCTATGTGGCATTGCATGATCTAACTCTAAGGTTGCCTTGGTAGCCTCTCTAGACTCTGACCCCCTAGTGTCTCTATGGGGCATTAGTATCCTTTCTTACAAGCAAGGAAGACTAATGAGTCAACTCTAAGGTTTCCTTGGTAGTCTCTAAGGACTTCAGAGCCTAAGTGACTTTATTTACAATGATATCTTATTAATTCATTTTAAACCCATTTAATAAAATTTTATTACTTATTAAAAAACCTACAATGGGTTACCTAGGCAACCTCTTTAGGGCTCACCTCCATTGCAATCCATATCCCAACAACCTCATAGATTACCTACCCTAAGCTCATGAAAAGTACAACTCATAAAATTATAATTTTTACATTAGTTCTATGCAAGCAACTGGAAATTATCAAAAGATAACTAATAGAAACTAAAAGGTTACACCAAGAAAATCACAATAATCACATCACTCCTATACAAGATATTGGAAGACATCAAAAAATAACTGATTGAAACTAAAAGATTCCACTAGAAAAATTAGACCATTCACCTTGGTTCTATACAAGCAACTAGAAAACACTAACAAGAAACTAATGAAAAATCATCATAGAAATATGTGAATACATCACAATGGTCGAGCATAAAACATCGTGACCAAAAATATAGATAGCATCATCAAAGAAAAAAATCCCCCAAGCCTACGGTAAACATCCTAACTAGTCAATGCACCAAGTCAAACATGAACCCAACACAAAGTAAAATATACATCACATCAAGTATTTTAAACTTGTATGGTAGTTATGTGGATTAATAAGGTTTATTGATGTAAACAATCAAATCTAAAAAAAAAATCAAGCTCTCAAGTTTCAAGGCTATACATTTAGGTTTCAATATGTTTCAAGTTCAGTTTGAATTCAATATTTCTCATTTGGTTGATAGCATTATCAAGAATCGTTAACAAGTTTTATTTTATTTAGATATTAAGGTTTAGAAGATACATTGTCTGATCCAAATCTTAGATTTTATATGATCATCTTGGTTTTCACATGGAAATTTGAGTTATAAGTTTCCAATTTAAAATTACCTAATCATTCAATTACAAAGATATTTTTTCCAAAATCTAAATAGGTGAATAGTGATTTAGTTTGGCCCCACAAGGTGAATAAAAACTCATGTGGGCCCCATGAGATGAGATAATTGCCTGAAAATGTAATTGAATCAGATTTATATGATTGGATAGATTCTTATAAAACTCAATATGATTCTTGTAACAACAAGATTATTGTGGTTCTTTACCTTATAAAAATATATACACGACTAGATTATACTTGAGATACATAATACAAACATGAAGAGTACACATGTCTCTAAATACAAGAGCCTGTAGCTTAGGAGCTAGCATTTTTGAAAAGTGGTTATAACAACCAATTAGAGAAATAGTTCGAGAGTTATGGCCTTCCAATGTTGGACTACCCAAAATTTCTCAAATAAATGTCAACAATGTATTTGGCTGACTCCATATGTATTGTTAGAGTCTGTCAGCTCTAAGTATTAAGTTTGAGCATCTAGAACCTTCCTGTGCAACATAAAGTTGCCTATTTAAGAAAGCCCCAAACATTGTCCATAATAGCTTTGGGTAGTAGTTCACAACTTAGTCTTGTGGATTATTGTAATGAAGGTGCCCATGTGGGTTAACATATTGTACTTGTGAATTCTATAATTTTGTATTTGTAGCAATAATCAGAAGTCCATATTTTGTTATGACATTTGTTGTTCTTTATTTATTTTTGTTTTGGGCTTATGGTATTAAGGGGAGAACCCTTCATCAAGTGGTATCAAAGCTAGAGTTCTTGAGTGTGTGGAAAAATTGCCGACTATGAGGCAGTTCACACTAGGACCATGGTTTGCATTGAGCATGTAGACAAATTGTAAATTATGAGGTAGTTTTCACTAGAGTTTTAGCAGAAGTGCAAAAATGCCTCCACAAAGAGAGCATGGTGGAAGAGCTATAGGTGTTACACTTGAGGGTCTTAGAGCCCTCCAAAGATGAATGCAAGCATTGGAAGAACAAATGTGTAGAGAAATAAATCTTCTTGTAAGAGATGAAAGTGAGGATGAGGACAAAGAAGAAGCAAATGTCAAACTAGAGGTAGTTCTACATCTAGAGGAAGAGAGGTTTTTTAAAGCCATCTCCAAGATTAGAAAAGACCTAAGTTTGAGGTTCCTATATTTTTGAGAAATCTTAACCTAGAAGAGCTAATCAATTGGATCAATGAACTGGAGGAGTACTTTGAGTATGAAGATATTGATGATCTTGATAGGGTCAAGTTTGCAAAGGAAAAACTGAAGGGACATGCGATGATCTAGTGACATAAGGTTTAGTTGGAGTGAAATATAAAAGGAAAGGACAAAATCAAGAGATGGTATCAAATGATAGCTAAAATGAAGTGATAATTCATTCTTATGGATTATGAGCTTGATTTGTTGGAGAAAATACAAGGGTTGAAGCAAGAAAGAAAATCCATTCAAGAGTATACTGAAAAGTCCTACCAAGTTCTCATTAGAATTGACCATGCAAATGTTGATAAGGAAAAAGTGACACATTATCTTAATGGGTTAAGGTAGAGTATTCAAGAGGAGCTAAGTCTAGTTTGAATGGATAGTATTGAGGAGGCATGCCAATTTTCCCTAAGAGTTGAGGAGAAATTGAGCAAGAAGTTTGACAACAAGAATTATGGAAGAGGTCACAGTAGTAGATTTGGTGGATGATTTTATGGTGGTCATAATGGTTATCAAAAGAACAAGGATGAGGTTGGAAGCAACAGTCAGAACCAAAGGGGAAAGAATTCCAATCGTTCCCATAATCAGAACAATAAAGATCAAAGAGGAAGAGGTAGAGGATGCTTTTATGGGAAATTTTTTCACTACGAAGAAGAAGGGCATAGAAAACTTGAATGTTCCCAGTACCAAGGAAGGAAAATTCAAAGAAAAAAGGCCAGTCCAAAGCTGCACATGTTGATGAAGATGCCAGATCATCACATTCTAAAGATGTTGGAAGAGGAGAAGTCCTAGTTAACATAAGAATCTCGTTGAGTGGTGAGAATGAACCTGATAAAAAAAGGAACTTGCTTTGCACAAGCTAGAGATGTGAAGATAAGTGTTGTGATGTGATCATTGATGGTGGAAGTATTGCCAATCTAGTGTTAGAAATGATGGTCACAAAGTTGAAGCTAAAGAGATAGAAATACCCATGTGCATACCTTATTGCTTGGGTGCAAGCTAACCACAAGATCATGGTCAATGAGGAGTGCTTAGTAGAGTTCAAGATTGGAAGCTAACAAGATGAGGTACTATGTGATATCATACCTATAGACATATGTCATATGTTGTTAGGTAGGTCATGGCAGTTTGATAGGAATGTTGTACATGATGGGTGAGAAAATACTGATACTTTGACCAAGGATGGAGAGCAACATAAGTTGAAGCTGTTGAAGGATAAAGAAAAAAAAGTATGTAGTGCTGGAAAAATATGTTTTGTTGATGGAAAAGAGTTTCTCAAAGGTATAAAGTGTGAGCATATGTTTTTTTCTATAAATCCAAAAGATAGTAAAGTAGAAGTAAAAAAGGTTCCTGCAGAAGTTGTAGATATGTCGGGAGAGGTTTTTGATATTTTATTAGATAATTTACCTAATGGATTGCCCCTAATGAAGAAGATCAGTCACCAAATAGATTTAGTTTTAGGAGCTAGTTTTTTGAACAAGGCAATGCACATAATAACACCGGCAGAAAGTGAAGAGTTGAACAAACAAGTTCATGAGTTGTTAAAGAAGGGTTTGATTCAAGAGAGTTTGAGTCCATGTGTTGTACCAACCATATTAGCACCAAAGGAGTATGGAGAATGTGCACAGATTCTCGTGCTATCAAAAAGATCACAATCAAGTACAAATTTCCATCACCGAGGATGATATTATGGATTGTTCGAGTGGGTCTTGTATGCACCCTAAAATGTCATCTAGACTATGGACCCCCATTATTCAATTTATCAATTTATCAAATTTCCTAAATCAATGGTGTGTAATATTTTATTAAATCAATTCAAATCAATTTCCTTGATCAAATTCAATTTGTTTTATTTCTAAGGTTGATCATTTTATCCTAAGTCTTATTTAATTAAAAGAACTTTCTCTCTTTTAATTAAATAAAATAAGTCCCCATTTAATTAAAAGAAAACCTCTCTTTTAATTAAATAGTTCATCCACATTTAATTAATTAAGAGAAAAACCCCTCTTTTAATTTGATTAAATATTTTCTATTTAATTAAAAGAACTTGCTTTCTTTTAATTAAATAAAATAAGTCTCCATTTAATTAAAAGAAAACGTCTCTTTTAATTAAATAATTCATCTACATTTAATTAATTAAGAGAAAACCCCCTCTTTTAATTTGATTAAATATTTCCTATTTAATTAAAAGAACTTGCTCCCTTTTAATTAAATAAAATATCCCACTTAAATCTCTTTTTGATGAAAGAGGAGTTAAAACAAATAGAAAATTAAATAAATCTTTTATCTACACTTAATATGGGACTTATCTTCATTCTTTCTCCACTTTCTTCTCAACCACTCCACTTTTCTCATTGGTGGATCTTTAGTTCACATGGATCATTATTTATCCACCCTTGATTAAATCTTTTTCCTCTCAATCTAGATTTTCCAATCTTCTTTATAAGGGAGAGCCCTCTCCTCATTTTAGAGATACCCATTATTATGCTATTGTTATGTTGCAGGTTTGGAGAATGATTTTTGAAGGAGTTTTGAGTATTAAAGCTTTTGTGGAGAACTTATATGTTCTTGTCTCATTCTCTCTTGCATGCATGGCTTCCATCATCATGATCCATACTTTGATTTTCATGTTAGCTTAGATCTTGCATTGATAGATTAGATCTTGCTTTCATAGATTAGATCTGCATTGTTATTTCTTTTCATAGATTAGATTTCATTTCTTGCATTATTTTGCATTGTTATCATTTAGATTAGTCTTTCATTTCCATTTGCATACATATTAGATCATTGAATCTCTTGTTTCGTGGTGTACTTGCATGGGCACAAACTAGGTCAGACTGAGGGCCTCCATTACAAACCCCTGCACCCCATGAATAGGGAGCTATGAGTCGCCGTTCGAGACCTCATTTTTGAGAAATCTTGAATATAATGACACATAGAAGTGTGCTCACATTTTAGGCATACATTTTTGGCGCCCACCGTGGGGCAACCCACCTTTGCTTGCTGGATTTTATGCAGATTTGTTTGTAGACTCAAAAAAAGAAAAAAAAAAAAAAAAAAGATTTGAAAGGTTTGATCATATCTTTCAAACGGCTAGGTATTTTAATCTAGATTTGTGTTTGCAGGGTTCTAATATATCAAGGAAGCTTCGGTCCAATTTTTAGATTTTTCTGAAATATTTTCAAATTTTTATGATTTTTCTTTGATTTTTCATAAAAAATCATTTTCAGAAGTAAATTAGCATATTTTTCAGAAATATTTACATTTTTGAAAAGATCTTTGAATTTTAAATAAAGTTGGTTGTTTGTGTTTCAATATTAGAGGTCATATCAGGGGTCAATAATTCGAGACTTAAAAAAACCCTAGATTTGAAAGATTTGATCATATATTTTAGCTAGCTAGGTATTTTGATCTGAATGTTTTTTTGCACATTTTTGATGTATCAGAAAAGCTGTGGTCCACGTTTTATATTTTTCTAAAATATTTTCAATTTTTTATGATTTTTCCTTGAGTTTTCATAAAAAATCATTTTTGGGAGTAAATTAGCATATTTTTTAGAAAAATTTACATTTTTGGAAAGCTCTTTGAATTTTAAATAAAATTGGTTCTTTGTGTTTCAATTTTAGAGGTCATATTAGGGGTCAATAATTCGATTTACAAAAACTGGTCTGTTTTGACAAAATGACTCTCTAGAGCACAAATTAAAAGATCTTTTCAAATTTTTTGCATTTTTGGAAAGCTCTCTAATTTTTGATAGGGGTTACCTTTTTATATTTTGAGTTTTGGATCTGAATTCATATCATGTAGATCCAATCTTTATGACTAGGTCAAAAATCAATTGAAAAAAATGACATTTAATGAATAGCTTGCATTTAATTTTTACAATGAATCAATGGATGATGTGAGCTTTCATTTGGATTACTCACTGATTATTATCACTCTTAAAAATCAGATTTTTAGATCTAACTCTAGTTTTGCATGAGTTGACAGATATTGCATATCTTGTGTTTACTTGTGTTGTTTGTTGCGAGCGAGTGATCAAGCGTAAATGAAAGGTACAACAAAGAAAAGACGCATTGCAATGATTACCAGGTTTTTTTTTTTTATCTCTAAAACTTTTAGATTTGGGATTAAAATTAAACCTCTCATGTGTTTGGCTTGAGTGTTTTACATACTTTCATAAAACACATTTCAATTGATGCTCTTAATGGGAAATGAATGAACATAGATTTGCTTTCATACAAGTTTGTGTTGGGTGATGCGACGCGCTCCCCTGCCCATAGGTGGTTAATTATGTGGTGTTCCATGTTCACTAACAGTCATGGCTTTTGGTGCAACGGCAAATGAGCCCAACAATTGGTATCAGAGCTTGGTTTTGGCCTAGTCACAGGTTCAAATCTCTCTGGTGCCTTCCCGACCCGCGTAAGCACTTGGTATGTGCGTCAAGGGGGAGATTGTTGGGTGATGCGACGTGCTCCCCTGCCCATAGGTGGTTAATTATGTGGTGTTCCATGTTCACTAACAGTCATGGCTTTTGGTGCAACGGCAAATGGGCCCAACAGTTTGTGTAAGTGAATACTTGTGTTTAAACCTTAAGTAATTCTTGGTTCCAATATCAAATATCTCATTAAGTGATTGAGGGCATGGATTCATTCCTTGTTTACATAGGGAGTTGAATGCACCACTTTGTGGACTCACTCTATGTTTACTTAAAAAGTTAAATATTCCATTGTTCAACCCTTTTTCATTTGTGAGTAGTATTGATTAGCAGTCTTAGATCACTTGTGATTGATCTAGATTGCTATCTTGGGTTATTGGACTCACTAATCTGTCGGCCCTCATTTCCACCCCGTGGTTGCAAGATCAGCACCACATTAAGGGGGAGGGGTCTACAGGAAAGAAGTGTTAATTGCTCCACTAGGCAACCATTTTGTGCTTTTTGGAACTCACTTGTTTTCTAAGGTGTGGACTCACTTTGAGTTGGTGTGAAGAGTTAAATGTTTCACTTTTGGACTCACTTTGATTTGGTGTGAAGAGTTAAATGTTCCACTTTTGGACTCACTTTGAGCTTGTGTGAAGGGTTAAATGTTCCACTTTTGGACTCACTTCACATTCTCTTCAAGGGTTAAATGTTCCACTTTTGGACTCACTTCACATTATCTTAAAGGGTTAAATGTTCCACTTTTGGACTCACTTTACATTTACTTGAAGAGTTAAGTGTTCCACCTTTAGTGCTCTGAATACTTTTGATAGTGAATTACTTAATTTTTATTTCTAGGAGGCCTGCTTGGAGATTTCATCACCCCTTGGGATGACCTCAACTCCTGTGTTCCAGTGGAGTATAAATATCGGGAGGTGAATCCAAAGACACCTCTCTTGGGAATTGAGTTTGATATCACTCTTGGCTAAGCCTCAAAGAACTTTATACCTTTGAGAAGTGAAGGAGGAGATTTGGATTACCGTCTCCCCCTAATTGCGTGATTTTGAATTCTTCTCATCTATGGATTTGGGCCTCACGTACCTTGCGTATATCGAGGACTCCTTTTAGAAAGCCACGTATATCCTTGTAGACAACTTGATAAGGTGTTGTTGTGTTCTAAGTGCCTGCTAAAACATTGTCAAGAACATACACAAGTAGAACCTTTAAGGAGTAGAAATACTAAGTCACTATACTTGTTCATGCGCAAGGTCGCTTTGCCCCTTGCTCATTATTTGAAGACTATTTTCTTGAAATCCTTGATTGCTATCTTGTGTGCTTGGTTCATGATAGAGAATCTATTGATACATCTAGTTGGATATTTAAAATGAACAAAATCTGAGTTCTTGAGCTGAGACTTTACGATCAAATAACTTTGTTATCCCATTATTTCTAGTCTCCCTAGGTTGATCCTATTTGGATTAGGCTACTTACCCCATTGTTAGAAGTCTTTTTGCACCTTAGGTTATTGTGCTTTGACCTCTTGAATTAGTAGTCATTGATTTCACAAGAGACCTTGTTTGAAGTTGGTGAGTTAGAAACCGTCCTTGTTGAGAAAGATATACACTTGGATCCTTTGATATTACACTTGGAGAGTCTTAGTAATCTCTTGTCCATTCACTTTCATTAAAAAAAATCAATTTTAATTATTTATAATTTGGGTAAATCATCCTCCTAGTCCATATGTTCTAGGGTATTCACCCAAAGTTGTGAGCACCTCTGTGGTAGTGTTGGTTTATGCCTATTGCAAAATTCTATCTTATCACATTTCTTTTGGACAAGTTAGTGCTTTTACTATCCTAGTTTGGTACAACATTTCTTAGGGTTATCCTATCAATTAGTACCTTTTATTTCATGCCGGTTACAACAAGATATCAAGTAGATCAAGGAAAGAAACCTCAAGTTTTCTTTAAACAATTACCCTAAGTTCAAACTCATAGAAGACGTAAGGGAAAGGAACCTGTGTCTATTCAATCACCTGAGAGTATTCCAAAAGTTTTGTGTGACCTATTGGTGATCTTATTGAGTTGAGTACACCCTTAGCATCACCTAATTTAGCTATGGATATGAGTTTTACAAGAGCACCATACAAGAAGAATCAAAGTAGTGAGTATAATGTTGACCTTCTGAGTGGTGATCCCACTCATGGAAGTAGACCAAATTCACCTCTTATTGAGGATAGGTATTTGGATGCACATCAAAGGGATGAGAAAGGAAGACATTATGCCTATCAATAAGAGGAAGCCCAACATGATGATCAAATTGGTGAGCCTTATAGTGCTCACGTGAATGCAACATTTATTGGTAATCAGTTTAGACAATCAAGACCATGTACACTGCTCATGACACCTCTAGGTTATGCAAGTGGAAGGCTCAAAGAAATTGATCATGAAAGAAAAGCCCTTCTAGAATAAAAAGCTAAGAAAGAAGAACAATTTCAACACCTAGAGGAAGAAAGGCAAGTTATTATTGAGATGGAAAGAAAATCCCGTCAAGAAGAACAAGACTTTTTCAAGACTTCACAACTTGACAATCAATTCAATAATGTGCACATTGGTGGTGTAAAAAACTCTCCCCCATCTACCCCTCCCAAGACTCCACAAAGTGGGAGATATTCAAGAACATCTTCACAATCTCCTGCTCCTAGAGGAAGGCAAGCTTCAAGACATGATTAGTATAGGAGACCAACATCTCCTAGAGTTTCAAGAAAACCTTCACAACAAGCTCATCATGGTTCACAATATGGAGGTGGTAGCTCCAAGTTTGAATATAATTCTGATGATTTCATGGCTATACCACAAGATCCACATTTTCAGCAATGTATGGAAGCATATATGGACCAAAATAGAGATGCATGCTTTCAACATTTAATCAACAAGGGTGCTAAGGTCCCTTACAACTTTGATGTGGATAAAAAGATTCAAAATCATGATCCTTCCATGAAAGAAGAAATTTATGAATTGAAGAAACAAATGAAGAAAATATTGACATGCAAGAGTTCTTTTTCATTTGATTCAATTTGTCCAAATCCTTTTGATAAAAGTGTTGACATGAAAGATTTTCCTAGAAAAGTTGAGATCCCCCAATATGATAAATATGATGGAAATGGGGATCCAAATGATCATGTGCGTCAGTTCTATACTATGAGTTTTGAGTTTCATCATGAGGACGCATATCTTATGAGATTATTTCCAAGGAGTCTTAAGGCTCAAGCCATGGAATGGTTTACCAATATAACTCCTCTTGTTAAGACATTCCTTGAGTTAATTCAAAGATTTGTTCAACACTTTTCATACAATCTTTCACGATTTGTCTCACTATTGGACTTATGTCACACAAAGCAAAATCAAGGAGAACCCTTTGTTACTTTCTTGCAAAGATGGAGACGGCAATGCTCTCGTTATTCTAGGACTATTCCTGAGAAAGAAAAGATTGAAATCCTCATTAGTAATATGGTTCCTGAGATGAAGTATGAAGTTAAGAAGATGGTTTTTGAATCCTTTGATACCATGATTGAAGCTACATTTAGAATTGAGGATGTTTTGAGAGAGGAAAGTATTTTGACAAAAAGTGGAAACAACAACAATAATGGTCATAATAACAACAACAACAAGGATAAAGGAAAGAACATAAATTGGAATAAGAACAAACAAGTGGTCCATGATGGAGTTGTGGATTCCTCAAACCCTAAAGACCAAGCTGTTCTCCATTTGGCTAGTGCTAATCAACAGAGTAACAAACCAACATATCAAGAAAGGTCTAAAGGAGAGAAACGTAACTTTACACAATTAGGTGAGACATATGAAGAAATATTCACAAAGCTCCTTGCACATGATTTTGCGCACCCTTATGATGCTACAAAGTTCTACATACCTAAAGTTAAGCCATGGTGGTGGGATGAGAAGGCTTATTGCAAGCTTCACAATGGCATTGGACAAAATATTGAAAAATGTGGGAGATTCAAGCATATTGTTCAAGATCTAATTGAGAATGGAAAACTTAAAATAGATGGACTAAATACCAATGCTGATCACATATCATTCAAAGAGCCTTTGCCCAAGTATGAGAAAGGGGAAGCTTCCCAACCTAAGAATGGTAGGGCTGCAATCAATTATACTTATACAAATGAAAAAAAATGTTGTCAATATGCTTGAGGTTGTAGAATAAAGTGTCAACATGATGGAAGATAAAGATCCCAATGGTTATAATTTAAATTTGAACTCTCCTACCTTTGGCGAAAAACCTATTTTGGTGCTAAGGGGTGCTCACTCTAGAGAGTCATCTCAAGGTCCCCTTGTCATTAGAGGACCCAATTCAAATTAGTCAAGTAAACCTAAGCAAGTGTCTTCCCAAAGTCTCAATGTTGTTACGCGAAGTCAAGGTCCCCTTGTTATCAAAGGACCTAGTTCAAACCAACCAAGTAAGCCAAAACAAGTGCAATACAAGAATGTTCCTTCAAAACCAGTGGTTAATCCCAAGTCAAATTATAATCTTGTTGATCAATTACAAAGAACTCCTGCTCAGATTTCAATCTTTGAGCTTTTAGAGTTGTCTCCAAGACACAAGCAGGTCCTTGAGGATGCTTTGCGCATGGCGAATCTCCCCAATAATTTAGACGTTGATCAATTCCAGAACATGGTTAATCATATTGCAAGCCCTCATTATCTTTTCTTTTAGGAGGAAGATGATAAATATTTGAGCCATCCACACAATCTTGCCCTTCATATTGAGGTTATGATACATAGGACCCGTGTTAGGCGTGTGTTGATAGATGGGGGTGTTGGGCTTAATATTTGTTCTTTGAGTCTTTTAAAGACATTGGGTTATTCTGAACATGTTATTGATAGCAAAAGAAAGATTACTATCAAAGCTTATGATGAGGCAGACAGAAGTTGAAAGGGGTTGGCTATCCTTCCTGTTAGGATTAGCCCTGTGGAAAAAGATGTTTTATTCCAAATAGTTGATGTTGGACCCCTTGCATACAACATTTTGCTTGGTAGACCATGGATTCATGATATGCAAGTAGTACCATCTACTTATCATCAGTGTGTTAAGTTTCCTTACAATGGAATAGAGATATGTATTCCTGGGGATAGCACTTTGTCTATCAACTCGATTTCAGCAAGTGCTCATGTTCCCCTTAATAGACAAGCAGATGATTTTAATGCAGTTTTAGCTGATTGTAAGAACAAGTTTAAGTCCATAGACCTTGGCATGGGGGGATATCAACTTAACTCCCTTGCTACATTACCAGTTTCACCTAGGTCTTATGGTAAACCTTCACAAGAGATGAAACTTTCCTCTTCAACAATGACATTATTTGACACATTTGTACAGTCGTCAGTGCCTATTCAATATGAGAAAGAAGATGTGGTTGTTAATGATTGCATTTATAGAGAAGAGAAGTATATGCACAATGAAGATTTCACTCCTTCACCTAATGCTTAAGGAAGAGGGTATTCTTTTGTTAAGAAAATGGGTTATCCTGGACATGGTCCTCTTAGTAATAGATTGGATGCTAGAGCTAAACACCTTGATCATCAACTTTTTGGATGCAAGTCTAAGAAGTCAGTCAGCCTAGGGTATGTGGATCATACTAAGAATGTTGCTTCTATCCTTGATAAGTCAGATAGTGAAGAAGAACAAGAATACATACCTAATTCAGAAAACCAACAAGATATGTGTGAAGATTGGGTCCCTTCTACTAATCTCCTTTGGGGAGATTTAGATAATCTAGTATCTCATGAGATAGTTGCCAATTTAGAACAAAAAAGTGTGACTCCTGATAGTATTGAAGCTTCCACATCCAAACATCCCAAGCATTCATGGTGTAAGCATCCTAGTCGAGATTTTGAAACAGATTCCAACGTGTATGAATGGGATTCTTTCTCAGAATCTTCCACAGTTGATATGGATGTTGATGTTGTTCATACATATAGTTGTCAACCTGAGTTATTTAATGAGTCACGTATAGGACTAGAGGATTTGAACTCAGATGTTGCCTTAGTGGACGATTCTTCACTTTTGAGGATGAATCTTGATTTGGGTAGTTTAGGAAGTTACTTGACAGACCTTGAATCTTCAATCACTAGAGATATCATCCATATTCGCAATGTTGAACCTATCATTGATTTATCCCTTGTTCATCCTGACCTAATTGATTGGTCTCAATGCAACCGAGAACCTGAAATCTTAACATTTCAAAATGACTATGAAATAGCCTGTTATTTGAATGCCATTGAACCTGTAGTCTCTTCCACCAGTGAACTAGCTGCTAGTATGATAGAGCCAGTTATCAAGTACCTTAGTTAGAAAATAAAGAGAAAAGAAAAGGAGTTATGATGGTGAAAACCACTATGTAGCGGTGTCAAAACCAAAAAAAGTAAAAAGAAAGGATGTATCCAAGGGTGAAAACCTCTCTAAGGCACCTAAGGATGAGGTACTTGATTCTCTTCCTAGTTATTTTCAAGATAGATCTTCAGTATTTATTGAACCAACACAAGCAGTCAATTTGGGTACGGATGAAGCTCTGCAAAGGGTAAATTTGGCTTAGTCCTTTTCATCACAAGAAAAAGAAGCCTATACTAAGTTCTTACAAGAAAAGAAGATTAATTTTGCATGGACTTATTCAAATATGCTAGGGTTGGACACTAATCTTATTATGCATCACTTATCCATAGCTCTAGGTGTTAAACCAGTTAAGAAAAAATTGAGAAAAATGCATCCTCATATAGCTCTCTTAGTCAAGGCAGAATTAGAGAAACTCCTTGGTGCAAAATTCATAAGAGCTATTGACTATGTTGAATGGATATCAAACATTGTACCAGTTTCAAAACATGACAAAACCATTCGAGTTTGCACAAATTTTAGAGATGTTAATAAAGCATGCCCAAAGGATAATTTTCCACTTCCTAATATAGACATGATAGTGGATATGACCGCGGGTTATGAGATTTATTCCTTAATGGATGGTTTTTCTAGATATAATCAAATTAAAATAGCTCCTGAAGACCAAGAAAAGACTGCATTTACTTGTGCATGAGCTACCTATTGTTGGAATGTTATGCTTTTTGGATTAAAAAATGCAGGAGCTACCTATCAACGAGCTATGACAACTATTTTTCATGATATGATGCATAAAAACATGGAAGATTATGTGGATGACACCTTGCCAAGTCTAAAAAAAGAGATACACAATTAGATGATTTAGAAGTCATTCTAGATCGTATGGAACAATTTCGACTAAGGTTAAATCCTAAAAAGTGTGCATTTGGAGTCGCCTCTAGCAAATTACTAGGATTCATTATTTCAGCAAAAGGGATAGAGGTGGATCCTGAAAAAGTTCAAGCAATTGTGGATATGCCACCTCCTAAAAACATTAGTCAAATGAGGAGTCTTCAAGGATGTCTTCAATCTCTAAGGAGGTTTATTTCACAATTGGTAGATAGAGCTCAACATTTCAACAAGAACTTATGTAAAGGAGTCAAATGTGTATGGAATGATGAATGTCAACAAAGCATGGACCAGATCAAGAAATACTTGGAAAATCCTCCTATTTTAATGCCTCCTATCCTAGGAAAAGCACTTATCCTATATGTTTCAGCAACATAATCTGCCTTGGGGGCATTATTAGCTCAACTTGATGAACATGGGAAAGAAAGAGCAATATATTACATTAGGCGTACTCTTGTTTCATATGACGTCAATTATACCAGTATTGAGAAAGCTTGCCTCGCAGTTGTGTTTTCTTCCCAAAAGTTATGACATTATATGCTTGCACATACTATACACCTCATAGCAAAAATAGATCCACTCAAGTACTTACTGTTTAAGGCTGCCCTCATAGGTAGACTTGCTAAATGGATGATGATCCTTTCAGAGTTTGACATAGAGTACATTGAGCATAAAGCAATCAAAGGACAAGCCATAGCAAATCAATTGGCTGATTTCCCACTACAAGATGATGCACCTATTCAAGTTGATTTCCCAGATGAGCACCTCATGTATATGACTGAAAGAACATGGAAGATGTTCTTTGATGGGTCCTTTATGCAAAATGGTTCAGGAGTTGGTGTGTTGTTTGTTTCTCCTCATGGGTACACAATTCCTAAATCTTACAAGTTATTATTTCCATGTACAAACAATATTGCTGAATATGAAGCTTTAACAAATGGACTTAAGATGGCCATAGAATGGAGAATTACAGAGTTACACATCTATGGAGATTCACAACTGATAATCAACCAAGTCAATGATGATTGTCTAACAAAAAATGATAAATTGGTACCTTACAAGAAAATGGTGGATTCCTTGAGACTCTACTTCACATTTGTCTCATTTCAACAAATTCCTCGAATAGAAAATAAGGCAGTTGATGCTATGGCTACACTTGCTTCACTTCTTCAATTAGAGCAACATGAATCAAGATTTGAATTCCTGGTGGAAGAGCTACATCACCCTATCTATGATCCCAAGAAAGTCATGTTATATGTACCCTTGTTGGTCATGAGTCATCTTGTTATGGTGCCATTTACTCATACATTCATGATGGAATTATACCTAAAACCTTTAACTGATCTGAACGCAGAAACCTTATTCGAAATGCCTCTCACCATTCCCTTATCTTTGGTGATTTGTATAGGAAGGGTCTAGATGGAACACTTCTTAGATGCTTAGAAAAAGATGAACCTAATCAAGCGTTAGTTGACATCCATGAGGGTATCTGTGGGGGACATTCTAATGGTCTTGCCATGGCTTGAAGATTTCTTAGGGCAGGATATTATTGGCCCACAATGCAAATTGATGCAGTAGCTTTCGCAAAGCCATGTGAAAAATGTCAAAAACATGGTAACCTGATACATACTCCAAGTAGGGAGGTCATTCCTTCTATTTCTCATTGGCCATTTCAGCATTGGGCCTTTGATCTTGTTGGGCAAATTCATCCCAACTCATCATCTGGACATAAGTTTATTATCACTGCCATTGATTATTTCACTAAATGGGTAGAAGCTGTCCCACTTTTTGTTGCCTCGGGTAAGATAGTTTCTCTATTTATTTTGAATCATATTATCTGTAGATATGGAGTGCCTTCTAAGATTATCACTGATAATGGAGGTCAATTTAAAAATAAGGACCTTAAGCAACTCTATAAGAAGTTCAAGGTAAAACAACATTGGTCCTCTATTTATTTCCCACAAGGGAATGGTCAAGCAGAAGCATCAAACAAAACCATTCTTAAAATTTTGCACAAAATAGTTCATAAGAATGGTAGAGATTGGCATTTACAAATAAATCCAGCTTTGTGGGCCTATAGAACGAGTATTCGCACTCCTACTGGGGCTACTCCTTTCGCTCTTACATATGGTGCTGAAGTAGTTTTACCTTTAGAGGTTGAGATTCCTTCACTTAGAGTTTCTCTCAAAGGTCTAGTTATAGATGAAGACTACCATGCCATGAGACTTCAAGAGTTAGAATTTCTAGATGAGAAACAACAAGCATCATTTGACCATATGAGGGTCTATCAAAAGCGTATGTCAAAAGCATTTAACAAAATGGTTCACCCTAGAGAGTTCCAAGTGGGAGATCTTGTCCTATGTGTAAATCATAAGAATCAACAAAATAGAGATCAAAAGGGTAAGTTTGAACCTAATTGGCTTGGACCTTACATTATCACAGCAACTTTTGGTTCTGGTGCTTATTTACTATCTACAGCAGAGGGAGAGCAGCTCCCTGATCCTATAAATGTCTTGCACTTGAAGAAGTTCTATCCATAATGCCCATTCTGTCTAGGGGCATCTTTGTATATATTTATTGATCCTGAAAAAAAAAAAATTGATATATTTCAAAAATCCAAAAAAATGATATATTGTAAAAAAGTCTAAAAATTAAAAAATGACCTAAAAAAAATGATCTTCTTAGTGACAACCTAGCAATAGGCACTTTGATGTATCACCAAAAAAAATCATATATTCCAAAAATACAAAAAAAAAAAAAAAAAAATTCACTAACAAAAAAAATAAAATAGAAAAAGTGCCTTGGTGAAAACCTGGAAATAGGCACCTTGGTAGCAAAAATACAAAAAAAAAAATATAAAAAGTCCTGGAAAAAAAGAAAGAAAAAAAAGAACCCAAGTGGTGAAAATCTAGAAATGGGCACTACTTGAGGCCTTTGCACCCCTATTTCTTAGCGCATGTCCTCGACACTTAGCCTTTCT
The DNA here is from genome assembly GCA_028749045.1 of Cupressus sempervirens. Taxonomy (NCBI): domain Eukaryota; kingdom Viridiplantae; phylum Streptophyta; class Pinopsida; order Cupressales; family Cupressaceae; genus Cupressus; species Cupressus sempervirens. The sequence goes on from CM053793.1 coordinate 269,919,147, forward strand.
TCATCACGCCTTGTCCTTGTTGCCTCGGTTTGGAATTGTTCTTTGTCTAGGGGGCATAACTATGTTAGCTTTGGTCTCTTGGATGTGTTAGTCTTTAGGACACCTCGCAAATGGTGCTTTTCAACACCACTCCAATTGTATTTTTCAATACAACCTTTGACATCGAGTGTTTTTCAACACTTATTGGTTTGGTCTTACCCAGTATCATCATGTGATCTTCCCTTCCTGCAAGCATTTGATCCTTATCCTCAGAACTTAGTATCAGTTAACACACTTAAATTTTTAAATGCAAAACTCAATGCTTGACTTATGCCATGATATTTTCTTTGTGTGCTGACTATTATTGATTTTTTTTTAGTGTCCTTGTCTGATAAGTCTCTCCATGATGCATCTCTAGAGTACTTGGGGCATGGGACATGTTTTTATTTATTTTTGCTTGTGGGTGTGGTCTTGAAACTCTAGAGTGTCTCTTCTTGTCCCCTTGAAACACTTAGGAGATTTGAGGCATCATCCTTGATTGTTTTTGCACAACCATTCTTATGGTCATCTTAGAATCTATGCCTTGATGCGAGCTTGGTTTTGCTACATTAAATTGGGTAAGCTAACATCGAAGTCATCTTGACCTTTATGTCTTTGATGCTTATGTTAGAATCTTTCCACATTCCAATCCGATATAAATTACATTCATATCTTCATAGTTGCACTTGTGACTAGTGATGATTGTGTGATTTTTGATGTCCATTAATAATGCCCCAATGATGAAAATAAATTCTTTTACATTCTTTAATGAATGATGAACACAAAAATCCTATGTAACAGTTTCTCTTTTGCAAGTACAACTTTGCATTTTCATGTAGCTTGCATTATTAGACTTCATGTTAGTTTGCATTTTTAGGCTAAATTATGAGTTTGAGAGGGTTCTCCCTTCATCTTTATTGTAGACTTTTAATCAACTAGGGTCACGTTTTGATCTTCATTTACTTATCTTCTTTCGTGATCTCAATCAAAATTTCTATCTTAAAATAGTTGATTGATTTTGGGGCATTTTCTTTTCTTCTTTTTGGTTCTTTCCATATCTTCCAAACTTCTATCTTCCATTTTCTTTTTCCCGACTTCTTTTCTTCTAAATCACCTTTGGGGCATTATATTTCATGCTTGATGATCTACCTTGGTTCTATGATTCTTATATCTTTCATATTATATCAAGAACCTTATCTTTTGTTTGATTTGATCAAATTTAGCAATTTGTTGTTTCTCCTCTATCTCATTTCGATCACGAGGGGGCACTAATTATCAAATTCAATCTTTGATTCATCAAATTAAATTTTTGATTCAGTTTTATCAATTTTATTCTTGACTTTTTCAAGTCAAAATTTATTTGTATTCTTTGTCCTATTGTGTTCCTAATTCGACCACACATCTGGGTTGTTTTGTGATCTCAAATCGACCTCACGCTTCAATTTCTTTCTTTGGCTACATGTGTTCCCAAATCGATCACACATTAGTCAAAGAGGGGCAAATGTATGCACCCTAAAATGGTCGTCTAGACTATGGACCCCCATTATTCAATTTATCAATTTATCAAATTTCCTAAATCAATGGTGTGTAATATTTTATTAAATCAATTCAAATCAATTTCCTTGATCAAATTCAATTTGTTTTATTTCTAAGGTTGATCATTTTATCCTAAGTATTATTTAATTAAAAGAACTTGCTCTCTTTTAATTAAATAAAATAAGTCCCCATTTAGTTAAAAGAAAACCTCTCTTTTAATTAAATAGTTCATCCACATTTGATTAATTAAGAGAAAACCCCCTCTTTTAATTTGATTAAATATTTTCTATTTAATTAAAAGAACTTGCTCTCTTTTAATTAAATAAAATAAGTCTCCATTTAATTAAAACAAAAGCTCTCTTTTAATTAAATAATTCATCTACATTTAATTAATTAAGAGAAAAACCCCTCTTTTAATTTGATTAAATATTTTCTATTTAATTAAAAGAACTTGCTCCCTTTTAATTAAATAAAATATCCCACTTAAATCTCTTTTTGATGAAAGAGGAGTTAAAACAAATAGAAAATTAAATAAATCTTTTATCTACACTTAATATGGGACTTATCTTCATCCTTTCTCCACTTTCTTTTCAACCACTCCACTTTTCTCAATGGTGGATCTTTAGTTCACATGGATCATTATTTCTCCACCCTTGATTAAATATTTTTCCTCTCAATCTAGACTGTCCAATCTTCTTTATAAGGGAGAGCCCTCTCCTCATTTTAGAGACACCCATTATTATGCTATTGTTATGTTGTAGGTTTGGAGAATGATTTTTGAAGGAGTTTTGAATATTAAAGCTTTTGTGGAGAACTTCTATCTTCTTGTCTCATTCTCTCTTTCATGCATGGCTTCCATCATCATGATCTATACTTTGATTTTCATGTTAGCTTAGATCTTGCATTGATGGATTAGATCTTGCTTTCATAGATTAGATCTGCATTGTTATTTCTTTTCATAGATTAGATTTCATTTCTTGCATTGTTTTGCATTGTTATCATTTAGATTAGTTTTCATTTCATTTGCATGCATATTAGATCATTGAATCTCTTGTTTTGTGGTGTACTTGAATGGGCACAAACTAGGTTAGACTAAGGGCCTCCATTACAAACCCCTGCACCCTATGAATAGGGAGGTATGAGTCACCATTCAAGACCTCATTTTTGAAAAATCTTGAATATAATGACTCATAGAAGTGTGCCCACATTTTAGGCATACAGGTCTAAGTATTTCACAAAGATAGATCTAAAAGGTGGGTACCATCAAATTCATATCACAGAAGGAGATGAATTGAAGAATGCTTTCAAGACAAGGGAAGGACTGTATGAGTGGCTAGTCATGCCTTTTGGTCTAACCAATGCACCAAGCACTTTTATGAGACTCATGAGTGAGGTACAGAAGGAGTTTCAAGGTAAGTTTGTCATTGTTTACCTAGATGATATTTTGATCTTTAGTAAGACATTAGAGGACCATTTGATTTATATTCACAAGGTGTTTGATAAGTTGAGTGGTGAAAAGTTGTTGACAAACCTAAAGAAGTGCAGTTTTGTAAAGAAGGTGTTGGTGTACCTAAGATTTGTAGTCTTAACAAAAGATCTAAAAATGGACCTTGAGAAAGTGAAGGCTATCCTTGAATGGCCTACTCCAAGGAGTGTGATAGAGGTAAGATCTTTTCATGGATTGGCTAGTTTTTACAGAAAGTTCATAAGATGTTTTAGCAGTATTTGTGGATCCTTGATTGAAACAATGAGAGGAGATAGGAAAGAATTTAAGTGGACTATAGGAGTAGATAAGAGTTTTAATCTGTTGAAATAGAAAGTTATTGGGCATCCTATTTTAGCATTTCCTAATTTTAACAAGGTGTTCCAAGTAGATTGTGATGATAGTGGTACTGTGAGATGTTATGAGACAAGAAGGTAGAGCTATTGCTTATTTTAGTGAGAAGTTGAATGATGAAAAAAGAAAATATTATATTTATGATCAAGAATTTTATGCTATTGTTCAAGCATTGAAGAAGTGGAGACACTATCTTCTTCCTAAGGATTTTGTTTTATACACTAATCATTAAGCTTTGCAATATTTGAATAGTCCCGAAAAATTAAACCAAAGATATTTGAAGTGGATTGAGTTTTTGTATAATTGTACATTTGTTTTGAAACATAGGAGTGGGAAGTCTAACAAAGTTGAAGATGTTCTTAGTAGAAGACAACTTTTGCTGATAGAAATGTGGATAGAGGTGATTGGGTTCAAGGAACTCAGTACTATCTAGATGATCCTAATTTTGGTGAAGCATAGAAGGCTTGTATAGAACTTTTTACACTTGACAGGATGAAGTGGTTGGATTTCATGATCTAGGATAGAATGTTATTCAGAGGAAGCCAGCTGTACATTCCCACAAGTTCAGTGAAAGATAATCTCATCAAGGAGAAGCATAGTGGAGGATCGACTGGATATCTTGGTAGAGATAAAACAATAGCTTCAATTGCTAAAAATTGTTACTAGCCACATTTGTAGCAAGATGTGAAGAAGTTTGTATAGAGTTGCAGAGTATGTCAGATGGCAAGAGGAGTGAAGAAGAATACATGGTTGTATCAACAATTACTTGTACCAAAGAATCTAAGGGAGGATGTCAGCATGGACTTTGATTTTGGATTATTGAGGACACAGTGAGGACATGATTCTATTTTTGTGGTGGTTGATAGGTTTTCAAAGATGAAACATTTTATTCCTTGCAAGAAGACTAGTAATGTTGTTAATGTAGAAGAATTATTTTTCAGAGAAGTGGTGAGACTACATGATCTGCCAAAGAGTATAGTTTCAGATCGAGATACCAAATTTTTTGGGTATTTCTGGCATACATTGTGGAAGAAATTGAAGATAGGGTTGAAGTTTAGTTCATTGCATAATCCATAGACTAATGGATAGATAAAAGTTTGTGAATAAGAGTTTGAGAAATTTGCTAAGATGTTTGGTTGGAGACAAGCCAAAAGGATGAGATATGATTTTACCATAGGAAAAATTTTCATATAATAATTATGTCAATAGGAGTACTACTAAATCACAATTCCAGATTATATATGGAAGTAGTCCCATAAATGCTTCTAAATTTCGATAGTTGGATAAATGAGAGATAAATAGTGCTGAAGCAAAAAAATTTGTTGAACATTTGAAGAATATCCATGAGGAGGTGAGGAATTACATCATAAAGATGAATACATAGTACAAGGCCAAGGAAGATGAGAAAAGGAGATATAAAGAATTTTAGGTTGGAGATGAAGTCATGGTTCATTTGAGAAAGGAGCATTTTCTAGTGGGTACACATAATAAGCTGAAGATGAAGAAGTTTAGATGATGTAAGATAGTGAAAAGGTGTGATTCTAGAAATTCCTATGAAGTTGAGTTGCCTACTGAGTTGAATATTTCACTAGTATTTAATATTTCAGATTTGACAAAGTATTATGAAGGAGGTGATGGAGATGAAGTTGTAGAAGCATAATAAAGTATTCTAGTAGCTAGCTTGGCTACAGAGGAGACTGAGGAGATACTGGATAGTCATATTGGCAAAAGTACAAGGAACACAACTTATGAGGAATGTCTAGTAAAATGGAAAGGGAGGCCAGTAGAGGATTCATCATGACAAGCAAGGGAGGAGGTTAACCATCTTGGTTTTCCTCTGAACTCTTGAGACATGACAAAGTCACTTCTCAAATTATCGTAGGTGTCTAATGTAGGAGAATCTTGAGTGTAAGTGCAATTTTGCATCACCCAAAAGTACTTTTTAAAGTATTTTTTATTTTAATAAGGATTAGTAGATATGGTGGTTACTATTTATGGGATCTTGCTATTTTTAGTAAGTTTTTCATACAAGCTCAAAATGTTCTCATTTTCTACATGAAGGTTCAATTTAGAATTATAAGCCTACTATAAAATTCTCATTGCTCCAGCTTAAGTATTGGAGAAGTTATTGCTGATTTTCGATGAAAATATTTGCAGAAAAATATTCAGGCTCACTGTTGGAGGCCTTAGATTACCCTGATGAGGTCTAAAACTTGACGAAAGGGTGCTTGCACAGTTTTGAGTCTGTAGATCAGGAGTTAGCATTTCTGCAAAGTGTTTACAATAGCCAATCAAAGCAAGGGTTCAAGAGTTATGACCTTCCAAACTTGGGCTACACAAAATTTCTAAAATAGATTTCAATAATGTATTTAACAAACTCTATATGTTTTGTTAGGGTCTTTTAGCCCTAGGTTTTAAGTTTGAGCTTCTAGAACCTTCTTGGGCAGTATAAAATTTCCTATTTAAAAAATGCCCAAAGATTTTCTAGAATAACTATTGGTAGTAGTTCGCAGCTTAGTCCTACAGATTATTGTAATGAGGGCACTAATGTGGGTTAGCATATTGTACTTGTGAATTCTATAATTCCTCATTTGTGGCGATAATCAGAGGTCCACATTTTGTTCTCACATTTGTTGTTCTTTCTTTCATTCTGTTATGGGTTTATGGTATTAAGGGGAGCACCCTTCATCACCAAACCTTAAGAACATCTCCAGATCAGGTTATTCTACCTTCTTCTCTTGAGTGAGCCCTTTAAGGTTCTTTCTTGAAGAGGTGATGCCATTTAAGGCCCTCATCACATATGCATATGTTGATATAATTAGAATATTTTGGCACATCAATCTTTGGCATGTTGGTCAGATGGAGACTATATAAATCTCACATACTTACATTATAGAGATGATGAAAATCTCAAGCATGTCACTCATATGGAGATTATTAGTCTCACTTAACAACATTATATAGATTATTTAATATTAGGCATGTAAGTCAAATGGGATTTACAATCTCACATACCAACATTATAGAGATTCCTTTCTCTCAAGCATGTCAGTCAGATGGAGATCATATCAAATCTCACATACTATCATTATAGAGATCATAGAATACATGGTCATGTCAGTCACATAGTTATTACCAATCTCCCATACTCACACTATTAACATTTAGATCAATGTACCCCCTATAAGATGACATATTTGGATCTCATTATAATATATGACCTTCATATTAATAATAAACTCAACATTTTTTTTTGTTAAAAATTTCTATAAATATAAATTTATAAACATAAATAGTGAACTTAGATCTATCAAAATTATCTATAACTATGAATAATCAAATTGAATGTCACTTCCATAAACAAGTATGTATCTTCTAAATGCTCCAATATAAATCAATAAATTAATAAATAAATTAAGTATCTATACTACAATAACACAAGCATAAAATAAAATGTTAAGCTTACTTACCTTTGTCATAAAGTAATATCCTTATTTCAATTTTTTTTTATGTTTACAACTTTCCACCTAGCTTAAGACTTTTGTCTTTATTTCTCAATACATAAATTTCAACTTTCTTACCTTATGCATTAATCTAGCTTTTTTGTCTTATCTCTCACTTTTTACATATGATTCTCGCCATTCTCATATGCCATTTTTCGTATGTTTTAATTGCTTCCATGCCCGCATTCACATATTTGCCTATGATCATTCTTTTGTACAAATTCTTTTCCTTAATTTGGCGTTTGAATAGGCTTCACTTATTTCTTTATTATACTTTCCTCTTCAAGTTTGGTTGCTCAACCCCCCATTTGTTTCTTGACTTGTCCGTGAACCCCCCCCCCCCTCTCTCTCTCTCATGATTCGAAAATTATGTTATCAGGTTTCTTTGAGTGACTATCAACATTTATAATAATATATCATGTTTTATTTAATTATTTATTTAGTCCATTTGCATTTGTAATATAAATTTTATTTTATTTATATCCAATTTATAAATATAATTTCTTCATTTTTATTTATACTAATAATACTAATATTTTTAGGACTATTGAACACAATTACTATTATTTTTTAATAATAAGAAGGGAGGACAATTCATAAATTTAATGATCGATTCCATAATTATTTATATTGTATTTGATCATTTATATCTTAATCAGGATTTGTTGCATTAAAGTACCTAGCATAACAAAACTTCATTGAATGAAATACATTTATTCTCTAATTGAAATGTTTTATTCATAGAATGATCACAATAAAGTTGGTCTTAATTATTATTATGTTAGTATTACATGATTTAAATAATAATAAGAGGCTCATGCAAAAAAACAACTTCTACTTCATTCTAAGATCAACTCCATCAGTTATAAGAGAAGCCAATATTTTCTATGACTTTTATGAGGAACCTCTAGTAACATCATCATATAGTTTTCTATTATTAAGATTAATTGTTACACTTTTTGTTTGTATTAAAAAATGAGAAATTGATTTTACTTCTAGTATTGATACTTTGAATAATGGATTCTTTTAAGGTTACATGGTTTATTTTAGGGAATTTAGAAAATGGAGCACTATTTATAGAATTTTCTTCCTTGACTTCAAGAGGATTTTACCAAGAGTGGAACAATGTTTTTTTATAAAAAAATTATAAAAGAATTAATGGTATAATTCCTAGGTATTATTGTAACAAAAGTACTATTGAGTTCTATTAGAAACTTAGAATTGGAACAATTGTTGTTATATCATTGATTTCAAATCTATTGATTAGACATGTTGCTATCTAATCTAACTATCATATCTAATTGATTGATGAAGAGGATTTGAGAAATTTCTCATAACAATAGAAGCTAAGAGGAAAGGTAGAGTTATGATAAGAAAGCTACAATGAACATTTGATTAATTAGACTTTGACAATACAAATTTATGATAAGGAAACTACAATGGGTAGATTGCAGACATGAGGGTTCAAGTATGTACACATGCCAATCAAGTAAGGGACTTTCTTGTGGCTCCTAGTCAAGAAACCCTAATATATGATTCAACAAAGTAGAGGTAATTTGAAATAATAACTGGCTTGAATGGAAGATTATGGTAAATCTTTAGGTTCAATCTTCCGAAATCAATCTGTATTTTGGTTTAATAGGAATTGAAATCAGATTCAAAGCACAACAAATCAATACTAGGCGAGATAGATCATGGCTCCTAGTGTTATTTGACTAGTTTATAGTATTTCCACAAGGGCATGAGTATTATTTAATTGGTTTATTGTTCTATGTTTTCTTTTTGTAGGGTACGAGTCATCCATAATGACATATACCATTTGATAAGGTACTTAGTGGTCTTTTTAGATGAATTTTAGACAACAAGAAGAGAGTTTAAGACACTTCTTGCTCTGCCTTTGCTACCCTTGAAGAGGTATGTTTCCTCTCTTTTTGAACAAAGAATTGCATAATGTGGGATATTTAATACTGTAGGTGTATACACATTTTCTCTCATCCATTCAAACTCTCCAACTATATACAAAAATTAATTTCCCTTATTTTGGAAGAGCTTGATGACAAAATTTCAAAGTTTTCTTGTACTTGTCATCTCCTTAATCATGCAAAAAAAATTGTAGTAGAATGTGAAATGAGAAAAAAACACATCAAGTTGAAAACAAGTCCAAAGTCTAAGGAACCAACCAAAAAGTTTTGCCTTCTAAAATTTTATGTAATTCATTGAAAATTTTCAAAGCAATTTTTGGTTCATAATTGTTAATTTTAAAAAGGTTATTTGTGGATGAAATGTAATAGATACATTCCAATCTTTGGTATCAAAATGAGAAGTTGTGAAGAATTCTAAACTTTAAAATGTTATAATGAATTTATTACTCTAAAATTTATGAAACCTTTTATTAAGTTAGCTCTTTACTATAATGATAATGTGGAGATTTTTTTAAGTGATATTCTTTTTACTAAAGTTGACCAAGCTACTATTAGTACTATTTAATAATTTACCTTTTCTATACTAACTTTGCTTAACCAAAATAATTTTTCATTTTATTTTTTGGGATGTGTTCATTGTAGTCTGATGAGTGTTGGGTTGGATGACATTCAAATTTTACCTAATTATTTCTCCATCTAGTAGCCCCTCACCATGAAGGGTAGTTTTGAAAAAAATTAAATATAGGAAAAAAGATATTAGTTTAATGTCTAGAGGATGGACAAAACTTACAAGATACTTCCAAAGTATGAAAATACTACTCTAAAGCTCATTGTCCAAAATGTATCACTCAAACAATGTTGTTAGAATCCTAGATGCAAATAATACCATCTAGGAAATGCAATGCACCAAAAATAAGCAACATCACATCCAATGTTAAATTTCATTACTCTAGACAATGAAGTTAGAAATTACTAAGACAATCACCTTCTCATGTTTAGATGTTATTGATGTTTCAAAAGTGTATGAGAAAAAGGAAGATGCAAGTGATATGGATGAAGTTCCCATTAATAGACTAGTATAGTTGTTAAATAGTTTATCTCACCAACAAATGAGGTGTAATACGAAAAAGACTATGCACACCTTCTTTTGACCTCCACACCACACCAAATTATTTTTCTAACATAACCATAAAATTTTAATCTTTTTCTCTTGATCTGATCTAATCTCACATATTGAAATGTGAAGTACCTTCTCTCTTTCAATAAATAAGTTAATAAAATATTCAATCCAATTTTTGGATATTTCTTTTTCACTTTCTATAGATTTAGGTTTTAGGTTTTTCTTTTTTCAAATAGATCTCATTGAATCATTGAAATAGAACATTGACATGCTAGTTTTAAAGTGTCAGTTTTATGGAAGATATTTTATTAATTTATTGAGATTTTAAATAAAAATACACAAGAACTATACTCAAGAAAATAAGGACCATTAATCATAAAGAGAAGATTGCAAGAAAAAAAAATTCTTGCATTAGTGCAAGCACCAATCTAAAAATATATTAATATAGTGTTCAGAATTATACAATTAGTTAGTAATTGAGAAGTCTAACATATAGAAGATAGATAATAGAAACTATAAATCTCAACTATCCTTTTCAAACTTTAGCCAAGGTAGAAGCACCAGAGATAATTATTCCCTTTTCCTAGAAAACAACCATATACAGGAAACTATAAGACCTCTGTAAATAGGTTCAAAATGGTACACAATAAATAAGCTTCATTATTCTCACATTGGTCTAAGTATTCAGATTAGGGAATGCATATTAAATCACTAAGAATTCATATTTGGGTTTAAGCATAGTATGTGTATATATTATTATCATTAAAGGAATGGATGGGAAGGTTTTATTTTTGTGGTGGTGGTGGTGGGTGTGGGAGCTATTAAAAGATCCTTGTATGATGTATCTCAAAAGATTAAGAAAGAGAATGCATGCATGCATAAATATGTGCATTGTTAGTAATGGTAGAAAGTAAGTGAATGGAAGATTAGGTCATAGGGTAACATAATGGATCTTTTGGGGCTATAGCTAAGATCAATAAATAATTAAATTTTAATTTCCTACTACATGATCATATGATGTGCATGAACAAGCTTAGGCCTAGTTATTGTTTATGATCATTATATATGTTGAAAATTCTAATGTTTGGTATCAAAATGAGAAGTCATGAATAATTCTTAACTTTAAAACATTATCATCAATTTATTAGACCAAAATTAATTAAACCTTTCTTCTCATCAATACCAGCTAAGGAGACAAGAAAGCAAGAATTATTGTGGAAATTTTGAATAAATTTAACCAATACCATCTAAGGAGACTACAAAATCTTCTTCTTGTCCAAAATTCCTATAGATTATCACCAATATCAAATAAGGAGATCATGAAACTCTCTTATAAAAAATTGATACAAATTATCACCAGTAATAGCTAAAAATTCCTATAGATCTTCACTAATACTAGTTAAGGAGGCCAATAAGCTCTCTTCTTTTTGAAATTCCTATAGATTCTCACCCATACCAACTAAAAGTTCCTACATATTCTAACCAATATTACCAATATAGGATATATAACTTCCCTGTTTCATTCAAATGCTCCAACTATATAGTCATTAGAAAGCCCTTCAAATATGAGAGTTGGAGAGGAAGTTGCCATCTCCATATTACATATAGAATTGTGCATCTAAATTATCCCCTTCAACCCCCACATAAAAAGAAATTGAAATTTATCTCAATTAACATTATGTTCTAGTAATGATGAAATTGTAAAGGAGAGAGATGAAAACAAAAGTGTCTTATTTATCCCCAATAATTTATAGGAAAAAAGGAAAAAAAAATGCATCTATATTTGATGTTGATTGCATTAGTTCAATTGTGATGGCTTGAACACCTAGTGAAAACTATCCATCCTATATGACTGTAAAAATGTTCCTAATTTTAAGAATAACAATGCATATACATATTGTATTTTGAACATTATTAAGAATTCATGAAATTGACCACTTTACAATTGGTGTTTTGAATCAATTATACATATTTTAAGACACATATGATGTTGTGATTTCATTGATATAAGAAGGATTAGTTGAGTCTTAAAAAAATTTCAAAATTTTTGTAATCAACTAACAATAACACATTACTTAGAGTAGATTTACTCTTCAAATTCTTTGGGCTATGCCTTTAACATCTTTGACAACTCATCTTTCCTTTGGACTTTAGATCACTTTTAAAATCTTTTGAAATATTTGGTGAAGACCATATACACTTATCATTACCACCACCTATCATTAGTACTAACAATCATTTAGTATTTCAACAAGTTTTAGAACATGCCAATTAGAAGTTTAGGATATTTAATTTTTTTTGCAATTATATCTTCCTCTCCAATTTCCTATATGTATCAATAATCTGTATCTAAATCCATTATTATCCTTGTTCTCCATACTTGAAGGTGGTTGGTACAACGTCGGATTAGGTATAAACTTCTCTATTCACAAAAAAGAACTAAATTTTTTCTCACTATTGAACTCAAAATTACTACTTCTATCTTCCCAAGAGTGAGAAGGACATTACTACAAGGTCTTACTATCTTGTTACGTGAACATTAAATCAAGCCAAATGTTTTGTATCATCTATATGAAAGATGTGGTACCTCATGACTAAAATAGAATTTTCCAAATATAGATAAGTAAAGCTATGAAATTTACTCTATGGTTGTCAACTCTGGATATTGACAACCCATGTATCAAATTGTCTTAATTCCATGATAACTCATAGTTTGGATTAATTTGAATCATATAAATGATGGATTGACTAATCTCATCATTCTACTATCTACATCTCCAATTCATTACTAAAAATATGCAATTCTTTCCCTCTACTCATGGTTGGAGATGTAGATTGTGTAATTAACTTGTATATTTGATGTTTTGTTCTAATCATAGGGTCTTCATGCTCTCCTCTTTAAATACACATTAATCAATGATTGAGATAGACTAAGGGAATACACAATGGAAGCTTTTGTTGAGTTGACAGAATGGAAGGGAAACTAAAAGTTATAAAATATGCCCCCACCTATATTTTCTAGTCATTCATTCATTTAGGATTCAACAATGAATATATATTTTGTCTCTTTTTGCACCCTTATGTTCTATGTCTCTATGTGATATTTTTAATGAAATATTTTCTTCTTCTTCTTATATATATATATATATATATATATATATATATATATATATATATATATATATATATATATATATATATATATATATATATATATATATATATATATATAGTATAATTCATTTGATTTTTTTAGATACCACCCTTACTGAAGAGATACTAATATTTAATTATTTAATTATTATTTATTATATACAAGATACTAGTAATGCTTGTATGTTTATATTTGATATAATTTTATAATGTGAATATTTTGTTGTGAAGAATGTCCATGCCTAACAATATGAACCCATAAAAAATAAGGTGACGATTGTTAGATTATGGTCTTAGTTTAAAAGAAAAGGTGATGGAAAATATTATTGTCCTTGCAAAACATAAAAGGGCTTAAGGAATCAAAGAATTCTAATTACAACAACTCAGAGACATTGTAGGCAACATGATCACACTAAAGGGGGAAAAGATTTTTCTCCTTTAGTGAATGTGGATTTTGAATAGGTAGAACATGGAGATGTGAGTATCAAAGAAGAAGGTATTTCTCTGATAGAATAATATGATCTTGAGGCAAAGAACACAATTGAAGATGTTTCTATTGAGGTGATAATGTGCTAGAGAACACGATTAAAAAAGATGTTACTGGTGCAACTAATGAAGATAATGAAGATGATGATAGTAGTGCATCTAATAATAATGATGAAGAGAGCCTTGATATACCTATAATTGAAAAGGCATACAAGCCCCTATACCAAGGTTCCCAAACAATGCTTCTTTCCACTATATTATTATTGGAAAACTTCAAGGTTATGAATGGTATATCCAATGTATAAATCTCATGTATGGTAAGCTATAGTATCATTTATTTCAGCTTCTATGTTAGTGTATCATTAATTTTATTTATATTAACAATTTTTTTTCATAGGTTGATAGGTGAGTATTTGTTACCACCCTCAAGCATTCTACCTTTCTCTTATCAAGAATTATGGGCTATTATGAAAGATATTGGAATGGAGTATCAAACATTACATTCATGTCTCAATAATCATATTATATATCATAAACAACATGAATTTGAAAAAAAAATCACTAATTGTCACATTAGTAGATATTGATTGAATCAAATCACCAAGAAGGTGCCTCACAAGGTTCTTTGGTACATTCCCATTATTCCACGTTTGCAATGATTTTTTAGGTGCACTAGCTTGGCACAATTTATGGATTACCATGCATGTAATAGAAGTAAAGATGACATTATGCAAATGCCTATGGATGATTTTTTATTTAAGGACATAGAAGATAGGTGATGTGTATCTAAAGAAGAACCTCATAATTTGAAGCTTTCATTGGTAGTAGATGGTGTCAATCCATTTGGAGAGATGAGATCTATTTACTCAGTCTAGCCTATTTTTATTATTAACAATAACATTCCTCCTTGGATGTCTATAAAGAGGGAGCACATAATGTTGGCAATTATTGTTCTAGGTTTTCCATTTAATAGTCATCTAAATGAATTTATAAACACAATATCAAAATGGCCATAATAATTATATTTTGTTTATGTTCATTCAGCTAGGTAAGTACCAAGTGAAAGATATGAATTTATATATTGAGCCGTTGATTGATGATTTTTGGAGTTATGGAATGGGGTCTTTATGTATGATATCTCTAGATCAATTGGTGAAAGACAATTTCGAGTTCGTGCAATGCTTGTGTGGACAATACACGATGCCCCTGTACTAACACATTTTTGTGGTATGTAAAACTATTAACACATATTTTTGGTATGTAATAGTGCTAACACATTTTCATTGTATGTTTAAGTTTGTGACAATTTAAAATATGAACATTCTAGTACACATGTCATCTAATTATACACGATCTTGTAGGTCTTTAGATAAATGGAAAAATATGCATGTCCAAAGATTTAATCTTGTCATTCAAAAAGTTTAGAAAAGCAGGTGTTTGATGGGCATAGACACTTTCTCCACAAAAATCATAAGTATCAAATTACTGAAAAACTTCTTTTCAATGGGAAAGAAGTGAGAACATTAAATACACAAAGAATGACACCTCACATATGGAAGTTGGAATAAAATATAATGAATAGTTGAGGTAATGTCATTCCATTTGATGTAGGTTTTTTTATAAAATTAAAATTTAGATATAGTGTTTTGTTCAGTAATGATGTAATTGATGTTCATGAAGGTCATCAAGGCATTCATAAGAAACTTCCAAAAGGACATAAAAGCTATCGTAGACATTCACAGGTTGATGTACTATGGGCACATCCCAATTATGCATTTGTTTGATGCCACACATATCGGAAAGAATGCAAAAGAGACACTATCAAAAATATTTGATGAAATGCATAACAAAGAAAAATTGGTCAAAATTTTTAATGACATTGATGAATCCATCATGGATTGAAGTTTTCCTTGAAGCAAATAGCAATGGAAACAAAATTAATATGAGTGTCATTTCTTGGTTATTAAAGAAGCATAAAATTGATGCCATATTTGAAGTCAGATAAAAAACTAAATTTCCCATTGGATTTGTTGCAAACATAAGTAGTCTCATATCAAGGAAACATAAGTTTGGGCCAGTATTGAAAATGCATGATTGGCATACCTTTGTAAAGATAAGTCATGTTCTTCTCTATTTTCAATAGATTTGTAAAACATCATGTAATTTTTATTATTTTATTTTATAATAATGAAAAGATAATTTTATTATTATTGGAGTACATTCTACCCCTATCTTTCCCACACAAGTTTGATAACATGAGTGTCAAACAAGCTATGTACAATCTTGGGAAATAACGAGGTTAGAAGTATCTTTTGTTAGATTTTTTGTATAGATATTTTTTTGTCTTGCTCTTGTTTTTTGTAACTTATTGTATAATTTTTCTTAGAGTCTTGTTACTATTATTTTGTGTGATAAATATCTTCTAGGTGGTTGTCATCTAAAGAAATTGACAAAAAAAGACATAAAACATTCGAAGAGAAAAATTCCTCAGCTTTTGTGTGAGATGCAAAACTATCTACCTTCAACTTTTTTCAATGCACAAGAACAATACCTCATACATCTAGTTGAGGAGATTAAATTGTGTGGACCTATACCAACCAAGTCAATGCAGATGGTTGAGAGGCACTTGAAATTTTTTAAGGGCTTGCTGTACATTAGTGAATATCTTCCCAAGTTTTCATCAATGGTCTATGTAGATCACATTTAGGATCCCAAATCCATTAATAGATTCAAAGGGGAGTACTTCTGGGTAAAGATAGATTGAGGAAAGTGAGATGTAATTATAATATGTTATTGTAGTTAATTAGTTCTTATCCATCATCAATAAAAGTTGTCGCTAATTGGTCTATTTATTTTATACAATTTCTTGCCAATGGGATGCACTTCATTCATATATTGAAAATAATATTTATTGTATCATAGTATAGATTGAATGATCTATTGGAAATATAAAATAAGTACCTGAGAGGGGAGGGGTGAATTAGTTACCTCAAAAAAAAAATCCTAGATCCCTTAGATGTCAACATAACTCATAACAAAAACTCTAATAAAATGTATTCTGCTATAACTTGGCAAATACATAGGCACTTGATTTACACTAACAAATGTTGTAACTCAGTAAACACTGAAATGTCAACTATTACTTGGAAATAACTGAATATTCAGATCTTAAGATGTTTAGCGTGATTAATCTTAATTAACTTAGTCTCATACATGTAAAAGAAATAAAATGAACCCAAGTGACACTAAGATTTAACGTGAAAACCCAATTTAGGAAAAACCACCAATTGCAACAATTTTCTATTTTTCACTCTTCTGAAGTGAGCCTTATTAGGAACCAATGCTATTAAAGGTTATAAAAAACACTATTAGGTGTGACCTTGTTAGAGGATTTAATCACCCTATTAGGAGTGGCCTTTTTAGAAGTCTTCAAGATACTTCAAGTAGAAATTCCACCTTGTTAGAGGATTTACAAATGGTTGTTAAGCCATCTCTATTAAGAGATTTAGTTCACTGCTACAATGGCTAGAGAGTAACAATGACAAGACCTGATTATTGATGCAGACTTATCTTTGTTAATTTTAGATCTCTATTTTAGCTTGAATACTTGATCCTTCTTGATTGAATGTATCTTTGTATCTCCACAAGGATATTCTTCTTATCCTTTCAATTTTCTTCCTCTAAGCATTTTCTTATATCCATATACTTTTTCTCATTTGCTTCCATAACTTGACCTTATATTTATATCTTATACATTATCAGTTTAGGTTGAATACAACTTATAACAATCTATATTCATATCCTCACCTGGATAAAACCATCAAACAAATCCATTAAAGTCAATATGCCAAAATAAGAAAATCCATTGTTAGCCGACTCTGCTCGGTAGACACTAACCAAAATAGATTTTCCTTTGTTAACCAAGTGAGCTTAGTTAACATTGGTTTTCATGCCAACTATTCTTTGTCTCATGAGTGAACTTGGTAGATACTGACTTTCGTGGATTCTCTTTGGTACCCAAGTGAACTCAATTAACACTCGTATGATTGGAAAATGCTAGAATGATTGGAAGACATAGAATTGTATTCATCACCTAAGTGAGCTTAACAAACATTGACTAGTGAATGTATGACATTTTGTGTAACATCAAAGACAATATACAATTGATCATTTTTTTCAACAATAACCCTCTTTGGCATTGATGGAAACACAACATGTCATAGTATAATGTAATTTTAGAGAAAAATGATGTAAGGAAAATATCCTTAGTTTTATTTGGATTATCATCCAAGAGAACTTCCCCTATCTTCAGTCTTCTTCCTCTATCAACAAATTCTTCTTCCTTCAACATTTTATTCTGATCTCTCTTTAATATCAAAGAAAGTTCTTCAAACAACTTCAACTTTTCTCCCTCTTTGACATCTCCATGTGACATCAAAAATATCTCCTATCAAAATTTTCATAAAATTATGACATTTATAACATTAAAACTCTCTACCTCTTTGACATCTTATGCAAAAGACCATAAGCAATGTAGTGTCAAATGTACCTTAATTATTGATTCATATGCAATTTTCCCTTTTATTATTACATCAACTGGATTGATCTTCAACATGCTTTGGTTGATGTATCATTAAATATGGTTTAGTGAGCTTCTAATAGGGGAATAACCCCTAACTTACCTCATAGATATACAAATTCATCCTTAGGTAATGGCTTGGTGAATATGTATTTAATCTATTCTTTAGTATTCATATATTCCAACCTCACTTCCTTGTCTTGCACCAATTTTGTCAGAATATAATATTTTATTGCAATGTGCTTGGTCTTGGTATGCATTAGTGGATTCTTTGATATGTTGATTGCACTAGTGTTATCACGTAATATAACCATTGGATCCTTGATTTCTACCTTCATATTTGCCAACAGTTTCTTGAACCAAACAATATTGGAATAATTGACTACTATTTCAACATATTTTTCTATGTTGTTGACTAAGAGATGCAACTCTTCTTTTTTCTTGTCTAAGACACTAGTCTTTTACCAAGAAATAATGCCTCACCACTGGTGCTCTTCTTGTCATCAATGAATAAGCATTAATGAAGGTTTTTAAATATAAGTTGCCTCCTATCTTGTACCATAAGCCATAATATTCAATACCCTTTAGATACCTCATGATTCTCTTGATTTCCATCTTATGAATTTCTTTGGGATTAGCTGAAAATCTTGCCATCATACCAACTGCAAGAGCAATGCCAGGCATAGTATGCACAATATACTATAGTTTAACAACCATTGATCTATATGTGGTTTGATCTACCTCCTTGGAATCATCATTTTTGGAAAGCTTATGTCCAGTATATATAGGTGTTCCAACTAGTCCTGAATCCTTCATTCCAAACTTCTTTATTATCTCCTTGATATACTTGGATTGAGTAATGTAGATATCATCTTTCTTTTGTTGAATCTGCCAGCCAACAAATTTTTTTCTCTCCAAACATTGACATCTAAAATTCCTTACTCATTTCTTTAGGAAAATATTTACATAAGTCAACATCACGAGTAAACAATATATCATCCACAAAAATCTCTGCCAGCAATTTCTTCTTCTCTAGTCCTTCTTTAGTGTATAAACTATTGTTATCATTTGTCCTTTGAAAACCAATCTTCATAAAATAACTATGAAGTCTTTCATACCATGGTCTAGGATCTTTTTTGAGACCATATAATGCTTTGTGTAGTTTATAGACCATATCCCTTTTGATAGGATCTACAAAACCTTTATGTTTCTCTATGTAGACTTCCTCTTCTAAAATTCCATTAAAGAATGCAGATTTCACATCCATTTAATACACTTTAAAACCTTTATGTGTTGCATATGCAAGTAAAGTCCTATCACATTCTAATCTTACAACATGAGAAAAAGTTTCACCATAATCAATTCCTTCATCTTGAGAATAACCTTTACAAACTAACCTTGCTTTGTTTCTTGAAACTTCCCCATCTTCATTCAACTTTTTTTTGAATACCCATTTTATGCCAATCACATTCTTAACCTTGGGTCTAGGAACAAGAGTCCAAGTCTTATTCCTTTCAATATATTCTATCTCTTCATTTATTGCTTAAATCTAGCTTTCATTGTCGAAAGCATCTTTAACATTTCTAGGTTCAAATTCAAAAAGAAAACATGTACCTTTCAGTTTGTTCCTTATCATGGTTCCTTTTTATTTGTCTCCAATGATCTTCTTAGGTGCATGGTACCTTTTGAAATATATTACTAGTATAGGTAGTTTGGATTTTGAGCTTGTTCTACTTGCCTCACCATGATCAAGCTCAGATCCCATTTTCTATTACTTGGGTCCTTCTAATGACTTGATAGCAACTTGTTGCAACTTGATTTCTTCTATCTCGGGTCCTTCAAACTATGATTTAGGTTGCACTAGCCACAACTTAGGATCTTTTGGAGATTTTGGGGACTCGGGAGATGAGTCTTCTTATCTTCCAATTAGATTAGGAATTGTATTAGGTTCATAATACATAAACCTTTTGTAATATTGAGGTTTTCTTCTACTCAAATCTTCACTCTTTTTTGCAAACTCATCAATCTTCACATGTGCACTTTCTAAAATCTTATGAGTGGTTGGATTCAAAAAATTATATGCTTTATTTCTATAGGAGTACCCTAGGAATATTCCTTCATCACTTTTGACATCAAATTTACCTTTCCTAGACTCCTTCAAGATATAACATTTTCTGCCAAATACTTTCAAGTAACTTACATTGGGTTTGTAGCAATATCATAGTCCATAAGGTGTCTGATTAGAGTCTTTCTTCAATTGTACTTTTTTTAAGGTATGAACTATTGTAATAATCACCTCCTTCTAGTATTTTATTGCAACATTCTTTTCTATCATTAGGATTCTTGCACAATCCATGATAAATCTATTCATTCTTTCTATTATACCACTCTGCTGAGGTATACTAGGGGCTGATACAAGTTTGTCTTTTGAATCCTTTCTCAATATAAAATTAATTGAATTTATTTGAGATGAATTCACCTCCTTTATTTGACCTTATACACTTTAGTTTCTTTCCTATCTCTTTCTCAACTCTAGCTAGATACCACTTCAGCTTTTGAAAATCTTCAAACTTATCTTTCAATTAAATTATACTCATCATTCTAGAATAATCATCAAAAAATAAAATGAAATAATTATCTCCATTGTATCTCTCTATTCCACTAGGTCTACATAGATCTCTATGAACCAACTCCAAGATTTCTTCTAAATGATACTTCTTTCTTTTGAAACTAGTCTTTCCCATCTTTCCAATTTGACAATTTTTGGGCAGACCCATATCAGGTTTTCCTCAAACTAGGAATAGATATTACTCTTTTGTCTTTACTTATCTTTTCCAAATTATCAAAGTTCACATGACACAACCTTTTATGCCATAAAATATGAACTTTCATTGAGATCTAGGTAGAATAAGTTACCTTTTGTTTGATTACCAAACTTAGCTAGATTTTCTTTTCCATCTAGCAACTTGGCCTTCCCATTCATGAATTCGACATTGAATTCAATGTTATTCAATTGTGCCACACTCAATAGGTTATTTATTCAATCCTTCACCCTAGTAGGCATTATCACATTTGAGTTCATTGGTTAGTGAAATGCAACCTTACTCTTTTATGTAACAAGGTTCATTATTTCCAAATCTAACACTTCCACTATCATAATGTTCCATATGTTCAAAATTTGATTTATCACCAATCATATAGTGAGAACAACCATTATCAATAATCCATGTATCATTATTACAAACATGAGAAATAAGGGCCATCTTATCTAACTGATCATTTGATTCATCTTTTACAGATATGTAGACCATTTCATCATTATCATTGCTATCAAAATCTTTAGCCATAAAACAATCTTTCTTACCTTTGTCCTTGTAGTCCTTGTATCTTTTGAATTCTTTCTTGCCTTTTTACTTGCTACATTTCTTTTCATCTTTTCCTAATTTTTTTGGACCCCTTGTAGCAATGTGACCAACTTCTTCACATGAAAAATAGATTAGAGGAATTTTACCTTTGTACTTTCTTCTACCTTTGGGATATTTCCTTGCAAGTGGGCTTCAATAACTTCAAGATCACTATCAAAAATTTCTTCCTCATCTTCACTATCATATTTTTTGGCTTTTGATTTTCCACCTTTCTTCTTGAGTGAAAGCTTGGCTTCAAATGGAGACTCAATGCCTTTGGAACTAGGAACATAGTTATCATAGTTATCCAACTCAAAGGATGTCAATCTTCCCATTAGAGCATCCAAATTTATCTTATTATTTTGATCACATCTCATCTCTTGAATTGTAGATAATCTAATTGCATAGATAGGAAGAAGGGTTTTGAGTACCTTGCTTACAAATGTTTTATCATCAATATCTCCTCCAAAGTCTTTGATTGCACTTGCACTTGTTTTCATTCACTCAACAAATTTTGCAATGTTTTCATCCTCTCTCATCTTCATCTGATCAAACTAGCCTCTACAACTTTATGCTTTGGATCTTCTTATATTGTCATCACCTCCATAAATATCTTTTGGTTTGGTCCACATCTCATGAATAGTACTACAATATTTTACCTCATCAAATTCAGCATAGTTAATAAAAGAAGCAATATCAATCATCATGATGTTGTGATTTTTTTTTGAGCACTTTTTTCTACTGTTAATGTTCCAATAGGAGCCTTGTAAGAATTGTTCAAATATTTCAAACTTGGATCACTAACGGTTGCCAAATGCAATTTCATAAGTTCTTGCCATGCTACAAAGCTATCTCTATTTAACTTGTGAATCTCTCTTTTGTAAGACATCTTGATCTTTAGCTGAGGTCCATCAATCCTTCTCTACAAGCACTAAAAGATGTAATAAAAATTATTGGAAACATAATAGGATTAATTGAGAATGGATGGGTCAATCAATTACCACAAAATAAATCCCAGATCCCTTACATGTCAACACAACTCAAAACAAAAACTCTAATAAAATGTATTTTGATGTAACTAGACAAACACGTAGGAACTCAATTTACACTAACAAATTTTGTAACTCAGTAAACACTAAAATATCAACTATTACTTGGCAATAACTAAATATTCAGATCTTAAGATGTTTAGTGTGATTAACCTTAATTAACTTAGTTGCATACACATAAAAGAAATAGGATGAGCACAAGAGACACTAAGATTTAACGTGGAAACCTAATTTGGGAAGAACCACTAATTGCAACTTGTTACTATTTTTCACTCTTTTAAAGTGAGCCATATTAGGAGCCAACCCTATTAAAGGTTACAAATACACTGTTAGGTGTGACCCTATTAGAGGATTTAATAAACTTGTTAGGAGTGGTATTGTTAGAGGTCTTCAAGGAAGTTCAAGTAGAAATGCCACCTTGTTAGAGGATTTACAAATAACTATTAAGCGAATTGTATTAAGAGATTTAGTTCACTACTAAAATGGTTAGAGAGTAACGACGATATGATATAATTGCTAATGCAAACTTATATTTCTTGATTTTAGATCTCAATTATGGCTTGAATACTTGATTCTTCTTGATTGAATGTATCTTTATAGCTCCACAAGTATATTCTTCTCATCCTTTCAATTTTTTTCCTCTAAGAATCTTCTTATTCGCACACTTCTCATTCAATTCTACAACTTGACCTTATATTTATATATTATACATTATCAAGTCAAATTGAATACAACTTATAACAATCTATATTCATTTCATCAGTTAGCTAAAACCATCAAACAAATCCATTAAACTCAATACACCAAAAAAAGAAAATTCTTTGTTAGCCGATCCTACTCAGTAGACACTAACCAAAATAAATTTTCCTTTGTTAACCAAGTGAGCTTGGTTAACATTGGTTTTTATGCAAACTTTTCTTTGTCTCTTGAGTGAATCTCATAGACACTGACTTCTATGAATTCTCTTTGGTAACTGAGTGAGCTCGATTAACACTCGTTACCTTCCAACTTTCCTTTGTCTCTCAAGTGAACTTGGTAGACACTATCATCTGAACTTGGCAAACACTAAAATGCTCAACAGACATAGAAATTTGTCTTCATCACTTGAGTGAGCTCAGTATACACTGACTGGTGAATGTATGATATTTTGTGTAACATCAAAGACAATGAACAATTGATCAATTATTTTCAACATGATCTCAACAAAATTGTTTCTCATTAACATGGGAAGGTGTTGTTTCATTGGTTAAAGAAGCTCATCGTAATGGAGACTCCAATGTTAGGCCAATGGTAATTGATCTAGAAAATGGATTAAGAGGTGGAAAGGTAGGTATAAGTTAATCTATCATGACCCATTTGTTTAATATCAACTCATAGATGGATTCATAATTTTGACATGTTTGAAAAATGATAGGTCAAGTGCTAGAAAGCTATGTACTACAATGGCCATAAATTTTGCATAAAAAAGGTCGATGACACAAAGAGAGCTTGTGATTCTGGGATAGCTATAGTCTTTTAGGTTGCTAATATTTCATCTAGAAACAACTTGCATCCTCAAAAATTTGAAAAGAGATACTATGGAATTTTGGATGATATAATTGAGTGTGATTTTAATTCCTTCAAACTAGTTCTATTCATTGTCATATGGTATAGGCTATGACTAAATCAAAATAATCTTGATTGAAATATTACTAAAAATGATAATGGATTTACAATGATTAATACAAGGTCATTTGAGCTAGTTATAAAGGGTCCCTATGTTCTTCCAAGCCAATGTGAGCAAGTGTTTTACATTTGCATTCAACATAAACTAGGTTGGTCATATGTCATTAGAAACAATCCAAGAGAAAGACTAGTAAAGTATACTATGATTCAAGAAGAAGATACTAAAGTAGTGGAAGATGAAGTAGATGATGATGATGGATAAAATGAAGAAGGAGATGATGATATAATGATGTTGAAGATGTTCATGATGATGGTTATGGCATTGATGATGATGATGGTGGTGGTGGTGGTGGTGGTGGAAATGATGATGATGGTGGTGATGGTGATGGTTGTTGGGATTACAAGTAGTAAAGGTAAACTTCTGAGAGGGGGGGGGTGAATCAATACTTATAACATGAACCCATAAAACTTTTCACCACTCTTCCATCTCATGCATTCAATAGATAAACTTGAAATAAAATGCAAAGTACATATATCTAAAACATATGAACACATAAGTAATCAAACATGTGACACTTGATATGATTACCCATAAACCCTCCAAAGAGAAGGTAAAATTGGGGTGGGGATGACACCCACAATTCTTCACTACTACAACAAGAAAGTGTAGCCAATTAAGGTTACAATGATTTGACCATGAGACATGATTTTTTGGGTGAAAGACTTTCCCTATTAAAGGCTTACAAGGACTATTAAGTCCCACCTTGTTAGAGGATTTCAACACCCTATCAGAAGTGTGCCTAGCTAAAAGACTTTAGAATATCTGCTTGGAATGTCACCTAGTTAAAGGATTTACAATTGTCTGTTAGGACTACTCTGCCTAGGATATTTAACTAAAATCACATGTTAAGATGTTTCAACATAGATATTGTGATTATATTTAGTAGCTTGATTAAAGATCAAATCTATACAGTGTCCTTCTTGATCCTCTCTGATCTAGTATGTCAATGTTGTGTCCTCTATCATTGTTCTTCTTAAAATTATTCTGCAATTTTCTCTCTACAACTTCTAAGTCTCCATGAATGCTCTATTTTTTGCATGCAAACTTCACTATTCACCTCCTCCAATTACTTACACACTCATTATGAAGTTTAGGGTTTCATCCTCCTTAGGAAGACTAGAAGACTTAGGGTTATCTATGAATCTACAGGTGAGATTCATTCTTTTTGTTTCTTAATCCTTCCCTTTTTTTGATTGGTTGCATGTAATT
This sequence comes from Cupressus sempervirens, assembly GCA_028749045.1. Classification (NCBI taxonomy): domain Eukaryota; kingdom Viridiplantae; phylum Streptophyta; class Pinopsida; order Cupressales; family Cupressaceae; genus Cupressus; species Cupressus sempervirens. The sequence goes on from CM053793.1 coordinate 269,944,689, forward strand.
GCATAGGGAATCCACATACAAATTCATTCTTAGCTTCAAAAGATTGTATTTTGTAATTTGGTTGGCTAAAAAATGGTTTACATAGTTGTTTGTGCAATCACAAAAAAAATGTCAAATTTGTGTTGCTCGGGACTTGAAGTTACTGATGCTCGGTACATACTGTAATTATTTTTTTGACTCGATACTTGAACTAATTGACATCTACTATTTGCTCGAGACTTGAATCACTCAGCATGTACTATCCACTAAGCACTTGAGTGACTCAACACATGAGTGACTTGACACTCATTGCAACTTGACACAATCTTGTATTTACATATCATACTTAGAATACATTACTAGTTCGACATGATCTTAGTAAATGACTTAAGTGTGTTGACACTCAATTGTCAAAACCAATCTAAGATCAACAATCTCCCCCTTTGACATGAGTGTCAAAAACACTTAACTTTACATATTCAATCTAACCTTCATGAGTATAATATATTCACAAATCAGCTTATATACAAAACTTCAAAATTTTCAAAATTTTGTAATAGACTATATACCTTAAAATTTATAACTCCCCCTAAGTTAATGTACCTGATCTGTATCAAAAATCTATTCTCCATTCAAAGTATATTTGTCTCTTGCTAATACTCTTTGTCTCCAATGTGTTGATACTCTTTATCTGATATGCTCTGTTGTTCTTTGTTCTATTTGCTCCCCCTTTTTTTATTCACTTGTATCTCCTTGTTAATCTTTTATTAACTCCCCCATTCTTATTTACTCCCCCTTGCTTATTTAGCTCCCCCTTTTTTTGACACTTATGTCAAAGAGTCTATACAATGATGGTGTATCTATCCAAAAATGATTTATGGACCTCCATGATTATTTTTAGAGTAGCATCCCAATTGTCACATGCAACATCCAATGACTTTATTTGGATTGCTATCTCTGCTACAAGGTGAACTAGTCCATCTATTATTGAAAGGTTAGGATCTTTCTTCAACAATGTTTCTACAAATTCGAGTTCTTTATGGAGTATCTCTATATGAGGGGTAAGGGAGGCTTAGATGTTAATCAATTTGGCTCTTATATTAGCCTCTTATACTTTTAACACAACTAGTTGACTTTGTGATTGAAGCAATGAATGAAAGTGCTTCTCACTCTGAGCTAGGTTATGAGGTAGTTGCATACCTGATACTTTTAAATTTCTCTCTAGACTTAGAATTATATGGCTTGTTTCTTGTGTGAAGAGTGTGGGATAAAACAATTTAGTGTACAATGAGAATATGTTCTCAAGTACCTTCTTCACTTTATCAATTTTTGTAGCCAATTAAACTTGTTGCAATGCTATGTCACTAGATATCTTTTCATTCACTTTTCCTTGAAATTTCCTTTCAGACCATTTTGATAGTTTTGTATTGGTGTCATGGTCTTCATTGTTCACCTATTCCATAATTTCTGATAACTATTCCAATAGTGGCTTTGACTCTTTGGGTGTTTTCAAGATGAATGCATCTAAGAAGATGTCTTTGATTTCTTGTAATTCTTGCCTCTATCTATACTCCTCCCTAAGTATTTCTTGGGTTTTTCTTCTTTTCCAAGGCTTCTTACATTATGCCTATATGCTCTAATGTTATGGTTGCATAATCATATTTAGGTATCACTATTTATTCATCTAGAGTTACATCTCCATAGTGAATTACTGTAGCAACTTTGGAGGAACTTGAGCTTTGTGCTGATATCTGCAATGGTATAGCTTCAGTGCTCAACTCTTGAAGAAATTTTGTAGGAGTGTTAGATGTTGGTAATGTTACCAATGCTTAAGTGGATTTTTGTTCCTTCTCCTTTGGAATGTCCTTAATTTCTTCAAAGGTACTTCCATCAATCATAATGATTTGTCTTACACCTTGTATTTGTGTTGTAGGTACAAAGTGTCTTTCTATCATGTTTCCTCTGTTGTAGTTTCTTCTTCTCTTGTAGTTTGTTGTTGTTTAACCAAATCAACTTAATCAGTTGTGTCAACCTTTTTTGATGTGTCTACTAATTTTTGTGTTTAAGGTTGAGCAATAATATCTAAAGAGATGGTAGAAGGTGGTTCTTGTGTGTTCACCTTATCCCTTGTAATTCTAGCTACTACCTTCTTAAGTTCTTCAACACTGACCAATACTAGATTCTCACACAATCTGGCTTGTAGTGTGGATTGGTCAAGAATCTTCTTGAGATCTACAATTAAAGGGTTGACGTTTTGAGCTAAACTATCAAGAACATCCTTTATAGTTATAGTGTCTACAAGCATGCCTATGTCATGTGGAGGGCTCATGCTCAACATTTGTGTGTCTTGCACACTTTGTTCTTCCCACTTTTCTTCAGTTGTAGTCATCTCATCTGTCTTCTTTTGTGTCTCCTCCACAGTAATATCATATTTTCCTTTTACTATTTCATCTTCCTTGTCTTCCTCTTCATCTCCATTGTCTCTTCCCTCAAAGGGATCATCTTCTCCTTCTTTAACTATTGTTAGACCGTATATTAATTTTCACAATTGAGTGGATTTCTTCACAACATCTTCAATATTGTTCTAAAGTATGTTGAATGCCCTATATTTAGGTTCAAATCTACTACCATACTTCTTATTTGCCTTGAAAATTTGTGCTTTTGTTAGTTCTAGCACCACCTAGGCTAGTGTTGATTCCCTTATTTGTTTCTCTAGGTTCAAGTAGTAATTCCACTTATTTTCTACAATTGTATACAACTCCTTTGGCATTGTATTGTCTAATTCAAGTGGAGTATTCTTGAACTTAGACATCATTGCATAAACGGACTCTACTACTTGGTTCTTCTCTTTTCTACCAAGCTTTTCAAAGTTAATACTTTTTAATCCTATCAAGTCTACATTATTCTTAACATTATCACAGATATTCTCAAGATCAGATTTAGGTGCATGACTTACCACTCTAAACTAACTTGTATCTTCAAACTCTATTCTTTCATCATCTATTTCTGGTTGTGCAATGTATTTTCTCATATGTTTCTTCTATAATGGGCACTCTTTGGCTTTCTCTTTGGCCTTTTGAGTAGTAGCCCTTGTACTTGCCTTGGTTGTTGGTGCTATTGGCTTTGTTGGGCTAGGCTTGACAGTCTCCTTTGCTTTTGGTTTAGCCATAGGTTATGCCTTAGCTTTTCTCTTCTTAGATGCTGATTGGTCTAGTGCCTCTTTGATTTCCTCTTCCTCGACACCTTCTTCTTCTTTTCCTTCACCCATGCCTTTGGTTAAAGCTAGAGGTTCTTGTTCTTGTACCTCTTCTTCCTCTTCATCATCATCTTCTTCTTCATCTCCTACTTTCTCCAAATTTTTCCTTCAATTTCCTCACTAATTTGTCTTTCTTCTTTAGTGTGGAGGCTTTCTTCAATTCCATTTCAACTTTAGATTTCATTACATCATAGTTACCAAATATTTTTGTTGTTTTATCAATCTCCTTTGCTAGGAGTGCAATAATGGCAGCTAAGGCTTCATCAACATTGATCTCGTAGCCAAAGGGTCTTAACCATCTTACCCTAGGTACTGCTACCTGAATGTATGTGTAATCAATATCCACAAGAAAACATATGTCATTGTAGTGTTTTTCTACTAAGGAGATAGGTATCCTCAACCTCTTCTTCATAGACTTCTTAAAGTCTTCAAAATAATTTGTCACAACTGACTCAAAGTTCTCTCCCATTTGCTCAATATATGAGGTTCATTAATTTGGATAGCCATTGATCTATTTGTCTTCCATCCAACTTTGCCAAAAGATGGGAATTCATTTTGTACATAGAAGGACTGAAAATTAGAATTGATCCAAATTTGCATTGAGCACTTTTTGTTTTCCTAATTGCTCCAAGATTCTCCATTATTTGTTGTAGTTGAAGGTCTGCAAGATCATAAGTATGATCTTTCTTGACAATTGTGTAGCCAACATCAACTGCTATGCAGGGTATACTATTTAACTTGCTTGACTGATAGAACTTGTGGGAAATAACCCTTATTACAAAGTCAAGTAAAGGATTTGTAATGGTATCTATGGTCATTCCATGCTTGTTCCATTTAGCACATGTATTTTTCTCAATTACCTCTTTAGACTCACTATGTAGGGTCTTTTGCCGATCTAGGGTTGGATAACCAATCACCCTATGAACAATTCTTTTTGAAATATTGATAGGTCCACCCTCTAACCATAGACATCCATCATGAATTTTTCTCAGAACTATTTTTATCCATTTAGTTTTGAAAATCGTGGGAAAATCTAGGGCACGAATGAAACCCTTTCTCTCCACAATCTTGAATTCTTCCTTCAAGACTCCATTTTTTCACAATTTATCATATTTTTTTCTTATGTCGATGTCACTTAGGCCTCCTTCTTTGAACTTGTAAAATTTTCTCACATCTTGTACCATTATGACTTTAGGTAGAATCATGGATAATGCACTTGTCGGATCTTGTTTATAGGCAATATCTAGGATGGCCTTGAAATTGGGTTGTTTGACCTCATTGCTAACTAATTGAACCTCAAAAGCTTCTTTTCCCTTTGAATTCTTCAAACTAGAGGCTATTTTGTCAAACTAGGGTTTAATAAATTTAAACTACACAACTCAACTTATGAAGAATATGTTTAAAATTTGATGCACTGGTGCTTGATCATCACTAGAATCCTTGCAAGTGCTTCAAATTGGTTTGCAAATCACCTCTTCACTCTACTCATTCTTTCTTTGAATTTTTTATGATGAAAAATAGGTGAAAATTGACCTTATACCCTTCAAAACATCACATTTAGTACTTGGTACTTGAACAACTGTAAACTCAACATCAACATGATTTTAGATTCACTCGGCATCTATAAAGACTTCCTTCACTCAATAGCTACTATAGACTTGGCTCTAACTTTCTTTGACTAGCAGTTCAACATTAACTAGTTTTTCACTTGGCATACACAAAAGACTTTTTATGCTCAGAAACAACATGAAAACTTGAAGATTTAACCTTAAATTTTCCACAACTTCTTGCATCTTAATTCATGCTAATGTAATCATTTTAGTTCTAATTTCTTTTGGAACTAATATATAATGCAACACACTTTAAGTATCAATCCCAAATATATCTTGTTTGTTTAGTTTGATGAAGTGTGATAACTTGACCCATTGGGTGAAGTGATCCCTTCTCCATTTGATGTATTGCTAGCATCTTTCTTCTTCCATGTCTTGTTCATCTCATTCCTAATGCGTTCAACATCTTCTTAGCCTTTACCTTTATCAAATTCACAACTTGGTGCCTTGGATCTAGTTGGACAATGCTTACTAATGTGACCAGTCTTGTGATAGCTAAAACATGTGGTTTGACTTAACCATCTCTTTTAGTTACCATTGAAGTGAGTCCTAATGCAGTTTTTAGGTACATGTCCATATTCCTGACAATAATGAAATCTATATCTTGTATTGTATTCCTAATTATAAGAGTTTTCGTAGCTTCTTACCTTTTTTGGCTTGATTGATGACCATGTGGACTTGGATCTACATTCAAAGGCTCTATGTCCATACTTCTGACAATTGTAGCAGTGTCCTTTAAAATTTTGATGGATGCATAGTTCTGGTTCTACATTCATGTGCCTGATGACCTTTCTTGTTGCACTTGTGGCAATGAGTCATGTTCTTAGGCTTAGCATTCTGATTTGCATTCTTGCTCCTACACACATTAGCAACATGTCCTTTCTTACCACAACTATGACAAGTAGGTTTGGAGTTCTTACCTTTATTGTTCCTTTCCTTAGTAGCTTTAGATGACTCTCCTTCTTCAGTGCATGTGTAGCCCAATCTTGATGTATCTCTATTGGATTTGGGGGATTTTAGTAGTTGGTCAAAGTACTTGATGGCTTCATTTGGCTTGTTAAAACTTTCAAAAAATTCCTTTTCTCTTTTCAAGTCATTATGTAGTTGTTCATTCTATAGCTTCAAAGTGGTTATTTCAATGTTCTTGACATTCAACTCATGATGAGCATTCATCATTTGGCTTAAGCTATCCTAATGCATGTTTGAGATCTTAGATAGCCCTGCTGACTTTTATTCCAATCTATTTGCCAAAATTCTTGTCTTATTCAATAATTGTCTTTTCTTCTATAGCTTTCTTCTTTTGTTCAGTCACCTCGCATAGTAGTATAGCTTGTAACTCTTGCTCCAAATTGAGATTTATGATCTCTTCAGCTTTTGCTCTATTCGTTTCCATTAGATCTGCAATTGTTGCATCAAATTCATTGGAGTTACCATCTACAAATAGTTTTGTGGTGTCAATCTCTTTGTATTGTGTGTCATTTTTTGTTATAGCAATCTCTTTCCTTCTCTTCATGGAACTCTTCAAAGCATCTCTAGCTTCATTTAGTTGATGTAGTATGAGATGTATCTCAATCTCTTGGTTCTCAATGGTCTTTCCTAGCTTGTAGAGTTTCATTTCAAGATCTTTCCTCTAAGTTGCAAAGCTTATTCTTTTGAGAACTTATCTTTGATACCAATTGTCAGAATTACAGGTAGGAAAGGTAAACTTCTAGAGGGGGGCGGGGGGGGGGGGGGGGTGTGTGAATCAGCAGTTATAACATAAACCCATAAAACTTTTCACCACTCATCTATCTCATGCATTCAATAGATAAACTTGAAATAACATGAACAGTACATACATCTAAAACATATGAACACATAAGAAATCACACATTTGACACTTGATATGATTACCTAGAAACCCTCCAAAGAGAAGGTAAAACTAGGGTGGGGATGAAATCCATAATTCTTCACTACTACAATAATAAAGTGTAGCCAATTAAGGTTAAAGGCTTACAAGGAATGTTAAGTCACACCTTGTTAGAGGATTTCAACACCCTGTTAGAAGTGTGCCTAGCTAAAAGATTTCAAAACATCCACTTGGAATGTCACCCTATTAAATGATTTACAATAGTCTATTAGGACTACTCCACCTAGGATATTTAACTAAAATCACGTGTTAGGATGTTTTAGCATAGATCTTGTGATTAGCTTTGGTAGCCTAATTAAAGATCAAATCTGTATAGTGTCCCTCTTGATTCTCTCTGATCTGGTATGTTAATGTTGTATCCTCTATCCTTGTTCTTCTCAAATTGATTCTGCAATTCACTCTCTACAACTTCTAAGTCTCCATGAATGCTCTATTTTTCACATGAAAACTTCACTATTCTCCTCCTTCAATTCCTTACACACTTGTTATGAAGTTTAGGGTTTTGTCCTCCTTAGGAAGACTAGAAGACTTAGGATTAGGTATAAATCTATGGTTGAGATTCATCCTTTTTGCCACTTAATCCTTCCCTTTTTCTAATTATTTGCATGTAATTGCATAGGGAATCTACATACAGATTCATCCTTATCTTCAAAATATCGTATTCTATCCTTTGGTTAGCTGAAAAATGGTTTACATAGTTGTTTGTGGAATCACTAACAAATATGTCAAATCTATGTTTCTTGACACTTGAAGTTACTGATGCTCGACACATACTATAATTTTATTTTTGACTTGGCACCTAAACTACTCGTCATCTACTATTTTCTTAGCACTTGAATCACTCGACATGCATTTGTTGGATACAATTGATTAATTGTGTGTTGTCCTTGATGTTACAAAAATGTAATATCAGTTGACAGTCAGTGCATGCCAAGCTTACTTGGTTAGTGAAGATAGTTTTCCTAGTCTATTGAGCATTCCTGAGTTTACTTTATGCAGAAGGCAGTTTCTACCAAGCTCACTTGGGTATTGAAGGAAGTTAAGCAAAAAAGAGTGTTAACCAATCTCACATAGTTAACAAACAGAAAATTGATTAGGGTCAATGTTAAGTCAGGTCACTGAGTTATCCAAACGAATTTTTTAAGTTTGTAGTGTTAACTAAGCTTCTATTGGTTAACATTGGAAATCACTTTAGAATCAATTTTTACCAAGCTAGGTCGGCTACCAAAGGATTTTCTTGTAAAGCTTAATTATTTTACCTATTGATTCTAGATGACTGAGGTGATGAATATTAGTTATTCCAAATTGTATTTGAGTTGACATGATAATCTAGAAGGTATAAGTAGAGGAAGTTGTGATTTCAAAGTGTGCATGATGCAAGTTGAAAAAGATAAGAAGAGGAAGTGAACTTGAAGGATAAGCATATATCCTTATGAAGCAGAAAAGTATTATTTGATTAGGAAGGATCAAGTACAAAATAAAATAGAGATCTGTAATTAGTAATTTAGTTGCATCATAATTAGGTCATTTCATTGTTACTCTCTAACCATTGTAGCAGTGATCTAAAATCTCTTAACAGAGTTGGTTTAACACCCATTTGTAAATCCTCTAACAAGGTGGAAGTTCCTTTGAATTGTTTCAAGATATTTTGCAAGGCCACTCCTAATAGGGTGATTAAATCCTTTAATAGGGTCACACCTACCAATGTGTTTTGTAACCTTTAATAGGGTTGGCTCCTAACAGAGCTCACTTCAGAAGAGTGAAAAATAGTAACCAGTTACATTGGTGGTTTTTCCCAAAATGGGGTTTCCACATTGAATCTTGGTGTCTCATGTGTTCATGTTATTTCTCTCATGCTTAATATTTAATGATAACATCTTAAGATTCACTAAAGTAATTCACACTCTGCACTTACTGAGTTACAACTATTGATCAAATAAGTAAGACTGACAAATGAGTGTCAACACACTTAACCATTTTTACTATACATGCCGAGTATACAATGGAAGCCGAGCCAGAACTCTAACACATGTCAAGTTATAAATAGTACCAAGTAGACCAGAAGATAGTATGTGCTGAGGAAGTCATAGTAGGTGCCAAGCAGATGAGGCCAATATGTGCTGAGTAACTCAGGATCCAAAAGGAGCTGAGCATTGCAAAGTTAATAGGAGCCGAGTGATTTAGGAATTAGTAGAAGCTGAGTAATGCAAAAAATGAATAGGTGCCAAGTGACACAGTAATTCTACAGGAGCCGAGCAACCAGGAAACACAGTGGATGCTGATCAATCTAGAATAGATGGTGTTGAGCATTAGTATTACTTCATGTGCCAAGCAATGCAGGATCAACATGAATATTCGTGCAATCACAAAAAAACATGTAAAATAGTTATGCATGACTCATAGCAGGATAAGGAGATAAAATCGAATTCTTTCTTTTGTCCATGCATTCTACATGTAGCCAATTAGAAAATTAAAGATTGCATGCAACCAATGGGTGAATTTTTAAGATTTGAGCAAGAATACTTGAATCAAGGATGCATAATGAACCACTAATCTTTATAAGGGAGTCTTGATGCCATTCAATAGAGTAGAGGAGTAGAGTCAAAAGAAAAGGAAAAGTAGAGCCTATTATTAAGGTCATTGGAGAACATTGGTGTCAATGATTTAGTAGAAAGGACAACATTTACACATCTAGTTGATTAGAACAAAACAAGGAACACAATCAGAAAGATCATATCTAGTAGAGATCAGAGATAGAAGAGCAGATCAAGGGCCTAAGATCAACATCAAAGATTGCATTAGATCAGGTGTATTATTCTAATACTCTCTCACAATTGTATTAGGAATTTGGAAATCCTATTGAGATACATGGGTTTAATAGCCTTATGTAAATCCTTTAATAGGGTGGAATTATAAGTTGAATGTTCTTAAGTCCTCTAACAAGGCACACTCCTAATAGGGCGTAGAAATCCTTTAACAAGGTTACATTTAACAGTTTGTTGTAGCCTTTAACAGGGTAGGCCTTTAACAGGGCAAACCATCAGAAGTGGTTGAAATCAATTGCTATAGTAATTTCGTGGGTATCATCCCCACCCCAGTTTTACCTTCTTATTCTTGGAGGGTTTCTAGGTCATCAAAATCTCAAGTGTTATGTAGTGATGCATGTTTTCTTCTCATGATTGTTTAATGTTTTTATGCATGCATGTTAATTTTAGTTATATGTTATTAGGGATTTAAAACAAGAAAAAAGGCTAGTACTTCTGATTCACCCCCCCTCTCAAAAGCACTCTTCCCATTTAGACATTCCAACAATTGGTATCAGAGCCAAGTTCTCTCAACAAGAAGCCTAATATCTTGGAGGAAAAGATCTGAAGATGGAAGTCTTCAAACTTTGGAAGATCATTGAGAACTAGGTGATAGATGTGCATCTCGCTCTACACAAGGTAGAGGAAGCTAGAGAGGAACTAAGAAAATCCTTAAAAAGAAGGAAGAAAATAGCTATAGCCAAAAATGATATTCACTACAAGGAGATTGACACCACACAAGTATTTTCCAAAGGAGATTCCAAAGAATTTGATGCAGCAATAGCAAAACTGATGGAGAAAAATAAAGTTCAAAAGAAAAGAGCAATTGAGGATAGAGTCACAATGGAAGATGAAAAAAGAAATCTTGCAAATAGACTTGAAGAAAAATGTACTAAATTAACAAGGATCTCAAACATGTAGATGGATACACTTGCCCAACTGATGAATCTTCATCATGAACTCAATATGAAAGATATTGAGATCTCTACTATGAGGATGCTGAATGAACAACTATAGAATGAATTGAAGAGAGAAAAAGAAATAGTAGATAATCTCAATAAGTCAAGTGAAGCTATCAAGTACTTTGAATAGTTGCTGAAATCCCTAAGATCAGCCCATGATACATCAAGACTTGGATACACTAGCATTGAAGTTGGTGAATCATTGAAGAGTGCTGAGAAAAGAAGTGACAAAGGTAAGGATTCTAAACCCACTTGTCATTACTGTAATAAAAAGGGGCATACTGCTCATGTTTGCAGGAATAGAAGGATCAATCAACAAAGTATACCTAAAAGCAAGGGTTACTATCACAAGTGCAACATGCAAGGACACATGACACAAGATTGTAGGTCTACAGTCACAAGGACACAAAGATTTGATGGACATTGCCATAATTACAAGAAGTATGGGCATAGAGCCTTTGAATGCAGATCAAAGCCTATGTGGATGCCAAATCAACATGTAAGGAGGGACAACTATGTACATCATTACAATTGGGACTACAATACAATAAAAAGTTGTCATTATTGTCAAGAGTATGGTCACATACCCCAGAATTGCATCAGAACACACTTCAAGGAGAATTATAAAAGATGGTTGAACCAAACTACTTGCTTCAATTGCTTGAAAACTGGACATGTCAGCAAGAATTGTCCAACAAAGGCCAAAGCATCCAAGACTTAAGTAAATAAAGACAAAGAAAAAGTTGAGGAGGCACACATCAAAACAAATGTAAAGAAGACATGGCAGAAAAAGGATGTACCAAATGCATCTAATGGAAGGATCACTTCACCCAAGAGTTCAAGTGATCATACCTCATCCAACTAATCACAAGATGAGCCTAGGGGGCTGATACATATAAGGAAATATCATACATTAGCCCTAAACAGAGAAGAAGCACTGCAAAGTATAAATTTGCATGAGTTAAGATTCTAAGATAAAGTTTGAATGATGATGCCAAGTTATCTTTGGTTGTTGAGTAAAAACTACTTTGGAAGCCCAATCAAGAAGTCAAGAGGAAGTCGAGTAAAAACTACAGTGGTTGCCAAGTTAGTAACAAAATCAATAGATGTTGAGTGAGAATAGCTATTGAGTGAAATAGAATAGATGCTGAGTTGAAAACCTTTGGAAGTTGAGTGATAGGTGAAGGTACAAGAATGCATTAAATGCAAGGTTTTTGAGTTGCTTAAAGGTGAAAATCGATTCATTTTGAGCCACTCAAATGAAGAGGGATTACCAAGAGCATGATTGAATGATTTTCAAGCATTCAACCAGTGATTTGCAGTGATTTAACATCTATCCAAGCGATTTAAGCATTTAACCAAGTATTTCCTTAAGGTGCCAAGTTGTATAGTTTGTGAAGTTTACTTTAAATGTCCATCCCTAGTTTGGTTAAAAATGGTGTCTAGTTCAAAGTCAACCTAAAGGAAGGAAATCCATAAGATTCAAGTTGTCAAAAATTAGGTTAAGCAACCTAAATTCAAGCCAATCCTAGAAGTAGCATACGAAAATGATCCCACAGGTGCATTGTCTATGATCCCCGAAAAGTTGTTATGGTCCAAGATGTGTGTAAATGTTATAAGTGCAAAATAGGAGCCATAGGAGACCTAGAAATATTCAACACCTATGATAAACTCTATGATAATGGTATATTGAAGGATGAATTTTCAATTATAGAGAAGAAGGGTTTAACCAAAGCCCTAGTTTTTCCAATCGTATTCAAAACTGAGTGGATACGCATAATACTTGGTAGAATTCATGATGGATCATTCTGGTTAGAGCAAGGACCAGTTAAAATTACCAAGAAGATGGTTCATAGGGTTACAAGATTTCCAACCCTAGATTGGCCCAAGACATTGAGAAGTGAAAAGAAAGAAAAAATAGAGAAGAAAACAGGTGCAAAATGGAATAACAGGGGAATGACAATTGACATAGTAAAAGACCCCCTATTAGATTTTTCTATGAGGATCATATCACAAAAATTTTATCAGTTTAGTAGATTAAATAGTGTGCCTTGTATAGATGTTGATGTTGCATACAAACTAATAAAGAAGGATCATACATATGACCTTGCAGAGCTCATCTTGCAGCAAATTAATGAAAATCTTGGAGCAATTAGAAAGTCCAAGGGAGCACAATACAAATTTGGGTCAGTGTTAGTTTGTATGTTCTTCTATGTGATGAAGGAATTCCCTTCATTTGGTAAAGTCAACTAGAGTTAGAATAAAACAATTGATGATCAAATTAATGATTTTATTGCACAAATGGGAGATAGCTTTGATGATCAAATGACTATCTATTTTGATGATTCCAAAAATGCAATGAAGAAAAGAATGAGGATACCAGCCTCATTAGTGGATCAACATGAGAATGACATATGCTTTCTAGTTGACATTGATTATACTTACATCCAAGCAGTCATCCCAAGAGTAAGATGGCTCAGACCATTGGGATATGAGCTTGATGTTGATCAAGCTTTTGCAGCTATTACAACATTACTTGCAAAGGAAATGGACAAATATGCCAAGACATTTAGAACTTATGACACTATCAAATCAAGAGGTTTTACACTCAAGATTGCCACAACAGTGAAGAAGAAAGAGAAGCTAGAAAAGAAAATAAAGAAGAAATTTGGTGTTGAAGCAACAAGGGCCACTTGAATTGTCACAAGGCCAAGGTGAAGACAAAGATGAGAGTGTTGAGGAAAAAGGAGCCAAGAAAGCACCCATCAAAGGCAAGGCCATAAAAAGGAAGGCAACGAAACCTCCTGCTTCTCAACCTACATGAAAGAAGCCAACAACTAGAGCTACAACAAGGGCCACCACACAAAAATTCAAAGAGGAAGCTAAAAAGAAGAAGAAAACAACCAAGAAGGCACATTAAGAGCCAAGGAAAAGGAAAAGATATGTGGTTCAACCTAATACTGATGAAGAAGATCAATTTCAAAAGGTAAGTCGTCCTCCTAAGTCTTCAGTTGATACATTATGTGAAAAGATTAAGAATGGAGACTTAAGTGAAATGAAAAAGATTGATTTCAATAAGTTCACTAAAGAGGAACAAAATAGAATAGAAGAATCAATCTATGTAATGATGGCACAGTTCAAGTATACACCTCTTGAACTAGATGGACAATTGCTAAAGGAATTGTCTAAAATTGTAGAAGATAGATGGCATTTCTATTTGAAAATTGAGAAAGAAATGAGGGAATCAACCCTAGCAAGTATACTGCCTAATTTGACAAAGGAACAAATAATTAAAGCATTCAAAAGGCATAATAAAAGGTTTACAACAAAGTATAGGGCATTCTCCATTTTGCAAAATAAAATTGAAGAAGTTGTACAAAGGAAAACAAGATCACGGAAGAATTTGTATAAGAAAACTAAAGATGTCCTTGAAGAGGAATACAAAGAAGAAGCCACAGCTAAACCAGAAGAGAGAAGAAAGAGGAGAGAAGAGAAGATAGAAGTAGAGAAAAAGATTGAAGAGGAGGAAGGAAAAGATGAAGACAGGGGTACTGATGAGCAAAAAAGTGTGCAAGACACACAACTTCCACCTCCTAGTCCTCCTCACTCTACCACCACACCTACAAAAAAAATAGAGATTAAGGATGTTTTTGACACCTCAAGTAAAAACATCAATCCATTAACCACAGAGGATCTTACTAAGATCCTTGACCAAACAACCCTTCAAGAACAGTTGTGTACAAGTCCCATATTGGTCAGTGTAGATGAGCTCCAAAAGTTAGTAGATAAACTCAAAGAAGCCAAGGTGTCACCAAAAGAACCACCTCAAATCACTCAAACTACTGGACTTCCATTTCTACCACCTCCATCACCACCAAGAATAGCCCTGCAAGCTCATCAGGAGCCAAGTGCAACAGTAGGGGAAGTCACAGGTACATTAGTATAGATAACAAGTACACCCCCAACACCATTGGCACAAGAAGAGGATAAAGAAGAAACACAGGATAAGGAGGAGTCTGCAATACAAACTTTGGTTGAATTTCCAAAAATAGGAACTCCTACCAAACCTTTTCAGAAGTTGAGTATTGACAAGTTGACCTTACAAGTCAGTACACCAAGCTCAAGTTCTACTAGGGCAGCGAGGACCATTCATTATGGTATTCCTGAGCTTGATGAAGAAATTCAAATACCCTATTATGATTCAAGCACTCTAACTGAGGAAAAGATGAATGAAATACATAGTGCATTGGATAAAAGAAGGAGGAAAAAGGCAATGAGGAAAGACTTCAAATAAAAGTAGGAAATGAATGAGATCAAAGATATATTCATGGATGCCTTTAACCTACAACCTCCAAATTCAAGCAGGCCAATCCTTGAGCAACTATTTGATATAGTTGACCAAGTGAATAATGAAGACCATGATACAAATGTAAAACTAATGGAATGGTCAGAAAAGAAGTTTCTAGGCAAGGTTAGCCAAAAGATATCTAGTAACATTATTTTGGGATAGGTTGACCTAGCTAAGAAATTGGATAATGTAAAGATTGTGTTAGGGAACATCTTTTCCCTTTATAGAAAATTGTGTGATTTTTCTAGGTTCATACCAGAAATAAATCCAAAAATTTTGAACCTTGAGAGCAAACTAAAGCTCTTCAGCATGCAACTACCCTCAAATATTACACAAAGTGAGAAGCATTTTTCTCAAACACTTCACATTCAAAGGGAATTAGCCGCATTATTAGTAGAAGAGGCCATTATTAAAGAAAAGCTGATGCAAATACAAGCCTCTATCACTCCCCATTTGGAAGTCTCACATAAGGAGAAAATGTATGCAAAAATAGTCCTAAAGAAGGATCCAAATATTTCTACACATGAAGGACTTGTTGATCTAGTAGTAGAGCTTGCAATCCAACACAAGTCATTGGATATTGCATTGAATAACTGGGATGCAGCTCTCCAAATTCTCCTTGAGGTAAATAAGACATTTTTGGCCAAGCATGGCATTACCATTTAGAATCCTTTGACATACATGTCAAAAAGGGGGAGAAAATATTCAAAGGCAGAGATAATGTAGGAGATAATATTTTAAGGGGGAGATATATTAAAGGAGGAGAAATGCATATAGTAAAATAAGGAGATAACAGAATTAGAAGGCAAGAACAGGTCAGAAATAGGTCAAAGAACAAAGTACATTAGGCACAATGGCACAAGACATCAAAATTCATGACATAATCAACACAGGGGGAGTCATAAGGTATATTTTTGTTCACAATATCTTTTTGAAATTTTGTAAGTGAAGAATGAACACATAAGGTTTAGATCATGAATGATTAGTTAAGTGTTTTTGACACTCATGTCGAAGGGGGAGATTGTTGATCAAATAAGTAAGACTGATGAATGAGTTTCAACACACTTAATCATTTTCACTATACATGTCAAGTATACAATGGAAGCTGAGCTAGAACTCTAACACATCCCAAGTTATAGATAGTGCCGAGTAGACTAGAAGACAGTATGTGTCGAGCAAGTCATAGTAGGTACCGAGCAAATGCGGCCAATATGTGCTGAGTAACTCAGGATCCAAAAGGAGCTGAGCATTGCAAAGTTAATAGGAGTTGAGTGATTTAGGAATCAGTAGAAGCCAAGCAATGCAAAAAAGTAATAGGTGTTGAGTGACATAGTAATTCTATAGGAGTCAAACAACCAGGAAAGATAGTGGATACCGAGAAATCCAGAATAGATGGTGTCGAGCATCAATATTACTTCATGTGTCGAGCAATGTAGGATTAACATGAAAGTTTGTGCAATTGCAAAGAAAGATGTAAAATGGTTATGCATGACTCATAGCAAGATAAGGAGATAAGATCGAATCCTTTCTTTTGTCCATGCATTCTACATGCAGCCAATCAGAAAATTGGAGATTACATGCAGCCAATGGGTGAATTTTTAAGATTTGAGTGGGAAAACTTAAATCAAGGATGCATAACAAACCACTAATCTTTATAATGGAGTCTTGATGCCATTGAATAGAGTAGAGGAGCAGAGTTGAAAGAAGAAGGAAAAGGATAGCCTATTATTAAGGTCATTGCTGAACATTGGTGTAAATGATTTAGTAGAAAGGATAGAATTTACACATCTAGTTGATCAGAATAGAAAAAGGAACACAATCAGCAAGATCAGACCTAGTAGAGATCAGAGATAGAAGAGCAGATCAAGGGCTTGAGATCAGCATCAAAGATTGCATTAGATCAGGTGTATTATTATAATACTCTCTCACAATTGTATTAGGAATTTGGAAATCCTATTGAGATACATGGGTTTAATAGCCTTATGTAAATCCTTTAATAGGGTGGAATTATAAGTTGAATGTTCTTAAGTCCTCTAACAAGGCACACTCCTAATAGGGTGTAGAAATCCTTTAACAGGGTCACATTTAACACTGTGTTGTAGCTTTAATAGGGCAAACCATCAGAAGTGGCCAAAATCAATTGCTACAGTAATTTCGTGTGTATCATCCAAACCCCAGTTTTACCTTCTTATTCTTGGAGGGTTTCTGGGTCATCAAAATCTCAAGTGTTATGTGGTGATGCATGTTTCCTTCTCATGATTGTTTAATATTTCTTTGCATGCATGTTAATTTTAGTTATATGTTATTAGGGATTTAAAACAAGAAAAAAGGCTAGTACTTTTGATTCACCCCCCCTCTTAGAAGCACTCTTCCCATTTAGACATTCCAACAACAACAATTTTTAGTGTGTTTACCAAGTATCAACAGTAAACAGTTCAAATTTTATAATTGACATCCAAGGGATCTATGATTTATTTTAGTGGTAACTAATTCAACCCCCCTCTTAGTTACTCCTCTTATATTTCCAATAGTATTGTCTACTTGGCACTTGAGTGACTTGGCACTCATTGCAACTCAGCATAGTCTTGTATTTACATATCATAGTCGACATACATTACTAGTTCAACATGATCTTAGTAAATGACTTAAGTGTGTTGAAACTCAATTGTCAAAATCAATCTAAGATCAACAATGGTAACAGTGATGATGATGATGATGATGTTCATAGTGACGATCATGATGATGATGATGGTCCTTGAGACAATTTGGATGATAATGGAGATAATGATGATGCTCATGATGATGACATGCACCAAGAATATAATCAATGAAAATGTATTAGGTGTTGATTAGGTACAAATATTTATTATAATGCTCAATTTTGTGTGTTGATTACTTATAATATATTTTTTGTAGAGGTGAGGAATTAAAAAGTATACAATGATTATGATGTATGCATATTGTTCATGTTGTGTTCTATATAACTTGTAGTATAAGTATCATGTAATTTACAATTAACTTAAGACAATTGATTTACACATGCAAGAAATTTTACCCCTTTGATGAGGATCATACACAGTGACATGGATCAAGAGGTATAAGTTTCTTACATGCTTTCCTTCTCTTTACCTTCACTATTAACTTTAGGCAAACTTCATCAATATTATTCTCATTTTATAGAAAAATATTTCACTCCAACTATATCTCTCATTTGATGGTCTATAGGTACCACCAAATACGTATCTATCATATTTTTCTTCATCAAGTGAATGAAATGTAGGAATAGAAAAGGATAGTGATAGTAGGTCTATGAAAGAGAGACAAACTAGAGGTCAAAAGATTACAAGAAAATTCAATAAACACATATAATGTTTCCTTTCTCAAGGAGGTTATGTTCTTATGATGATGAGATAAAGGGTGACATCAAGGTTCCCTTTAGGTATAGGCACCTTAAGAAAGAATGGGTACAAATTACCTCCAATTAACATTGATTTTTGTGTTAATGAGAGGATATATCACATAGCTCCATTATCATTACATGGTTTGGGCCTATTCTCCATTGATGACATAAATTCCAATATAACAAAGTTATTGAATTGATGAAGTATGTAGGACCTTGTTACAATTACAATAATTGGATGCACATAGTTCAATAAAAAAAAACATGCATAGGTATGCACTGTGAGAAAATTATGTACAATAGAAACTAAATGATCAAAGTAAAAGACTTTCTACACATACATTGATGGAAGGCCAAAGGGAATAAGGAAAATTATAGGTTTTATAAATAGTACTTGTCCTAGATCAACTACTAAGTGACCCAATTGCATTTTTGAGATGCGTGAGGGAAATCATGTTTTGGTATGTGTGATAAAATCAATACGTGCAGGGGAAGAGCCACTAATATATTACAATTTTAATCACATATAGATACAAAGAAAGTTACTATCATGGGACTTGTAATTACTATATGTGTAATATTTAAACTAATTACTTCTAATAAATAACTCCAATATAAAATATACTATTTTATTCATAAGTTTTTTTATAAGTCATCTATTCCTTTCATTATGTTGATGTTTTGATATATATTCTTTGTCATGGGGCAAAATGGCCAATCCATTAGATGGTAGAGGTAGGGATGTTTCTCCCACCCCTTCTTTAGTGTAGGTAAACCTTTTGTATAAAAATTTGTGTAATTATAAGTTTACAAAATATCATATTGCTATGTTCCTTTCGTTAAGGTTTTGGACTTTTTTTGATTATTTTATTTATGTTTTTGTCACAATTTGATTCTTAGGAAAATAGAAAATAACATATTACACAAGAGAAAATAGTTGTTGATATAGCTACCATAGTATTATGTGAGGATAGCATCACATATATCAATGACCCTATAAGCATGTGTAAAAAGAGCCTCAAAAGTATCAATCTACAAATTCTTGCAGTTGTGATGGATCCAAATCTAACCAAAAAGAAAGAGGTGACATGAAATGGATTGTGTTAGAGAGAAAATTGTATTGAAGTAAGATAAAATGAATCTTTAGCTAGCATAATAGTTCAATAAATCTTTATGTTTTACATTAATTTATGGATCATGAACCAAAACATGTATGTGTTGTGAAAGCATTTTTTGAGACCTCACTAAGTTGTTTGACCTGATGAGGGCACCCATACAACTTGTTAAAGTATTTGATTTCAATTTTCAACTATCAGAAGGGACATCATCAAAATCATCAATTCTTCTCTATTCTAGCCCATTAATAGTGAAAACTAAACCATTATTT